>JAWWTY010000045.1:9193302-9208437 GCA_035222235.1 Margarornis squamiger | reverse complement strand
CCTGGAGCCTTCTCTTCTCCAGCTGAACACCCCCAGCTCTCCCAGCCTGGCTCCAGAGCAGAGGGGCTCCAGCCCTCAGAGCACCTTTGTGGCCTCCTTTGGACCCTCTCCAGCAGGTCCATGTCTCTCTTGTGCTGAGGACCGCTGACCTGGATGCAGTGCTCCACATGGGGTCCCAAGAGGGCAGAGTAGAGTTCTGATAAAAACAATGTTTCAGGCTGTTTCTGGAATTTAGCAGGTTGCAAACCCAGCAGCAATGACCCAGCACAGACCCCTGCATATATGAGAAATGTCCTGAGTGCCCATCTCAGAGACAAATAGAGATAAATAGCAGGATCTGAGATCCCTGCACTGCATCCCCCTGACAGCCACCACCACCCTGCCGTGCTGTCTTAGGTGGTGGGGGAAAGTGTTTCTCCCCACGAGGCAGAACATTATTTTACACAAGTAAAAGGAAAAGTCTTCTGGGTATCGCTGTCAGGAACAGCCCTGGATGAAGTACTGCAAGGTTATATTGTGAAAGGGAAAAAACATAACCCACTTCACTGGTTAAGGAGTGTATTCCTCCTTGTGGGTGGATAAGATCTCTCTCAAGTGAATGACTCTGGTATTTATTATGTCAGATTATGCCACTTCAGTTACTGGTTCAGATTATAACAAAACTGGAAAAACAACCACTTACTAGATATTAATTTTATCTTAGAGATTCTACTGTAAATGGGATATGGGCCCCTATGTATATACTACAATCCTTAAAATAGCTCCATCTAAATGCAAATGCAGGCCTCTGCCTAACACAGAGCTGAAAGCCTCCCATTAACACACCAAGAGATAGGGGAATTAATTTAATGCTTAAAAATTCCCAGGGATGAGAGGAACTTCTTTCTCTTCACATCTAGCATCATTTTCTCTTCATGCCTAAAGCACCCATAATATGATAATTTTTACCTTTCTCAAACTTACAGAGGGAAAAGGCAGTACAATGTCTCCAGAAAATACTTTACAGGCTGTACCCTGCTGACCAAAGTGCAGGTCTGTGTTTACTTCAGAAGGGAGGCCAGGGAAAGACAAAAGGTGAAGATACTGTCTTCATCTTTTGAAGGAAGGTTGTTGGGATTCAATTACTCATATGTGCAAACCAATGAAATGCAGAGACAGTGCTTGACAGTGTTCATCTCTCACCAGCATCTTCTCTACCTGATCCTCTAAGCCCACCACACACAGGAGGTTTACTCTGTGTCTACCATACACACACACATGATATGAGAGACTGGTTTCTCTTTAGTGATCACTCAGTGGCACGTGGAACGTGCTGGCCTCCACTACAAAAGATCATAGAATACACAGAATCACAGAACAGAACAGTGCCTACCATGTTCCCACTGCAATTCCAGCCCCAGGGTATGGTGAGACAGAGGGGGAGGATGCTGCTCTGGCTGTTCTCTGCATCAGAACTGTGCCGTGGGGAACTACTCTCTGCAAATGCATCTCCACTTTGATTCCCAGATGCCAGGCAGCAGCAGTCAGCTCTGCTCCCTTTTCCATTGTGGGAATTCTGTTCTTGGAGTAGCTGTATCCATCTGTAGGAGAAAAGCACATAGCACAAGGCAAATGGTTCTCCCTTTTTCAATATTTATGAAACTTCACTAGCAGCTTTTGTTAAACTTGGTGTCTTTCCACCAGAATATACGTAGCCCAAATTTGCTCCACAAGAGTATTTTCAGGGAAAAAAAAAAGAAAAAAAGGAAGAGTCATACATGTACATGCACATGCACCTCAGCAGGAAGAAGCATTCACCTTAACACCCAGACCATGGGGGCCTGGAACAGACATCCTGGAAGCCACAGGACTGGAAACCACCACATCCAGATGGAGGAACATCATCATTATCATGCAAAAGCTGAGCAAGTGAGAGAAATATTCAGGCCACTTCCAACAGACTTGCACACTGAAGTGTGTCTCTTTTACTACATGAGTTCAGAAACCAAACACATCAATGAACACGAGGCTGTGTTGATGTGGATGATAAGCCATTGTTATACGAACACAGCAGCAGCAGTGAGTTACACAAAATTTGCTTTGATTGTCTCACGTGTGACAGGTCGGACTTACCCCAAGACCCCCTGCAGTGGGGCACTTGCAAGGAACTGATGAATTCCTGCTCTCTCAGGTGTTTTATATCACACAGCACTTCCCATTCATTGCTTGGGGTTTTTCTTATTTTGTGGCCTTTTTGTGCCCGTGCTGAACACGACTTGCTGCTGAATGGCTCCCAAGGTTACAGCTTTCACTTGCAGGAGCTCTGCAGATGTGCCAGAGCCAGTTCCTCTGATCAACATAAATGTATTTTCAGAGTCAAGAAGAAATTCCTTAAGCTGTTTTCTCTCTGGACCTTGTCTTGTATGTGCTGAGTATTTTCTCTGCAAGAGCTCAGTGGCTGGGTCTTTGGTGACTGGTCATCTGCAAGTTAATGACCTAAATGGCATAAGAAACCCAAAAAATAAGTAACTTCTCATGGCAAACAGATGTGTCTCAATTTAGGGGACTCTGCAGCTCTCTCAGTACAGAGTCAGGGTTGCTTAGAGTGGAGTTTCCTTTGGCAAAGCCAAAGGGTCTGGCTTGGCTTTTGATCATCAGCAACATAAAATAGTAATTTAAAGAGACTTGAGAAATTTGGGAAGCAAAAGACTCATTGCAGCTGTAAAATGACAGAGAGACAACTACAGACTGAAAAATGGTGTAAAACTCCACACATAAGTTATTGCCATAAAAACATCATTTTCCCCAAACAGCTTTTGTTACTTCATGAAACACAACACTTGCCAATGGAGTCCTGGAATCTAGCAAGGCTTTATGAAATATTGACATTATTGGCATTACTGATATTCCCATAGTAATTATCTTGCGTAATTATTAAACAACGTGGCATGAAATCTGGTGAGGCTTGTTCCTGATAACTAACCTTTTGGACTTAATTTACTTTCTACTCTTACAGAGAGAAACATCTTTCAGAGCCTAAAAATTGCTATTCTTCACAATTTTCACTGGACTTTATCTTGACAAGGACATTATATAAAAGCAGAATTCTAGTTTCTCTGGGGCTTATGTTTTTTTCCTTTTAATTATTTTTTAGTTCAAATTACCTCAAATTATGAACTGCAATTGAAGATTATACTTGGTTTTGTACTTACTGAGGATCTGGTTTTCTGAATGGGAAATTATGGTGGAAATCTTCCCTTACCCCAGCATTACAAATCCTTGCCTTGCAACACACAGAAATCTGACCTTTCCCCATTCTCCTCAGTTTTGAGCCTCATGGATTCCAGATTTGGCTCCACTGTAGGGTTAAAAAAATATAACATAAAGCCTTTCAAACACTTGTTGCAAAACTCTCCAGCTTTGCTAACAAGAACTCTTATTTATACCCAGGATCTAAGCTTGAAGGGATCTTGAAACATCAGAAGTAGTTGGTAAGAGCTTGAGACATTTTCAGTGAAATGTGGGAGATAAAAAGAAGATTCAGGAAAACCACAGGATAAAAGCTAAAAAAGAAACAGAATCCTAAAATAGCTCTGTTTGGAGTGTTCTTCTGGAAGAGTTATTATACTGTTCAGTATGGCAAAACATCAAAGAGGGAATATTTCAACCAAATTACTTGCATACTGAATTTCTCATCTCCTTCCAGATCATCACAGCTTGCTGGTTTCCTCAACATGACCCTGTGGCCAAACATGGCAGGGAGAGGCTCAGCAGGAGAGGGCTTTTCTGTGCACCCAGCAGGGCAGCACGGGGACAGCAGCAGAGCTGTTCTTCCCCACAATGCTGCCCTTCCACTCCTATCCACATATCCCTGTTTCTTGCAGCATCTTGAATGTGGGCATTTTCCCTCCAAGGGTCTTCCCTCTCTCCCCTTTTGCACATACAGAAGGGCCCCAGTCAACTAGTGAGTCTGTACAAGACTCCACCTCCAGTCCCCTTCAGTCTCACACCTGTCCGACTGTCACTGGCCTGTTCTCATGGACCTTGGCTGGCTCCAGGACTTGATGAGGAAATGGCCAAACTGCCATAAATAGGATTTTCTTCTATTGCTAAAGACCAGTGGTGTTTTATTTATTTCAAGAAGTTCTAGTTGTGACTTTAAGTATGTGATAGTAAGGGTCAAGCTAAGGAAGCAATTTCAGATTCCAACCCAGGACATTTTCAGAAGTGGACTTAAACAGCTGTTCACTGGTACAAATCCCTCTTCTTTGTATTCCTGTTTCCTCCTCATGCCCCCCACTGCCTCTGCCTCTCTCATAGCCCTGCACTCATAGAGCAAGTTCTTGAGATTAACCACAACATGATTACATTTTAATTGAGGCCAGCTTAGTGTGGGGACATCTCTTTAACTCAGGAGGCCTCAATTCCACAGAACCATAATGAACTAATAATGAATGTGCTAAAGTCATTAAATCAAAATTCATAAAAGGGTGAATATTGCTTTCTTTTATAATAAAGCAATTAAAATCCCATATACTATAATAGATACCACTAAGGTGCACTAAGTGTTCTTTAAGGAGGTTTAGTGTTTAATACCACCACACACGAATTTGGAGATCTTTTCAAAGTAAGACTGCCACACTATTAATAGATGATCAGAACTCTTTTCATGTCTTCTCTGGTTCAGCATTGTTGCCTGCTTTAAGAAATACCGGCATGATTACATTAGTAGGGTTTAGAGAATAGTTATAATAAATCATGACTTGCAGTATAAGTACTAACTTTGAAGACGTGGAGCACAGTACCTTTGCAGATATGCTACTTGTCAGTTTGAGTTCTGTCCCTGTTCCTTTGTCATGACATCCCATTCCCATCTCTAATGCTCTGTTCCTTGGGGGTTAACAGCCCCAATTTATGGTAGGAGAGAGAAAGCATGAGATTGCTGTGTGTGACTTTGCAAGCCACGCCTAGCTAGGGAAAGAGTGCTCCAGAAAAATGCATGATATATGACCATCAGTCTCTACACATGGTCTTTGGTCCAAGGAAAACTCAAGTGAGAAGCCCTGGATTATTTTAACCTTGGATCTCTTTGCCACAGGTATTGGATAGCTAATGGACTCAGAGGGGGAGTCATTGAACAGAAGGGTCTGTGGCTGCATGTTAACCATGATGGTCTGGAGACATTTTGTCATCGAATTGTAGAATATGCCGAGTTAGAAGGGACCCACAATGACATCAAAATCCAACTCCCAGCCCTGCATTGGACAGACCCAAGAAACACACCACATTACCTGAGAGCATTATCCAAGCACTCCTGGAGCTCTGGCAGCCTTGGGGCTGTGCCCACTGCCCTGGGGAGCCTGGTCAGTGCCCGACCACCCTCTAGGGGAAGAACCTTTTGCTGAGATCCCACCTAACCCTGCCCTGACACAACTCCAGCCAGCTCTCTTGGGTTCTGTCACTGGTCACCAGTGCTGGGGCAGACTCAGAGCAGTTGATGTCCATGAGGCCTTTGTCTCCCTCCCCTTGGCCCTGACACAAAACACTCCCCAACTCTACTTAATTCTTCTCAGCCAGGGCAAAGAAGCCGTGTCAAAGACAGACCCACAGGAGAGCTGAACTCCTCAATACCTGCACACCAAAGATCCCTGATGCCTGAAGCTCACATTCCCACCTAGGAAAGTCCCTTCCCTGAAGGGCTCTAATGCACCCATGCAATGGCTGAGAAGAAAGAAGAGCTACAAAGTGACTGGGATTGCATAAAACAACCAACAGCAAACAGAAACACCATCAACCCCATGCCACAGCCTGCTGTGGCAGACCTTGTTCTCTCCCAAAGGCCTTTGGCCTCTATTCAGGAAAAAAAATATAAATTAATCATTACTGTGTGCCAAATGGCTGTGATCTACACACAGGACAGCTTACTGTTACTCAAAAAATCCACACAAGCCACAAATGCTCTTCCTCTTAATGACACAGTCATAGAAACCCAAACCTTTGAAGACTGCTCAGAAGACAGATTGATGTCAGCATGTCCTGGGGCAGGTAGGCACGTGTGTTTGGATGAGAGACAAGAACAGATTGGCAGAAGAATTATTAAATAGTACATGGTGGAGTAGGGGATTATCTGCAGAACATGATATAAGAACAGACAGATTAAAGGAACACAAAATATTTATTACAAAGTCCTTCATATCATATGCAATAATACATGCCATAGCTACTGCTGAATAATACAGGCAACAGCCAGTTGCTGAGATTGCTCTCTGAGTTGGATAAAATAGAATTAGAGGCTTTTATCCACTGGAGACCATGAGCTGTTATAAATAATAATCAAAATCACTCAGAAAAGAGAGAGAAATAGCTCAGTGATCATTGTAACTACATCAGACAAACCATATTATGTCCAGGTTACCACAGGCCTTTGCTGTTCATAAGGGGTGGGAAGGCACCAGACAATCACAGTCCTTCTTGTCCCTGAATTTTGGAATGGATGAGCCCAAAAGGATACAAGGACTTCAGATCATAAAGGACCATAACTGGGGGCTCCTGATGAGTCCATGGGCTTTTCCCTGGGCCATGGGCCAGTTTGCAGTACTCTGGGCTTAGTGGAGGTACAGTGTGCTTTGGGAACAGCCAAAATTACTCTGTTTCTCTGGTCATGACACAAGTGCATCATCACACTGTTCAGGCAGTCTGACCTTAGAGTTAGCAAGGAACAAAACATGGTATTTCAACCAAACAGTTTGTCTCATGAGCTGGTTTCTTCTCTTTCACAAACACATACAGGTAGAGGGGATATGATCCTGGGTTCCTTGAGTAGGCTTAAAATGATTTTGCCTAAATGGAAAATCTCCTTGCTGTGGCAAATCAGCCCTTGATATCAACTCATGTCTAACACCTTATATACAGACAGCAAAAGAGAGGATTATCAAACAGAAGCACCTCCTTTCCAGAGCCAAGTCCCTCGTGCAGCTTACACAGTCTGGCCAGGAACTCCCACCAAAAGAAGGTTTCCATTTGGCTGTGTAATGGTCACCAAAACCAAAGAGATCCTTTCCAGTTGTGGAAAGAGGACAAAAGGGAATAGGAAGCAATCTGGTTCAGGACTAAGACTTTTTAATAAGACACAGTGATTTTTCAGAACTGCTGCACAGGAGTGGGCACTGTCAAGGAGGTAACTGGGACGGCAGTAAGATAGAAACACCACAAGCTGTGTGTAGCAGTACCTCAAGGAAATCACGGAATGGTTTGGGTTGTAAAGACCAGCAAGTTCCCACCCTCTTTGCCATGGGCAGGGACACCTTCCACTAGCCCAGGTTGCTCCAAGCCCTGTCCAACCTGGCCTTGGACACTTCCAGGGATGGGGCAGCCATAGCTTCTCTGTGCACCCTGTGCACCCCACCCTCACAGTTAAGTTTCTTCCTAATACATCATGTAAACCTACTGTCTTTCAGTGTGAGCCCATTCCCCCTTGTCCTGTTACCACATGCCCTGTTACCACAATTCCTCTTCAGATTTCTTGTAGGATTTAGCAGATTTAGCAGAGTAAACTCTCCCCCCTCAGAATGCTATTCCCATACTTACTTTTGGAGGTTTTGCACAGGCAGTTCCCACTGGCACCAGCAAGGATTACCTTGGGCAATGAGCAATTCACAGTGAGCTGGGAGCACATGGATCCCAAGGAGTGTTGTATTTCTTCATCTCTCCTACGTACTGAGGAGAGCAGGGCTGATTCACCTCAGGGATTCCAGGTGCTGAATTCATCTAACAAGCTGCTTAAAACTCTAAACAGATGTTTTTGTGTCTTTCCTGCTCCTTGAGCAGGCTGTGTGGAAGCACCAGCAGATTTACAATAGAGCAGATGCATGAACCAAACATGCCTTAATATCAAGGCCCAAGTCATTGGGAAATGGTTTATGACTCTGTTGTGTGCACACAATTTGAGCAATATGCCATAGGAATATAAGATCAACCTTGTCCCTAATGGAAATGCATATTGACTGGGCTGGAGTCAGACTGGAGGCAGCAAAATTCCCACTGAAACTAGCAATTATACCTGTCATGGTATGTTCCCTGCTCCTGCAATGACTCATGAAAATGTAGATTGGGTATTTAGGCTGGATCTCATCCAGCGCCTGGGGAGGTGTACAAAAGAACTCTGATTTTAATGGACATTTTATCAGGGTCCTTAACTTTGTAAAGATGATGGAAGGATCACAGATTGACCAGTAAACACTCCAATACCTATTAGAGCCTGGAAAAGCTAATTCTCACGCAACATCATTTTTTTATACTTCCAGAGCAGTGAAAATTTATCTCAGTATCCAAAACTTCTGGCTGCAGCATCACCAAGCACCACAGTCCCCAACAGCCATGAAATTGGTTTGAAGAGCAGACATGATTTTAAAACACATTCTCAGAATTATAGCATGCCCCCAGTGTTTCCTGACCATTTAGGATTTACTACTTGAAACTTTTTATGCAAACTACTTCTTTCACAGGAGAAAGTGTAATCTGATATTCTGATGTGCTCAGGTAACATCAGGAACTGAGCTTTAATGAGAAATATTAGTAACAGACTTGTAGGTTAGAGAAGTTGAGTCCCACCTGAGATGACAACAGTCACAATAGTTGCACCAGGGTGGAGGGAGAGGATACACACACAGGGTCCCAGGTGGTCCAGTGCCTTTCCTGGCTTCCTTATTCACAAAGATGGAGCTACTGAACTGCTATAATAATTCAAATGCTGTAAAAGTGGTTCTTAAGGCAAGTGGGACACAATCACAGGAAGACAAATCAGCCAGCCACAGCCCACACCTCTAGGGTGGGTCAGGGAAAGCATACAATTAAAACTGAATTTTCCTAATCTCTCTCTAGATCAAGGCAGAGGATGAGGATGAATCTTCACAATACCATACTGATATTGTGAAAAAACTGGTTTCAAGGAAATTGGAGGTGGAGGTTGAAGTCCACGAGACTCAAAGTTTCTGAAGGTGTGGAACACCTGAACATGTGGTCTTCTACATGGGTCTGTCCCAAATTACTGCCTCTGATGGGAAAACCCATATTGACCACAAGCACCAGAGAATCCTCAGGGAGAATTTCACAAGCATCAAGTGCACTGATGCCAAGGAACCACTTGTTCATTACACACAAGACAGACTTGTTTTCTCAGGTAATGCATGATAATAGCCAGTTATTAATCCCTTCAACTGTGAATTGGATTTTCTAGGTACTATAGACATCAATGAGAGGGAAGTCACTGAAGCCTGACACTAGAGAGGGCAGGAGAAATCTTGCTCTCGTGGCAGTGCAGGGAAACTCTGTGCCTGCCTCTCACAGGAACATGATTTCACCACTCCATGTGAACTGCAGAGATTTCTGCCAACTGGACATCTCAGGGTTACCATTTCAGAGACTTTCTTACATCAGACATCACAGGCCATTTATAAAGTCAGGAAAGGGTTCACAGCAAGCAATGGAGATCTCTGCTTCAGTTACACTCACTGCATTTCATGTTGTATTTCCTGATGAAAATGAGTTTCGTTATTTCTGAAACACTAAACATGAAAAGCAGAGCTGTAATGTATGAATTATACAGTGCTGCTAAAGCTATCATCATGTCCACTTTTTTTGGCATTTGAATGTATAAATATTGTACGAAGGAGCTTTTATACTAATGATAATTGCCTGCAGTGCACACTTAACTTTTGTCCCTTTCAGTTGACTTGGTAGTGCTACCTACATACGTCAAACATCAATTCATCCAAATTGGCACCACAGGAAAGGCATGTGGCCAAATTCCTTCTCTCCTGCAAAGCTCAGTTCTACAGAATTTGAATAATGATGCAAAGGAGAACCCATGCTACTTACACTAATTGGGCTAGATCCTCCAATAGCCCAGTCTACTTATGCCAGGAGAGGGATCCTGAATTTGGGTTAACAGTTAATCAGGCACCATACAAAGTTAGTTATTGGACCCATGCAGATTCCAATTAACTGCCAGTAAACAATCTGATCTGATGTAACACATTATTAGTCTATCAAACATGAAGCTTCTTGGGGAAAAAAAGCCCCGAACTACATTTTATAAAGGCAGTGCACATCCTCTATGTGTAGAGAAGCCACGCTGATCTCCTCACTCCAGGGAAATAAAATATGTCCGATAAACTTTCAGAGAAAGGGAAGATGGAAGGCTGCTAGAAATAGCCTTTTGCTCCATTCCAGTGCTTCCACCTGTGCTCCATGAGAAGCGATCCCTCCTAACTCTCTGTAGGCAGGAGCAAGACACCCCTTTGCTCTGTATTCTCTGACTTCCACCGTGTCATATTGTTCCCAACTTCTTATTGGAAATTTGATTTCAGTGATTATCAAGCAGCTGAATTCCTTTGTTCACACTTTTACTCCTGATCTGGAGGCTACTTACCTCCTCACCTGCACAATAGACATGATATTGCCCCTCAGCCTTGCTGCAGCATCACACAAGGGCCTTCATTGGAGACAAGTGCTCACAAACTCAAGTATCACAATAACAGGACCAAACACTAAACAGAAACAGTGATACATCTCAGACAGGGAGAGGGGTAGGTCATATATAACTCTTAGAAAGGGGTCCTGGGAGCAGGTCCTTCAAGGACTAGTAGATTATTCCCATAGGAGTTGGGAAGGCAGCTTCACTGTCTGGTTTGCTGATGCAGAGATAGTCCAAGTGCACCCAAGAACTCCATTGTATAACTTGGCATGCACTAGAGATCCTCCCAAAGTGCCATGCAAACACAGTGGAGAAAACAGGGGCTGAGAGAAAACAAATACAACTGTGTGGTATCTACACAGCAGCCTTTCTGCAGAAAGAGGCTTTCAGGAATGAGAAGCAGCCATAGATGAATGACAATCAGAAGAGCTCTCCTGCTGCCTGAGCGCTGCTTCAGGATGAAGTTGGAACCCACAACAAAGCAGAACGCTTGTGCTTGGCCTCTCTCCTCAAAGATCTCACGGCATCCTACTGTCCTCAGGTCAGCTCAGGCTGACTCACCTGAGAGGCTGGTGAAGGTGATGGATAGGCCCAGGACTGGCCCCTGTGAGGGCTGTAGGTGGTACACCAGTCAGCACACTTGCTATAAAGCTTGGAGATGTTCTCCCTGTCTGGACCTTTCCTGTAGAATCACTCACGTTGTCCTGGAGTTCTGTCAGGGCAGGCTTAGGTTGGCTCTCAGCAAAAGCTTCTTCCCCCGGAGGGTGGTGGGCACTGACCAGAATGCCCAGGGCAGTGGGCACAGCCCCAAGGCTCCCAGAGCTCCAGGAGGGTTTGGATGATGCTCTGGGGCACAGGGGGTGACTCCTGGAGATGGTCCTGTGCAGGGCCAGGGGTTGGACTGGCTGATCCTTGTGGGTCCCTTCCAGCTCAGCACATTCTGGGACTCTGTGACACCTTCTGTGGTCCTCATTCAGCATATGGAAGGTGTTTCTCTGAGGCACCACCCCCTTCCAGCAGCACAGGGCATTATTGCTGGTCCTGTGCCTGGACTGGCATCCGAGGGAAAAAATGGGGCTGGAAAAATCATGCTTTAAATACTCCAGTTGTGAATCATCATCATCACTGACACTCCGGGTTTGCTGGCACAGAGCACAGCCCAAGGAGAAACTGGAGCTGCTTTGTCCTCCAGAGCAGGGGGAGGGAAGCATTCAAAAAGCAGTGGCACCTTTAGTACGTGGTGACACAGTGACCAGAATATTAATGCAGTGGAACTCACTCTCACAGGTAGGAAGTGCCTGTAATAGCGAAGCAAATCCAGTTTTTGCTGGATACAAATTCCACCAAGCAGCCAAAGGCTGAGGGAAACACCTGAAGAGGCTGTAATTGAATTAGGGCTGCTGGAGAGGCAGCAGCTCCGAGCTGGGAAGGGCTGGGGGGAACGTGAGCCTTGGAGATTTTGGGAGCATGACTGAAGCTCTTGAAGAAGAAGGAGATGATGGAGGGAGAATATGGAGCTGCCTGGTGGAGAGAAAGGTGATGTGAGAGAAGCTGAAGCTGTGGCTGCCCCAACCCTGGAAGTGTCCAAGGCCAGGTTGGATAGGGCTTGGAGCAACCTGGGCTAGTGGAAGGTGTCCCTGCACATGACAGGGATCACAGAATCACAGAATGGTTTGGGTTCAGAGGAGCCCTAAAGCCCCTTCCACCCCCTGCCTTGGGCAGGGACACCTTCCACCAGCTCAGGTTGCTCCAAGCCCTTGGCCTTGGACACTTCCAGGGATGGGGCAGCCACAGCTTCTCTGCCCAACCTGTGCCAGGGCCTGCCCACCCTCACAGGGAAGGAATTAATCCTAACATCTAGCCTAAATCTCTCCTCTTTTAGTTTAAAACCATTCCCCTTGCCCTTTCACTATCTGCCCATGGAGAAGTTGCTCACCTGTTGCACTTACAGAAGGGTTTGGTTTCCATACCCTGCAGGATCCCTGTTAAGCCCTCGGCAATGGTTGTTATTGCTGTGGGGAGGGCAGGCAGCAGCAGGGGGTGGCTGGTACCCACATGGCTACAAGTCCCTGGGTCCTCTACAAGGAGCAGAACTGCCCCATGAAGGCAGGGGGACACCCCTGAGAGCAGCACCCAGCACAGTCAGCTCGTGTGAGCTGGAAGATGGCCCAGCAGCACTGGCCAAGCACAGGCTTGCTTTTGTCTTTCCAAAGATCATAGAATCCTGGAACCACAGAATCATGGAATCATGGACTCTGCTGAGTTGGAAGGGATCCATCAGAACCTTTGAATCCCAACTCCTGGCCCTCCATAGGACACCCCAAGAGTCTCACCCTGTGCCCGAGAGCGTTGTCCAAGTGCTTCTTGAACTCAGACAGGCTTGGTGCTGTGACCACTGCCCTGGGGAGAGTGATCCACACATGAGGTTTGCTGTCTCTGGGGCGAAAGAGCTTCCCAAAATCATCATGCACAGCACCCACTGGGCCAGTCTCACTCCTTCAGCTGAGGTGTTACCTGCCAGTTGTATTTTCTTTCTCAAACACATCTGAGCAGGAAGCCCAAATAAGCACTGACTGAAGAGGCTCAGCCTGCAGCAGAGAAGCCAAGCAAAGGTTTCCTGTCAACGGCCAAGAATTTCCAGGAGTCCTCAGTCTGGAAACCTGAATGGGGGACGAGTCAGAAAATGTGTCTCAAAGTGATATTTCAGTAGATGAAGTTATAAAACAGCTTGACAAAATAAACGGTAACACTTGGGTAGTGCCGGATGGTTCTCATTCCAGAGCTCTAAAGGAATTCAAGGATGAAATAGCTAAACTATTAACTGCATTAACTCTACTGTGAAACCTCTCACTTAAAATTTTCTCACCATCAGAGGCAAAGAAAGCAATGAGCCCTTGATTTGAAAAACTGCTTCTGAGCAGATCGAGGAAGAGCAGATTATTAAGAGCGATGTCCAAATGAGGTAGGACTGTTCTACAGAGGGAACCAGGGAGCGTGGGTGTGAGACACAGTCATGGGGAAACTCCACCCTGCTTCTGTGAATGGAGTCCCTGCCTTAGGAGGGACTCCCTCCTGGGAGACTCTGGAGGAATCAGCAAGGGTAGGGGATCAAGTAGCCCAGAGATGCAGTTGACATCATCTACTTGACTAAAGATTTTTAACAATTCTCTAATCAAAGGACCTGTAAGAAACAACTTCACAGACATATTTTCACAAGGACCTGCAGTTCCAGGACAAGGGCAGTGGCTTTAAGATGAAGGAGGGTAGATTTAATTTAGATATGAGGGAGAAATCCTTCCCTGTGAGGGTGGGCAGGCCCTGGCACAGGTTGGCCAGAGAAGCTGTGGCTGCCCCATCCCTGGAAGTGTCCAAGGCCAGGCTGGACGGGGCTTGGAGCAACCTGGGCTAGTGGAAGGTGTCCCTGCCCATGGCAGAGGCTGGAACAAGATGGGCTTTAAGGTCCCGTCCAACCCAAACCATTCTGTGAAATCTTGAAGGATCCCAAAGTCATTATGAAATGAGAAGGAAGGTCCTACCAGAGGTGGATCAGGTCGAAGACTAGGAGAGGGGGCAGGAGTAAGAGGCCACCCTTCCCAGTGGTGAGCTCCACAAGGCTTGACCTTCATAATGCTTGAAAACCCCAAGCCCCAGTCTGAGCCCCCAGCTGAGACATAAAGATGGAACCCGAGATTGACCATCCCACATGTGCACAGAAGGTGCAATTCTTAGTGAGTGTCTGGGAGCAACCACAGATGAAGCCAAGAGACACCAGGGCAAAGCACAGAAGGGAGGACAGAGCCTGGAATGGGAGCTGCTCCCCATCTGGATCCTCCTGTTGGAGCTTGTACATCCCTGGTGTCTCCCCACCTCTGGCCCACGGGCCGGGCAGTGTCTCATCCCGGCCGTGTCCCGCCCTGGATCTGCTCTCCTGGAGCTGCAAGAAGCACAGTGGTCAGTGCTCAGGGAAGCCTTTGAGAGCAGCACCAGCCTGCAGAGATGAGATTTCCTTGTCTCTAACAGTCTGATCCTTGGGGACCCCCTTTGACCCTCTTTAATAACTCTCGATTCATCTCACTTCAATAACATCTGGTTTTCCTTCCTCTTCTCAGTAAATTCCCTGACTTTGCCCTGTGCCCTCAGAAGGGTGGGGACAGGGAAGACCAGGATTTACTCCTTGTGGGTGAACCTCAGTGTTTTACCAGGATAGTTTCCTTTTCATTCTCTGCCTGTCGCCAACGTTCAATTTTCCTATTTTTCTGACCACTGCAAAGAGCTGCACTGACATTTTCCCAGAAATGTACATTATAACTCCAGCTCCTGTTCCTGAGTGGTAATTTCTCAGGGCCCATTATGGTATATTTGGAGTTAGGTTTTGTTTTTCCCCTGTGCATCACTTTACATTTATCTAGATTGAATTTCATCTGCCATTTTGTCACCCACTCGCTCAATATTACGAGCTGCTGCTGGAGCTTCCTGCCTTTACTGCCTTCAGTAACTCAGTGCTGCAAAGCAGGGGGGGTTTGCTCCTCTTTCCTTCACAGATCCTGGGTCAGTGCTGGGCCCAGTCCTGTTTTAGGTCTTTACTGATGAGTTAGATGAGGGGGTTGAGTCCATCATTAACAAGTTTGGAGATGACACCAAGTTGGGATGGAGGGCAATCTACTGGAGGGCAGGAGGGCTCT
>JAWWTY010000045.1:9153437-9185207 GCA_035222235.1 Margarornis squamiger | reverse complement strand
GTGGAATACTTCCTTAGTTATCACCTGGTAACCAAGGAAGGCCTAAACCAAAACCAAGAAAACTAAACCACCACAAATATGAAATTATATCCAGAGTCCTTCATGATTCCAGGGTTGCTGAGTTCAAGGCAATGAATAAATAAGAGAAATTCAAACCCAAGCAAATCTCTAGGATGAGGCAAAATTTGTTGCAGGGTGTTAGAGCAGATTTGAGGAAGGAAATGTGTGTGCCAACAGCAATTACTCTGGAGAACTCACTGAGCACAAGTCTAGAAGACTGGAAAATTGGAAAATAACAAACCAAATGTGGTATCAATATGCGAAAAATGAGAGCAAGCCTGGCACAGGAAATTACAGGGCTATCAGCTTAATATTCATTACATATAGGAAAACACAAGGTCCCCATTGTATACAAGAGTGTAATTAAATCAAGGGGGTTCAGCTGAAATCAACTGCTTGTGATGTTTATGAATCAGCAGCAGATTCAAAATGCAGCCGCAGCTTCAGCATCCAGCCCAGGGCCTGGGGTTTTTTGGTACAAGCTACAAACCAGCCTTGGGGGGAGTTTTCTCCCAGACGCTGTAAGTTTAAAATCTCTCACTGAGAGGTTTGTGGGTTTTTTTTCACTTTGCATGTGATTCAGTGCTGAGGAGCATTAGCACAAACAGGCCATCTGAGGACAGTGTCTGGGGGAAAATGTTATGGGCTGATTTACTGATTAGTGCTTATTTGTTTGCTGCTTGGAGCAATGGCAGTGAAGCATATCTCTAATTCCTCCTGCTTCTTCTCCCCTTTCTCCACAGCAGTAACATCTGCAGTTACCCACCTGTTTCCTGGGAAATATGGAAAGCAATGCCAAACATTCACAGAATCACAGAACAGGTCAGATTGGAAGGGACCACAGTGGGTCATCTGGTCCAACCTCCCTGCTCAAGCACACGGCATAGAAATGCATCCAGATAATTCTGGAATATCCCCAGTGAGGGAGACTCCACACCCTCCCTGGGCAGCCTGTTCAGTGCTTTGACACTGCACATGGAAGAAGTTTCTTCCTCATTTTCAGGTTGAACTTTGTGGGCATCAGTTCCTGCCTGTGGCCTCTTGTCCTATTGCTGGGCACCACCAAGGAGACCCTTACTTCATGCTCTTGACACCCATCACCTTTCAAAGGGTCATCACTTGATGCCTATGGAAAGACCCTCTTGCATTTCTCCTGCTCAGCTTGTAAAGTCACACAGGTTTTTACTTTCAAAGGCACTGCCAGGCTTTGCAAGGGGAGTGATGGCAACATTCACCTTCCCAATGTCTGCTGAACCAGCAATGCTGTGGTGCTCCCTTCCAAGGCCAGAGCCAGGATTTACATTGGGCCTCCACTGCTGGGCAAGTGGACCAGAAAACTCTGAATCAGCATCCCAAGTCCTGGAAAATACCAAGGATGCAGCTCAACCTTCAGATGAAGATAAATTCTTTATCCAAAGGCTGAGCTTCATCTTGCTGCCCCGAGAAGCTGTGCCTGCCCTGTCCCTGGAAATGCTCAAGGTCAGGCTGATGGGGTTCTGAGCAACCTGATCTAGTGGAAGGCATCCCTGCCCATGGCAGGGGGTTGGAACAAGCTGAGTGTTTCTGATCCAAACAATCAGTTTTTGTGAGCTGAATGTGTTTGGCCAGGTAGGTGCCCCAAATAATGTACATTAATCCTCACCTTCTTCTCCTTGGGAAGAAACAGGTAGAAATGTTAATAAACATTTCAAAAGCTCCTACAGTGCACCTTGTTTTCAGAAAGGCATCCCACAATCTTTTATTACCACTAATAACCTCCAAGAAATATGAATGAACACAAAGAACCTATTTTAAGTATGCAAATACCGAACATGATTTTGAAACACAGAAAGAAGTGCCAGAGGAAAAATACCACTCTCTTCACTTTGATCACAAGTTTCTTGTATCAAGAAAAACATATGGAGAAGTGACGCAGAACCTGACAGAGTTTTTTAAGTCAAAACAAGATCTTCGAAGAAATATCCTCTGAATTTTTGTATTTATACCATCAACACTGGATAAAAAAGCTTGCCATTCATTTATAATGAGGAAAGGATTTAAAATATAGGTCCTTGTCGTTGTTGAGGCGGCCACAACAAAAATCAGGCGTACATCCCAAGTGGATAAAAAGTGAAGGAACAAGGTTTAATGTTTAAGGTTTAAGGTTTATTTATTCTTCACACAGGTGCTTTTATAACTTTCTTAAATGTATGTGCACTAACATTATTGGTGCTCGTTACACACTAACAATCATCTATTAGCCACAGTTATAAACGACTCTCTCTGTACAAACTCATCCAGGTTTCTTATCTTGTGCCTCTCCTGAGTTCTCAGTCTCTGCAAGTTGTTTATCTTCACGGGTACACAACAGTCTGGCCAAGGTCAAATTCTTCTTCCTCCATCAAGGGATCTGCAGGCCTGATGCAGTTTCCCACAGGTCCTCATTCCAAACCCCATTTTGTGCAGGGCCAGAAGCTGAACTTCAATGATCCTTGTGGGTCCCTTCCAATTCAGGATATTCTACGACTCTCTGATCACCTGTGGAGAGCCAGCCAGTTCTTTGGGGACGTATGTGAATTTTGCAGATTGCACAGTGAACAGGAACTGAGGGAAAGCCGTGGCAGCAAGTCCTGGCCACAGAGGTCAGCCTGGTTCTGAGAGCAAACGGAAGAGCCAGCAAGTGAAGAGAGGTCTCTTCTTATGGTCATTTCTAGTTACCAAGGAGTCTCAGCCCTGCTCCAGCTTCCCTCTTCCCTGCAAAGGCCTGGGCTGAGCACCAAGAGCAGTTTTGGCAGCAGCTTGTACAGTGCTGACAGAACTTGGTTTAGTTAAAATTCGCCTCACAAGGAGGAAATGAAAATCCTCAAGGCCACAAATTAAAAATTGTGACTTGATAGAACAACAATTTATAAATAGAAAGACCTATTTCCTGCAAAAATCCTGTGGACTGAGTATTGGAAACTAATTAGTGGACTGAATCACCAGAAAAAAAAAAAAAGCTCTTTTCCTGTTACTCATGAGAAGATATTACTTTTCTAGCACTTTTCCTTTGGCACTTGTGATCAGCACAACCCTGTGGGCACTCTGCAGCCCCTTCTTGGTTGCATTTTCTTCCTGTTCCAATAAAACACAGTAAGGTGAAGGACAAAACTAGTCATTAGCCATTGCTTTTATAGCAGCAGTAGCTGCACACTGTCTTTTTCCTCCTGATTATACGATTATGGAGCAGGAGGATGTCAGTGCACCTAAAATGCTTTGTTAAAAAAGCCAGTTCCATACAAAAGGACTTTCATGGAATGATACAATGGTTTGAGTTGGAAGGGACCATAAAGCCCATCTCATTCACACCCTGACACGGGCAAGGACACCTTCCAAGAGCCCAGGTTGCTCCAAGCCCCATCCAACCTGGCCTTGGACACTTCCAGGGCTGGGACAGCCACAGCTTCCCTGCCCAACCTGTGCCAGAGCCTCCCCCACCCTCACAGTGGAGAATTTCTTCCTAATATCCCATCTAAATCTCTCCTCTGTTAGTGTGAAACCATTCCCTCTTGTCCTATTACTATCTACCATGTAAAGTCACCTCCCTCTCTTCTATAAGCCTTCCTTACCTACTGGAAGGCTGCAATGAGTTGTCCCTAGAGCCTTATACTTTGAAGCTGAGACTTTCCCACTAAATTCATTAAGAAGATAAACAAAAAACAAAATAACCTCTGGCCCAAGCAGATTTTTGCACAACCCCATGTAAACAGGGCAACTCAGAGCTCATCCCCAGCTGACAAAAAGTGCAAGTGACCCCCGAGCAGGAGCCAGGCCATCGCTCAGTGTCAGCAGAACTGCTACAGTGGGATCTGTCTGCAGGAAGCTTTGGCTTCAGCCAGCAGGGAAATCAGCTCCAGTGTCAGCACTGTAGTGGCACAATACGTTAATGCTGTAAAAAATAAGCACAAAGTAAAGTGATCAGAATGCTTAAGACCCACATTTGCAGAGTGCAGAGCCTTTCCCTTGGTGACTGCACCCACACAGAAGCACACAAGCAAAAATTGGTGCTCACTGCTGCTTCTGGATGAAAAATAAGGTCCCAGGGTTTGTAGCATGGATGGATCTGTGTGGACCAGCTTCTGCTGGATTGCTCAGTTTTCTCTCAGGACATGGAGAAGACCCACACTGCAGCCTCCACAGGCACTGTTGGGAACAGCCCTGGGACAGCTCAGAGAGCAAGAGGGAACAAGCAAAAACTTCTGAGAAAAGGCAGGAGGACTCTTCTGCACAGACAGGAGAGACAGGCTGCGAGGGATCATGTGACTGGTCTCAATCCTGCGGTCTCTTTGGGCATCCACTCCTAGTTGTGATCTTGGGCTGTTGAGTCATCACACTGCTGCCCAAGGTCACCATCCAACCCAGTGAGCCAGACAAGCAACACAGTTCTCCTAATTCCCTGCAGAAATCAGTGTGATGAGATACCAACTAGTCCTACAAAAACTGGTGCAGTCGAGCATAGGGCTGTTCAGAGAAGGCAGTGCTCTTTTATTACCAAATTAACTATAAAAACGACATCCAGTTCACTTTCCACATCAAAGATCATAATCTCCATATAGAGGGTTGATGAAAAAGGAGGTACTTAGAAAACACATTTTGAAATTTAAAACACTACTAGCACTGATTCTTCTTGCTTGTAAAGAACTCTGGCTTTTTTGTCTTCTAAAGTACACCAAGATCTCATTTGCAAACTACAACTGCTCACTACTCTGGGTTTTGCTGGCTGCTCACTCTTTGGGGATTTCATATTCTTCCAAATTTTGTAAATGGACACTAAACTGGAGATGAACATTATAAAACACATTTCAGTCATCCTCACAATTTAGACTAATTCATTGGCAACTGTACAAAATGCTATTTACAAGGTACTTTTATCAGCTGGGTATCTGCCATTAAGTATTTTGAATCAATCTACCATCATTTTCATCTCTTATTTTTCATACAAGAGAAATTATTGATCGAAGCTTTTGAGACTCATTTAATATACTGGAATAGGCTTTAAATTTTCCCATGTAAACCTCAGTGGAGATTAGCAACTCTGCCTTGCTTAATGCAACACAAATCAGTCTCCCTGGCGAGACCACAATATTGAACATGACATCATGACCACTTTACTAGTTGATGGGCCCTGAGACAGGCACCTGCTAGAAATTCCCCAGGGACTCCCCACTGGAGTGTGGTTTGAGTTAATAGGTGCCATAAAGGGAAAAATCATAGAATTGTTAAGGTTGGAAAGGACCTTTAACATCATCAAGTCCAATTGTCAACCCAGCACTACCATCATGTTCACCACTAAACCATGTCCCCAAGTGCCACATCCATAGGGATTTTGAACATTTCCAGGGATGGTAACTCCCCCACTTCCATGGGCAGCCTGTTCAAGTGTTTGATAACCCTTTCCATGAAATTATTATTTTCCCTCATATGCAATCTAAGCATCCCCTGATGCAACTTGAGGCCATTCCCTCCTTTAACTCTCAGAGGCCATTATAGTATCACAGAGTAATACCCAGGATGGATTTAGGGGGAGGCAGACATTTTTCGTTAGTCCTATCAAGTTTGCATTCAGTTTTTGAATTACAAGGTATTTTGCATTCAGTTGCTATTGTGATGGGTGTGTTCAAATGCTCGATTAAATCTCTGTATGCTGAGGACAGAAAGCCTGGCTGAATTTTGATGAACTTCTTCTTGAATAAATAAGCAAAAACATCACTGAATGAGATACTCAGCCAGCTTCAATAAATACATATGGTACAAAAACAGCCAACTAGACAAACAGAATAGATCAGACTGGAATGAGCACTGATGATTTTATAATGACTCCAGCAGCCTATTAGATATTACTGTAAAAAACAGTATGCAAATGTTTGAGTCCAGTTTACAGTAAAAAACAAGTTATGGTCCTGTTACCAAAGCAGCAATGAGCAATCCAGCATGGTGTGCCCTCCTCTCCCTTATCAAATTTAGGCTGGGTCTAATTGGCAGGCATGGGCACAGCAGCACTGCTGGATGCAGGTTCTGCAGCACGAATTCCAGAGGCAGCACAAATTCCAGAGGACATGGTGAAACTGCATTGGAGAACATATCAGATAAGGGCATCAGGATGGACTGAGTGGGAATACGGAAGGAAACACAAGACGGAGGAATATGGAACAATATGGAGGAAACACAAGACTGCAAATGCTATTACAAGCTAAGCCCAAAACAAGATAAAAGCTGCTGTGGAGTCCCCAGTTTGTGTTCAATGCCGAACTAGAGAGACTGAATCTGCTCCAGGGCTGCACTTCCAGTGGTCCATTTCCTGGGCTAATTTGTGTGCAGGCTAATACTTTCAGTATGTTTCTGTACTAATAGAGAATAATCATAGGATAAGTAGAGCAAGGTAACTACATATCCTGCCATTGTTTTCTTGCAGCATAATAGCATCATCAATGAAGCCTGAATGCAGCCCAATTAGCATAGGGTAATTAGAACCACGGCTGCTTCTTCATTTACTCTTGCACACTAGGATAAAGTACTGGTTGCAGTATGTGGGGCTGCAATCCTATAGATAATGCCCACCGTGAAATGCATGCATCCTGTTCTCTCACCAAAAGAAACAAGGGAGACATTAAACTGCCTCAAGCTGCTAAAATTTCAATTTTGGCCTCACTCAGGGAATTCTTCAGCTTACCCAAAGAATACCTTAGCACAGGCTGTGTTCCCAAGGGATTAGCACACCTGTAATACCTGTTGCCTTTAAAGGCCGATGGAAGCTTTAATAAAAGATTTGATTTTCTAAAAGACATTATCTTTTACCTTGTAACTTTTAACAAGTTGCTGACTGCTGCTGCTCAGACCTTAGAGAAGCCTTAGGAACTTGGTTGAAGTGCAATTGTCCTGTGTGGTTACATGGTTGTCCTAGGAAAGAGCAGATATTTGGAGAGGGGTCTTTCAGAGCAGAATTTGTGGAAGCTGGCTGGATGGTGGACTATTTATAACCCATCCACCGCTGAAGAGTCTCTTAATGCTTCTCCGGACTTAAATGGCCAAGTTTTATGGCCCATTTATGGCCCATTTCAACAAAGCAGTTAAACATGTTCCAGGACTGCTACCTATATGTAAGTAAAGAAATGGTACTTGGCGGGCACCCGGACTGCCGTGCCCACCTGTGCTGCACAGCCCCGAGCACCACAATCGCTCACTCCACACTAGAGGCACCAGGCTGGGGAGCAGCACCCTCCTAACAGAGCGCACAGCATGAGGCTCACTCAGTGAGACCCTCTTTCCCTTCAAAACCCAGCCTGCAGTGCCCAGAGCTCCTCGGCAGCCCCACAGCCTCGCTGGAAGGGCAGATGCTCTTACCTGTTGCATCTCCCCTGCTGCTCCCAGGACCTGCAGCACACAGCCAACCTCACACCAAGAGTCACACCAAGCAAACACAGTTTCAGCAGGATTTATGCCAAGGCTGAAAAGGCAGAGGTTAGTGGACTGGTCTGGAAGGGCTTAAAACCCAGGAGATTTTTCATGTGTTTTTTCCACATAGAAGGAAATCACATAAGCCAGGTGGAGGACATGCTACTTTCTATGACTAGAAATGATGCTACGGCAAGAAAGGGCATATAAGGAGAAGTATTACATAAGATGTAGGTTTTACAAGCTTTATAAAGACTCTTAGCACTTGCTAGTGGCAGGAACCTCCCCGTGGGCCAACCAGTCTGAAATGGGAAGGATAGAAAAGTGCCTTCCATTTAAAGAAATGGGCTGTGAACATGCTGTCAATGTCTGTGATTCTTTTTATTGATTTACAGTGTGTAAGCCATAAATCACTCTACCTTTTACTGAGCCTATAACTATGCATCACTCTGTCAGGGAAACTCCTCAAATTTTAAGGGGGATGTGCAAGAAAACAGATTTCTCTCTCATTGACTGGGCTCAACGAGGGCTGGATTTAACACACACACGGTGGGGTGGATACATATAGACAAAACAGTTAATTTGAACAGCTGCCCATATCTGCTGCTCTTTATCTCTCCTGGGATTAATCTTTGGCTACAAAGGGACAGATACAAGCCATACTTCAATTAGCAGCCACTGCACAGGGGTTTGCCTCTGTTACCAAACAGATCTCAGACGCTCAACCCCATCTACAGAGCAGTCCAGCTGCAGAAGGGCCTCTAATGGCATCAAATTCAGGGGGGCATCTTGGCTGAGAGTAGAGCTGTGAGGTGGGACAGAAGCAGCGTTTCTCCTGGAGTTGGATCTGCCCAGGGCAGCAACATCATCCACTCTGCCAGAATCTTAAAAAAATAACAAAATGTGTCAATCTTATAACAGCTTTCAGGCCAAAACCTATGCTTGATGAATTTATAGAAAAATTTCCAGTTGGCTTCAGTTAGAACAAGGTTTCCACCTGCTTTTTCCAGTTCTCAGGAATTAGATAGTTCAGATTTGGTTCATCCACAGCATTCAGTAGTTACATTCTTGGTACAAAAATATTACCTGAAGGCTAAGATTTAACTAAAGACTCCTACAAAATCCAACTGTTTTCTGCGGAGCATCCCTAGCTAGGTGTTCAAGGCTCGGTCCCAGTGAAGCCACAACCTCCTCTGCCGTGGGACCAGCACTCAGCCATAAGGATTTTGGGGTGCTGCATGAAGCTGGGATGTGTGGACTTCACCCACACAGGGAGCTGGCACAGCACCATCTACTGGCACTGAGAAGTGTTCCTCTCTTGGTGGGTCCTGTCATGCTTGGGTTGTTTTATGTTTCAAATAACCTTGCTGATCTGCCTCGTAAGGCATTTCATTCTTTATATGCTAATTCAAGCCCAAGGCAAGAATCCATTCTTCTTCAGCAAAAGCCCTACACACCTTCTTCAATCCACCCTGGTATCTGAGTCTTGCACAGGTGTAAAATTAAGGTGTGATTTAGTGCCTTGCTGAAGGACTGCTTGCTGCAGGAGCACTGAGCTTGCTGGATTGGGACCTTGCTGCTTTAAGGTTTTCTGATTAAACATCCCCACCAGATTGCACTGCAGGAGGCTCCGAAGAGCGGTTCTCTGCCAGAGTGAAGCAAGTGGGATAATTCAGGTCTTTTGCTTGCTCAGGGCTGATCACTGAAGGGGCAGAAATTAATTTCCTATAAACACAGGCATACTTTTTTCACTGCCTTGGCAAATGCAGTTGTAAATAAGCCATTACAGGAGCTGATTTTTATGATGCGTGACTTTGGCTTGTCCCAGCGGGGGATATTTTATGAGGCATTTACATAAACATATACAAATCAAAACAGCCAGCTGTGCTCCTCCTGTACCTGCAACCTACAGATACTTCAGCTAATTCCAGGTTCACATAACCAGCCACCCCGAAGTGGAACCAGGTTGAGTGTCTGGGATGGACAAACTGAAGAGAGATCTGATGCAAACCCCCAGTCCCAAAACTTTGAGTAGCTGTCTCAGCACACAGCAGGGCACTCTGAGGCACACAGGAATAAATAATCAGATTCCCTTTGGTGCCTGTCTGTGGGGATGATACTGCTCATCAGGACTCCAATCCCTCTAAAATACATTAGTTAAAACGATTGATTCAGAACTTATCTGAAGTGGAGGTTTTAGAGTCTCTGTTTTAAGTGTATTTTGGGCGTTATTGGTGGAAACTCAAGTCAGAAAGTGTGATCACCACGTCAGGATGAGAAACAGTGTAGGTGTGACACTAACATCATATTTTCTCTTGAAAGACCTGGATGGTGCAGGACTACATTTTAGATCTCAGTATCTAGAACTCAGTGTCTAAAATCACTTCTTTGTTCCTTAAATTCACAAAGGTTTATTTAGCTCATTAACCTTGGCCAAGGGCAGGGAAGGAGCCAGTGGCAGAAGATGAGTCCCTGATTTCTGCCTTGCCATTTCCTCCATCCACCTTCCCAATTTCCACCTCCCTCCAGATCTCTTCTCTTTATCCTAGTGGGCATCTGCCAGTTGGCCAGCTCTTTTTCACTTAATAGTGCTATTTTCTTTCAAAACACCAATCTTGGGCAGTTGATCAAACACACACATGCCTCTGCCAGGAGTCAGTCTTCAGCTCAAACTGTTGCCTCCCCATCAGGCACTGCAAGTACTCAGACAGCTTTTACACTGTGCCCTCAAGCCAAGGCTGCTCTAAAAGGGCAATGTGTCCATCCTTTCCATCCCCCTGCACCTGGGAAGCCAGGCTTCTCTCAGGGGAAAGGGAGAACTGATGATTTGGCCAAATGGAGCCAGAGGAGGTGTCTCTAAGGGCTGCCAGGCCAGGCTTAGCAGCTGATTGAGCTGAATTAAGTTCTCTGCAGCCTGTTTTTCTTTTAAATGACAGAGGCCCCTTCAAAGGAACAACACATTCACCTATTGGCATGTTCCAGGCCTTCTCCCTTCCCCAGCTATGCCATGGCTATACTCAGCCTATTTGATCTCTGTTAATACATACAAAACCTCAAGCCAGCAGCTCCCTGAGCGTTAAGGAAATGACAGCCAAAGTCCATTCAAGAAATTACATTCAGTGGATGGGGAGAGAAAGAACACACTGCTTTGAAAGCATGGCCTGATTTCCTCTCTATTCCCATCAAACGGACTTTTCCAAACTCTTCTGCCCTTTCACCAGCTTTCAGAACAAGGTCAATCCTCTAACCAGCTGTGGTTGATTTCAGTAGGCTGCGCAGCCTGATCAATAGTCTGTCCCTCCTCTCCGCCTCTCCGGGGGTGTCTCATTTGTTTGAAACTGCATATGAAGGGCAACTGTTTCCTTTCCTTCTGGTGACCTGGGTGTATTCAGAGAACCACTGCTTCCCTGTGCCCGCTGCTCCAGACAAAGATCAAGCTTAGATTGGCCATGTGGTCTGTAAGATTGTTATCTGGTTATCTGGCCTTTTAATTGCTCACTTAAAGAATGATGATTGGCTCCCTAGAAGGTTTTAGTATCCCAAAGGTGTAGGAAAGTGGGCTGAGGATGAAGAGCGCTTCCTGTACCAGGAGTTGGAGTGGCTCTCACACACCTCCAGAGGCTTTCAGAGTCCAAACTCTGGGCTCAGAAGGAGGCAGGGCCAGCAAGGTATACTTTGGGACTGGATCCAGTCAGCAAAGAACACAGGATGGGATGAGACAGCAGGTATCTGGAGGAAGATTGCTAATTCTGGCATTTACAAGCCAAAAGGAACATTGCTGGTCTGCAACTACAGCCTATTATTCCCACAGCCCTTCAGCTGGATGCTTCCACATGCAGAAAGCACACAGAAAGCTCACACCCCACTTGCTTTCCACTTTTAGGGTTGAACATGCTTTGTGCAAGTTCTGTGTGAGATACACTGAATTTAGAGAAAGACAAGGGTAGCAGCTTCTCTGAATTTCTAGGATTGAAGCACTCTAGTGCTACTCTGCTGATGAAGTCTTTCCACTTGCCCTCCAACCTGACTCTGACTGATCCCTGGAGACAGGCTCAGATAGATACAAATGTCAAACCACTAAGCTTGATTACACTTTATAAATGCCACAGTGGGAGAAAAGGAAGCTTTTCCTTCTTCACAAGCTTCACATTGTCTTTAACTGGATAAAAGAGACAGCCTAGAAAGCGTCACTGGTTCAAAATCACTCAGAAAGGTCTAACAACTGGCTTAATTTGAAGTTGGGAATCTGAAAGCTTTCACATCAGTTTGCTACTACAAAATCAACCCAGCCCACCACTTCAGGAGTTCAGTGGTCAGAACAAAGCATCAGTTCAAAAAGCACTCAATGGTATTCTCATCCATCATTTTCTGTGCCTTTATTTATTTATTTCCCCCAAACTGGTGGATATTGATTACCCAGTCTACAGACCTCCATAGATCAATACCTGTTTTCAAAAGAATATTGTGCAAACCTAAAGAAATTAGTTTATTTTGTAATGGGGAAGAAACATGGTGTCAATCAGACCTCTGGACTTTCCTGTCAAGGCAGAGCAGTGCTCCATGCTAAAGTACAAAAATACGAGACAGCAGAAATAGGCCAGGCTGGTAGGAAAAGGGACTTGTGTTTTATAGGAAAGGAGATAGCAAGGGAAGAGGATTCCCTAAAGAACTGCCACTCCCTTGTGCTTTTTTTGCTACATCTTCTCCTTTCCTGTAGCACAAACATGGCCCTTGGCTTTACAGTGCCAAGGCATTTGTGGTTTCACCTGGAACAGTGAGAGGAAAGCAATGCTTTTTTCAGTCAACTGAACAGCAGTTAATTAGACCCCACCTATGTACTGCTGCAGGGCAATCAAAACCCAGCAGAACTAGAGGCTGAAATGTTCACATCTACCTAATTGCCAATAAAAATCAACAAGAAATGGAAGCTGACATCCCACAGATACCTTAAATTTTAACCTTAACCACAGGTTATTAGCATTCAATAGCATTTTGAGAAGATCTGGGTGATACTGCTAAGATCTGACCCTAGTTGTATGAGGTTGTTTATCAGCACATGCAAAGAGACAGGCCTTTCTCTGAAGAGTTTGACCATGTACACTAGGAAAGGTGGTGGTGTCCTGATAATCTCCATAATAACCAAGCAGAACTCATACAGAAAGTATAACATTACCTTATAACTGACAAAGTCCTGTAGTAAAAGAAATCTTTCCCCCAAGTTTACTACACAATCAGGATATTTTCCTGAAGAATTTATTTGCTCCTACCAGACTCCATATACAAGTTGTGTGTTGAATTTCTGCCGCATAGCCTGGGAGCAACCAGCCCCAGGAGACATGAGCTTTGCTGCTTTAACAAGCACTTTCAGGGGAAAGCCTTGCCAAGATCAGTGTTTGCAATTAGTGGAGCAAAAGTCACCAGACTGTCCATCTCTTTTCCTTGGAACTGGCAAAAACACCACGGCAAAAAAACTACAAAAACTGTATCTGGAATTTGATACTGTAAAATGAAAACCTTCACCTGGCACAGGTGCCTCACAGGAAATTACGCTTCTGCTGAGAGATTCTTTGGGTCCCCCAAGCTACATTACTCTTTAATTTGCATTTCCTGTCCAAACTTGACTTTATTTTGCAGCAGTGTCAGGCTGATGCAGCATTTCTATTACTCTTAAACTGTGCCCCGTATGTGGCACAGCCTGTGCAATGCTCTGTACTGCTCTCCAATTAAGCTGCATAGCGAGAACATGTTGACATTGTTAAGGTTAATGACCTAATGATGAGCACCAGGAAACAGGTTTGCAATAAAATGCTCTGTACTGATTGCTTCCATGATGAATGCGAACAATATGTTGGACTGGGAACAATATGTTAAACAATATGTCGTGGTTTATCAATGTCAGGGTGCGGCGCTGCCGCAGTGGCTGCTGCGGGGGATCCTCGGGAGGGTCACTTTGAAACCAACACACAGAACGATCGGCCCTCGCAGGGGAGGAAGGAGCAGGACCAGCCTTAAGGGATGCAGAGGGAGAGCCTGATCCAGCCCAGCTCAGGATCATCAGGAAGCACAGGCCAGACCTGGCATGGAAACACAGAGCTGTTACACCTGCCACTAGAAATGAACCACCTTCTAAAAGGCAAAGTTAAAACAATACAAGGACTAGAGTCTAATGCAAGACAGATTTGGTGCCCCTGAGAAACAGGCATAGGGAAGCAGACATTAATACAGACAAATGGCTCAGCTGTTTTGTGTATAGATATAAAAAATTTAAGAACTGAAAACCAGGACTTCTAAAGAAGTATTATCCTTATTCATAGAAAAGTTAAGTTCTTTGGGGGGGGGGGGGGACAAGGGGAGGGGGGAGGGAAACCCCCCCCAAACCTCTTTTCATCTTAAAAAACCTTGCTTGGAAAAGTAACTGCAGGGCCTTGGTGCAGGTGATGCAGAACCTCAAAGGGCTGCTCTGTGCATCCCCAGGGCACAGGGAAGACCCCTTGGAGGAGTCCACTGCTACCACTCATGCTGCGCAGCTGCCTGCTCAGCACCAACAAACCCCACAGGAGCAGCACCCACAACACAAACTCCCCAAACTCAATTAGAGTAGTGAAGTAGCGTGAAGTGACACAGAAACCAGGGGACACTCCAGCACCTCTGCTATTGTCTGGGTTCAGCTAAACCAGAGATCAGAGGGCAGCATCAGGCTAATGGCAACATATTCATGAAAGCCCCAAGTCAGTCAGATAATGCAACTTTCTGCACAGCCCAGACAGAAAGCTTAGACTTGCAACCTTCAGAAAGGAACACCGAACAGGAGAGGCAATGCTCAGCTTAGTAAAAACAATGTGACGTCACATCAATACATGTAAACTTATTTTTCAAATGAAGAAAAATAAAGATAAACAGGTAATCCCGTTAGCCAAAAGTTAGGCCACAATTTTAGAACCTCAAGGTGCACAATCCTAACTAGTGAGGGCATGGACAGCTTGACATCCTCAGCAGACAAACCCTCTGCAGACGCCCACTCCTTCCCAAGCCCTGGGCACAGAGACAAGACAAACCTGAAGACTCTCTTGGACTTACCCCACTGTACTCCCCAGCCTCCCAGCTGAAGTAGAATTACAGTATGGGTGATTTCACTGTATGAAAGGAAAAGCCTGGCCTAGCTAGACTTCTGAGAGCTCCCTCAGCTCTGTGAGCTTGGTGTCAGCATTCCAAGTTTGCCTTTTAGAAGATGTCAGTAGTGAAAGATGGCAGCCAGATTTCCTTGTGGCTAAAGGTAGATGGCAATTTTTGCAAAAGAAAATACCTAGAGCTGGGAGTAACCCATGAACCTTGGGCAGAAGCTGCAATGAAATAGTTTGCTCTGGCACCAGTGATCTCACCAGAGAAGTGAAGTGAGACTGGTAGAGACTGTCCAGGCTGATCTGTGGGCTCAGAGAAGATGGACAAGGCTTTAGACAACTCAGTCTCAGATTAGGAAAGGGAAGGGCTTCTCCAAGGGGGAATTTGGACCACATTTGAGGAATGTATCCTTAAATCCCCATTGACTATAAACAGAGATGAAGTCTTGAACTGAATTAAGAGTGTGATATCTGGCAGTGCCAATACCTCCTCTCACCACAGGTGCTCATCCTGTCAAGGGCTTGTGTGAATTTATTTGCAGCTCATCTCCCTAACAAAGGAGAAATATTTAGAGCACTGGACTGGGAGTCAAGAGCCTGTGTTTCTGCCCCTAGGTCTGAGTTAAGAAAAATCATTTAGCTCAGTGATCCAGGAAAATGAGTGCCCTACATTTTGGCAGTGAGGCTGGATAACCATTTCAATTTTTCAGCTAATAGATCTTGGGCTTCTTGGTCACTTGGGAGCTTAAAGCATGTTATTCTGCATCTGTCAGAGCCAGGTGGATTCTGTGCACTGCTGTCCTCAATGCATTTGAGGGATGCCTTCCAATGAAAAGTTCCCAGTAATACCCCTCTATTTAGGGTCTTCTCTGGAAGCCAAGCTTTCCCTGAAACTCTGGCTCCTTTATAAGGTACGGAGGGGCTGAACGCAGCTCTGTGCTCTTTAAAAGCTACAAGCTCACTAATATTAAACATCTAGGTTTTTTCATCTAAGTATCAGAGTGGTAAATTTTTCATATCTGACTCACAAAGTAAAGCAAAAATTGTATTCAGTGGAGAGAAAAACATACACTTTGTCAATACCAATCAGCTTTCAGAGCAAATAATTTAATTACAAATGAAAGAAAACAACAAAACCCAAAGAAAAGCCAGACCTTCCTCAGATGCAAGAGCATGTCAATTTGTTTCTAACTCATTTTGACTGGTGATACATCCTATATGATCTCCAAAAGTCATTCAAGTATTTATAATGACATTAGTTGAAACAAAGGCTTGGAAAGACTCTGGCTTTATGGAATGAATTTCAAAACCATATGCAGGGATTTAGCTGTGTGACTCCCATTAAAAATCAGTAGGTTCCTGGAGGCTAAAATCCTTGAGAACTGACCTCTGCCAACTTGAAGCTCTCTGTGTCATCACATTAAAAGTTGCACTGGTTATAGGTTAATGCTAAAACCCTCTGATGAGAACAAATAAGCTTAAAAATTACCAAGGCAGAATTCACCTTGCTTCCAGTGCTCTGGAAACATGCCACCAGCTAATCGAAGTTCAGATTCTGCATAATTCTTGAAAAAAATTCCAGCCTGTTTGAACTCCTGTCTGTCCTGAAGTCCACAAGCTTTTACCCTTTTGAGGTCTTATTTGCAGCAATCTCAGCAATTCTGGAGATTCAAACAGAGCAAATGTGGGAAACACCTTGTCTTGGTAGGGGAGTACCTGAGGGCTGCTGTTCCCTCTGACGTGGTGCAAATCATTCTTCTCCCTACACCCCCCTTCAGAAAGTTGATGTTGGAAAATATGTGCCAGCTCCCCGTGCCTTGCCCATACCTTCCCTCACAGGTGAGGCATGTTAGAAAGCATGTTAATATGCTGTAGTTACATCACTTCAAACAGGCTGAGCCATTTATTAATGTGTTAGATGTCTTGGAAAGGAAAACAAATAGTTGGCCAGCTTGGACTATCATGACTGCAAATATGAATTCCATTGCCTGTGGCAGGAATGAAATGTTCAGACAGATGGACTTCCAAAAGTAGCAAGGTTTTAGAAATCATCACCCCCCTGTGATAGTGAGTGTTTGCAGCCACAGCCCCTGCCCATGGGCAAGTCCAGCTCTCAGTGGTGGCTGAGCCCAGCTGCTTCAGGTGCTCTGGAGCAGGTGAAGGGCTGTGACTCCCAAGGGGGGACAGGATGGCTGCAAGTCTCCTTCCCTGACAGCAGAGTCTGCCCACAGGCTCTCTGTCAGCTCCTGAAATACGACAGCTTGCTGCTCCATGTATCAGACTAATCTGGTACTGATTTAGGAAAGGGAACCTAAAAGATGTCCTGAAAAAAGCCTGGCTCACCAAGAAGAAAGATCCAAAGAGCATTCCAAGGCCACCTACCACTGGCATCTCAGTGCCAGACATCCTGTCTGAGCTACCTGAGCTACATCCTCTCCAGCCAATGGGTGATTCATCCCATCAGTCCTGTATTTTGGAAGGGGGATGAATCATCCTCTGAGCCTGCCAAACTGTCTCAAAGGAACTTGGACACTTGATTTTTAGAGGAGTGGAATTGTGCAGGCAAGGGCTGAACTCTGGTTACCATACTTATTATTTCATCTGCAAATCAAACCTGCATTTGTTGGGTCTGTTGTGAGGCCTGTCCCTGAGAAATACTAATACAAAGAATCCCATTACATTCAGCAAACACCAGCAAAACTCATGATTTCCACTTGACACACGTCAGGTGGGATTGGGCCCTGTGCAGGAGCCTTCCAGTTCAGACTGGGATACTTTCATAAAAATGACAAGTTTCCCCTTTGATGTGTGCTTATCTCCTGCTCTGTGCTTTGGAAGGAAAGGGAATCACCCTGGTTCCTATGTGTTGAGTTATTTGCCTTGCTAATGAAGATGGTGCATATCCCCTTTTGATCTGCAGAAAAATGGAAAGTGAAAAATTAAAGCTGATTTCCACCACTAATATTGTCACTGAACATCCCTGGGGTGTCTCCTGGCTGTGATCTCTATGTGTGCTGCTGCCATGGGAGCTGCTGCCAGCTGAAAACATGGCAGGTTGGTTGGCCCCAGTGGATGCTTCAAGTTATGAACCCCCCAATGCAGCACTGCCCTGACCAGCCTTGGTGCAAATCTTACTGAGTCCCCAGAACAGAGCAAAAAACCCAGCACGTTTAAACCAATGGATTCAATGTTTGCATTAAAACTGGATGCCAGTCAAAGGCATATATTAGGAAAAACCTGGCATATGAAGCATCCCTTCCCTTCAGTCAGGAAGTCCTCCCCTTGGTGGGTTTGGGCCTGGGTTTGGGTGAGGTGGAAGCAAGGTGCACAGAGAATTTCATCACTGTGTTGCTTCCCCAGATACCAGATGGCCTGTGCACAGCACAAGCTGGTGGGAGGTCGTGCAGCTGAATCTGAGGATGAGGAGTCATTCAAGGGATGAAACATCTGCTGATACAGAGCATGGACTGGATACAGGGGAGCTTCTAAAAAAAACTCCATCTCCTTTTAATGCAGCATCTCCTTCTTCTCTCCCAAATTTCAGAATAATATCACATAGAACAGCAGAAATTGCTGTTGTTCCCTGGAACAAAAGAGATCAAAACCTTGTCCCACTGAATTTTCTGGCTAAAGTCACAAAAAGCAGGCTGAGACTCTAAATATCTTGAGGTCTGATATAAAATAGGTTATATAAAAGTTTCCACAGCAGCATGAACAGAAGTTACATCAGGATCCTTGATCTGTACAAACAAAAGAGAAAACGTGGATAAAAGCGGCTAAAGCTGCAGAGGGACCCAGAGTTTGACAGAGCTGCCTCTTCTCCATGTCACTGAAACAGGGCTGGAGGACAGAGTTCACATGGTCAGGAGGTGCTGAAAACAGGTTTGCTCAAGTCTGGGCTTTTTGGTGTTTGTCAGCTCTTTGGTACAGACTCTCCATCCTGTTCCCTGGGACAGAGGGAGTCATCCCACAGCGCCCAAGTCAGCCCAGTGTCCCACAGCGCAGCATTATCTCACTCAAGTCAAACTCTTTTTCATTGAGCAGATCTGTAATGTGTGAAGGTCATCGCCTCACTTCACACATCCCAGCAGGGCTGTATCTCCACATTAGCCACTTCAGTTTGTCAATATTAACATCTGTTACTATTTAACACCTGCCACCACTCCATCGCATGTGGGTTTAGCACTGAGCCACAGCCACCCAGCCGGGTTCCACCGCAGCTCCCCTTCATCTGCTCACCCGAACTGCCCCAGCACTGCCTTGCTCATGTTCCCTGCGGAGAAGGAAAAACCCAGGAAGCAGCTCACCTGCCGCAGGGACAGACATGGAGAGTGCTGGAAGCTGCTGTTTCCTCTGACAAGAGCTGTGAGCAGCAGCTCAAGCCGCGTTCCTGCCGTTTGGCCACCAGATCAATTGTTTTTGCTGCAGTGGTGGGGCAAAAAACACAGCCCACAATTCCAAGCTATGAAGTTTCTGTCAAATTTCCCCACAGTCTGAGTTTGGCCTCCCCAGGGTGCTTGTTATAATGAAAAAGTAACAGCGTATGAACGTTCACAGTTCCAGATATTTGTGTGGCTCACGATTCATTCCCTATTCACAGAACTAATGATATGTAATGTGGCCATGGCAGCTGAGTCATAAGTAGAGACAGGCTGCTTGGTAAAACCCCCTCTGCACGAGAACCTTCCCAGAGCACAGCACTGCTGAATGCAAAGAGTTATACACAAACTTTTTCAGTTGCTCCATCCTGCCTTTGTAGAATCAGAGAATAATCACGTAGGTTGGAAAAGCCTCTAAGATTCTTCAGTCCCAGTGTTCCTTCAGCAATGCCAAAGCCAACACCAACCCATGTCCCCAGGTGCCACATCCACACCTTTTGAACACTTTCAGGGACAGTGACTCCACCATTGCCCTGAGCAGCCTGTTCCAATGCCTAACCACCCTTTCAGTGAAGTTTTCCATAATATCCACTCTAAACCTTCCCTGGTGCAATTTCAGGCCATTTCCCCTTGTCCTGTCCCTTGTTCCCTGGGAGCAGAGCCTAGCCTTCCCGGCTCCCCCATCCTGTCAATGAGTTGCAGAGCCAGAAGGTCCCCCCTGAGCCTCCTTTTCTCCAGGCTGAGCACCCCCAAGCTCCCTCAGCTGTTCCTCATAAGACTTGTGCTCCAGACCCTTCCCCAGCTCCATTACCTTCTCTGGACACGCTCCAGCCCCTCAATGTCTCTTTTGTCATGAGGGGCCCAAAACTGAACTCAGAATTCAAGGTGGGGCCTCTTCAGTGCCTAGCACAGGAGGAAGGTCACTGCCCTGGTCCTGCTGGCCACACTATGGCTGATGCAATCCCTTCTAATGCTGCCCAAATTTGCATGAAATCCTGCTCTCTAGCATTCCCGGTCACACGGCATCTGCTTTCCAAGCTCCCTCACTCCAGGAGTCAGAGCTACAGTGCATCATGCAATGACCAACAGTGTGATGGCTCTGCCAAAGCCTCCGCTCCCATGGCATGTGCCCCAAATCAGAGCTGGCTGACTGAGCTTAGTCAACACAGAATGTATCAGGCTTTGGGACTCAGGCTCCTTTTGGCCACCAAACAGGGCTCTTGATAGACAAACAGTAACTTCAAGCAATACTTCAACATCGCTGATGTGGGACAGGAAAGCACAGTGCCACAAGACAACTGGGAATGTCAGATAAAGTAAGAATTGACTCCAAAGCAGCCCAAATGGTGCAATCTCATTCAAACTGGCTTTCATTTCTACATGTCTTGGCATTTCCTGGTGGTGACTGGGAGCAGTTTCACTGGAGAAGTGTCTCACAGTTTTGCAAGCTGAGAAGTCCAGAGCAGCATCCACATCCACGGGAAAGCAGAACTAAACTGAATTCTGTTTAAATGGCTTGTTCAAGGCTCATCTGCCACTGTACATGCCTGCCTGCAGTGACGATGGTGGCAGCTCTGTTGGCCAGGACAAAACCACATAAACCAGAGTAAACAATCCTGAGCAGATGTGGCTGTTTACAAAATGCCCCTGGGACCAGCAGGACAAATTCTGTTTCTCTCCTGCTGAGTTTCTTCTGTTGAACAGGGATCTCCGTCTCTACATTCCCTTGAAATATGCGGGATTTCATTTTCTCATGAGTCATGTGTCTCCTGAAAGCAATGTCCAACTGGGACATCATTACAAAGCCTCAAAACATTATTTTTGTAGCAAAATCCCAGCAGAATAAGCTTCATAACGTTCTATTTAATTACTAGTGTGGACAATTGCTTGCAGATTCTCCAAGCCATGGCAACCAGCCAAGCCCAACGTCTTTAAAAGAGGTTTCAAGTATCAGAGTTTTCCCCTTCCAAAAGCCCCTGACTTCTCTGACAAGACAAATGTAATTACTGCTGATTTACTTTACTCTATGAAGCCATTACAGTGTTTCTGGTCCTTCTCAGCTCCTAAAGAGGATGAGAAAGAAAGAGGAAAAAGAAAAATAAGACAGAAATAGAGAAAAAGAGAAAGAGAGGAAATGGAAAAGAAGAGAAAGGAGAGGAAATGAGAAAGGAGAGGGGAAGGGAAGTTTTGGGGAGGGGAGGGGAGGGGAGAGGAAAAAGGAAAATCTTCACCTCTGTACAGTGATGGAAACTGTAGCACAGGCAGCTACAGCTATGGGTAATGTGAAGGTGTTGAATTTGGTAACTTGGGAAGTTCATCTTGAAAGAACCAGACATTTAAGCAATCCTAAATGCCTTCTATTCCTCTACATCTTCCACTGTCTCTTGTTATATCAGGGGCTTTCACAAGTCACAATATTCCCTCTGCCTTCTGCAGGAGGATTAAGATTCTTTCATACGTGAGTTTATTGTGCACTTTCTTTCCTTGTTCAGTGGAGGAACTGGAGGATGTCAAAGCATATCAGCTACCCCTTAACACAGGGCAAACATTAGGTAATGCCCTTAACAGTCCTGGGTTTTCATTAGGAAGGTTTCCACATCTGTGTTCCATGACCTCAGGGGAACAAGGGACACCTTGGTCCAGAAACTCAAATCTAAATGCTTGAAGTGTAAAATACTGGGGCTACAAGCATTATTACAGGCTACTGTGAGAAACAGGTTAGTAATCTCTAAAGGTCAGATAGGAGTCTCCAAGAGCTAGTCATATGATGCTTCAGGTAGTGGTTAGAGCCAGGACAAACTGGAGGTGGAACAGGAAGGGCTTCACCAAATAAATGAATAATGTAACAATCAAAGAATTGAAAGCTGTCAGTACAGTGAAGTTCAGCACTGGAGGGGAAAACTAAAGCAAAAAAGAAAAATGCCACTTTGATAGTTCTGGCACAGACTTTCACAGAACTTGGAACATGTGAAGTGAACTCTGGCTTTCAGCATCTTCCTTTGCTTCTTTCCCCACACCTTGTTACAACCTTCTGTCCTTGATGATAAATGCAAAAGAATAAATGTTCAGAAGATACTCTCTAGAAACAGGAAAATATAAAGTAGTACAAAACAGATGTGGCAATATCCAGCTCTACTTTTATAGGGATCTTCTAGAGCTTAACCATCCCTCTGTACAGATTCCCCCCCCAGCTGGCCAGTTACCAGTTCCTACACACCCAATGGTTCTTGACCACCAAATATCCTCAAAAGGATGAGCAGTAGCAGATTTTTGACAGACCATTCTTGCTCATCCACCAGAAAACAAGAAGCATATGTGGGAAATGAAGTCAGATAAGCTTTCAGGCCAGCAAATAGCTTCTCTTGAATTTTACCTTAGAAGCAAACTCAATCCCACAGCAGCATTAGCCTGTTTTGGACCACTGGATATCTGCCTTGTAATCAAAGATTTCACTTCTTGTCTGATAGAGCTTTCTCTTGACATTATTGACAAGCCAGAGGGAACAACTAAATACAAATGTCAAACTCAGTGATTAAAAGAAGAAAAATCCTCAGAAATAGATATTGCACTTGATGTTGAACTTGTCCTGACAGAGACCCAGCATGTCTCAGTTGTCTTCAGAAATCAGAGATGAAAAGGGAGAGAGTTTGGCAGAGTGCATGGGCTGGTGGCATCGACTTTTAGCCCATGTTACCATCCCGTGAGGACTGACAAGGCTGTCCCAGGGCTGGGGACTCACTTCAGAAACCATGATAACTCTCTGATGCTTGAGGTAGACCAGAAAGAAATGGTCTCCACAGGGCAAAAAAAAAAAAATAAAAAATCAGATCATGGGTACAATAAATTTCATAATGGTGTGGTCTGGCTAAGCCAATTCCATCCCCAGTGGAAGGCTAATGAGCAGAAAACTTCCCAGACATTTAGCCTCATTGCAGCTCTGACACCTTAGTGGGAGGTAAAGGCAGATCTTGTTTCCCTGCAAGGGTCATACATTTGTTCCTGTGGGCAGAGGCCTCTCCAGATACACTGACTTGGCTCACAGGCCATGCTTGCATGACAGTGTTCCTTGAGTCCCCATTTCAGTTAATTGCTCTCTCTTTACCTCTGGACTATTCCCAGCAGACTTTGATTTCCACTGCAGTACTAATAGTTCCTATCACTCCCAGAACTTTGCAGAGGCACAGTGCTCCCAGCAGACTTCACAAAGAATTTTGCAAGAAATCAGCAGAGCCATACATAGTACTCCTGGCACAAACATTTCCAGTAGAATTACAGCTAGGAAGATGACCAAGAATGTCTGTGTCTGTGGCACAGACAGATGCACCTAATCCCACTAGAAGAAATACAAAAAGTGTGCAAGTCAGAGGAAATGTTCATCAGCTTGAACTGCCTGAGCCAGGAGCTGTGACTCATGGTGGTCACAGAAGTGCCTGGGTCTTGCAGTGGTTTGGCATCTGGCAGAGGGCCATGTTCCCACAGTGGTGGAGCAAGGAGGGGACTTTATAGGGATTCAGCCTGAATAATAATATTCCCCTTTAGTATTCCTAACATGCAACAAGAAGTATATCAGGGTCTCCTGAGCATGACCTAGAAACAAGGAAATTAGCTTTCATCATCAGTTATCTTTTATAAAAGTTATCTTTTATGGAAGAGAATTTGTGGACTGACTATAGAAAGACTTCCCAAGCACCAGATATCTTGTGCTGAAAGTGATGATCTTGGCAAAGGAGGCAAAATGGGGAAGACAATGGATGGGAATGGATGGTAGTTTTCTGTTTTAGCTTTCTCTGTGATCCTCCCTCTCATTTTCAACTAGCCAAGGAACTTACTTGGACACTAAAGCGGGAGACCAGTCACACTTCTACCTTAAGAAGATGTCAACCCAAAATGGACATAAGAATATCTTAACCTAAACTTTTCAAATGCCCAGTGATTTTAAATTAGTACTGAATTCCAGGGGTAAAAAAAGGCATCTTTAAAAGATGCTCAGTGTAGTCACTTAAAAATCCAACCACAACAAGGCAGAAGCATGACAAGTTGTCACAGGTAAAAATAAGGCCTCTGGTTTTGATCACTGAACAGCCACACTGTATGAAATGATACTTCACCTAATGCACAGATGCACACAGAGAAACAGAACAGTGATCAAAACTCATAGTGAGCAGAATTTGCATTGGCTTTGCCAAAAGCATGTAATGAATTAGTAATCCCCAGTAGAAATTAGAACACTCACATGCCCCAAGAGATGAAAGAATGGCTGAGAGTTGTGGCAAAATGCTTTCCTACTTCAAAATGCTCTGCAGTCAGGGAAAAAAAAAAAGGACAAAAAGACTATGGACAAATTTTCGTGAGGAATGTGTTCCCTTTGATCAGCTCTGCTGTGCAGTAAATACTATATGCACAAGTACATAGCCACTAATTGAATCAGCTGTATGCTTTAGTAATTGGCATTGACTGCAGAGGCTTTCAGTGGGTATTTTCCCAGGACCCCTCTCCTCAGCATATCCGTTACATTTCTTGTCTTATTTGCTCACATTTCAATTTCAAATCCCGCCACTGGTAACGTGACAGCAGCGCTTTCAAAGAGCCTGCCTGGGCCCAGGGAAAGCTGTCAGAGAGAACACGCTGATCCTGGGGAAAGGAGCCTGATTAAAAACCTCATTGTGTCAGCCAGGCAATCAGCTGTTCATTATCCTATGACACATGACTACTGAAATGAAACATTCACATATTTTAAACTTGAGAGATTTGTACTTTAATATAATTATTTTTGAAAGATTCTTCATCAGAAAGGTTAATAAGAGCAATATAGGTTAATAACAGCACTAAGGCAGCTGACATAATCAGATAATTGACCTTATTGATATGTTAAGTGCCCTATGCTTCACCTTGGGATGTGTGACTGCTCTCCACAGTCAATTATCTTATAATGATGCCTGCTTCTTAAGGTCTTATTGCTTGAATATTGGACTTGATCCAAGGTTTTCGGAGTACCCCCCTTCCCTCTCCTGCAGGATTTCTGCTCCACTTTCATCTAGAACTGTGCTAACATATAACAGGCACTTTTCATAAATATGCTGATGCAGAGTGTCATCAATTGCTTATAAATTCAGCCTCCTTCAACAGAACTGGGGTGGATCTCTGTTGTCTCACTTCAGCAGGAACAGCCCCCTGCTTTGCACAGCTGCTCCCAGGTGGAATTCCTGCCCTGCTGGCTCAGCACACACTGCACCCCCCAATCCAGAGAGTGCAGCCCCCAGTCCAGCACAAGGGATGCTCTGTGGCCTGTGGAGCCTTGCTCAGTCAACCCTCATGGGACTTCTCCTTGGAACAAGGAAGTCTGTTTATTCAGGCTCCTTTGCAGATCCACAATGATTCCTTTGCTTTTCACTTTAAGAATAAGGAAAAAAAGCTGTATCTGCATGAAAAAGAACAGCAAATCCACTCCGACACCCGATTTTTCCCTTCAGGTTGGCCCTGCTCAAACCTGCATCTCATTCCCAGAATGACTGCATGTCTGCCCACTCCAAATTGTACAGAAATTTCCAAACACAGCACATACCTGTGTAGGAGTGAAGCTGGTTAGTAGGCCATAAGGACCCAGTGGGTCTCCAGGATGGTGTGGATCTGGGTGTTACCTGGTTTGTCTCCCTCAGCCCTTAGCTGGTGCAGGAGCTCTGGGTGCTGCTGTTATTTCCATGTGCCCCTTATTTGTAAGAAATGATGAGCAGGGTGGTGGGAGCAGAAGGAGCTGATCTCCCCCAGCACATAGCAGCCTCGCTGCAAACACACAGGCCTTGTGGTGGCTGCAAGACACCCTGCACTGCCTCTGGCAGGGCAATTTCTCTTACTGCTGAAGCAAAGGGTTTGCTGAGAATCTGCCAGTGGCAAGAGGGCTTGATGGTCATTAGAAGGCACCTGTGCAGAGCTGCTCCCGTGTCTCTCAGGTGGTTGCCCCTGCCCAGTTTCAGCTTTAGAAATATTTCCATAACCTGACTTTGCTCATATCCACACAAATGCTGCTCTTATCTCAATGGTGGCAAAATTAATTCATACCATGCCATAGAGCCATAAAGTTTTGTCTATATTTGGGGCCCTTTTTTGTTTTCCTTGAAACAAAGTGGGCTTCAGGGGGAAGCAACAGGATTTTGGAAGGGAAACAGGAAGGACTGGACCTGGAGCTTCAGGGGTCTGAAGAGCATTAGTGATCCTGGCTGTCTGCCTTGTGCCTTCCATCCCCCCTCTCTACCTGCCACCTCATCTCCTTCCCAGATGTCTGGGAATGCTCTAAAACATTCATTCCCTCAACACTGAATACTCTTGTCACCTAATAGGCTTAAAATTGGGATGATATTCAGCTGAAAGGCATTAGGTAATTTTGTGAAAGGCTGGGTGTGAATCGACACTTCTGAGCATGGAGGCCAGTGAAGAAAAAGATTTACTCTTCAACCACTGTGAAAATGAGGGTTTGGGGGGAGCCATTATTTCTGAGGCATTTTTCAGTTCTTCCCCAGCACATCTTTGCAGTGCTCTGTGATGTTTTAACCTCTCACTGATGGAAATGGCAGGACAGCCTAATGCTGTCCTGCAGTTTAACAAATGGGATGGCAAAACGGAATGGCAGGCTGCTGTTTGGTAGCCTGTCAGGCAGGACCTTCCAGCAGCAATCTGCTGTGCTCCAGGCTTCTCACAGACATGAGAAATGAAGGATTGCTCTGCACTATTTATTAGTAAACCTGTTCTCTGCAGTTTTACCTAATGGGACTGCTCTGATCATCATAATTCAAGAAATAGAATTTAATCTGTGAGAGTTGCTATCAGTTAATATCTTAACAGGGATGTCTTTACTGCAGTGCTAACCCAGTAGTGCAATTAAGTTGCACAGGCAGGGTATCTTTCATAATCTCAGGCACTTTGAAAGCTTTGGGGATGGATACGCTGAAAGAAAATTGCCTCATCCTGGCACCAGTACTTTCAGCAAGACAATGCAGGGCTGTAGACCTGAGAATGTAGTCATGAGACAAAGAATAAAAATAAAAAAGGTGGATTAGGCCAAAGTAAACCAAACCAGCTTGAGAAATAATAAAATAGTTTCCATCTAAATTTCTGCCTGACATTCTCCTGCAGGACACTGGGCACTGTCATTAACACTGGAGCCACTCCAGCCATCCAGGTCCCCCTAGTTCCCTCCAGAAACTGGCTTTTCATTTTCAGGGACGGAGGACAGATGGTCAGCTTTAGCTTGGCACTGTCCCTCTTACCTTCCCTCTTCCTTTCATTCATTTTTAATACACCACCCTTAATACACCAGGCTGAGAATGTCTGGGAAAATGGAGTTGTCTGTGATTAAAGCAACAAGGAAGAATGGAGTCTCCAGGATGCTTTAACTGCTTTTCAGCTCACATGGAAACACATAACACCAGGCGATCACATCTGGTCAAGGCAGAGCAGTTGTGATGGCAGGAGAGGTTATACTTGTGGAATATGCTTTAAAGTTTGCAGAAAAACAGACTCTAAACACTAATAGACATCCACATTTTCAGCACTCTGCAGTGATCAGGTTTTACAGTCTTTCTCATAACATTATCTATGAGTAGCCACAAAGCACCCAAGCAGAACAGATGGTTTAAAAGGAACCAAGAAAAATTACAAGCTCAGAGCAACAAGTTTTCTTCTGATCTGTCCCACAGTAGACCAGAAAAGCGAGAAGGGTCCTGTTAAATAAATCTTCCTGGTGACACACAGCGAGACACGGAGGGACACTTCTGACCAAGTCAGGTTTCAAGGCAAACTTGTTCCACTGTCAAGTAAAAATATTCATTAAAAATATCCTGATGCTCTAGCTCTGTTCCAAAAAGGATCCTCAGAAGAAAATAACATTTAGACTGTAATGAATATTTTGTCCAGGAACTTCTTTGGGAAGAACTCAAAGGAACCGAGGATTTGTCCTGAGAAGTTCAGCTTGCCCCATGCCAGAGAGCTCTGCTCCCATTGTCAGGATGCTCCAGGTCCTACAGGCTGTTAGGGATATTCACTGTGACGAATTTCAACCATGCCTTGCATCCCTGCTGTGCCAGTGCACCTCTGTTAGTGCCCAGTAAGGCCATAATAACTCAGAGGAGCACCTCCAGTGATTGATGTTGTATGCAGACACAGAGGGAAAATCTCTGCCTGCCAGACTTTTCAGTCTGGGGAGAGATAGGAAGAGAGACAATTTGCCCTCGTTTTATCAACAAAACTTTGGCTGTACCCCTTTCCATACGAACTGGAAGGTAATTAAGAATCTGAATGACATTTTAGATGCTGAAGTGTTTTGAAAAGCTCAGGGGTTTGGTGTGTTGTGATCAAATTGGAAATCGTAGCTGCTGCCAGCAGCTGCTGAGGCTGGGAAGGAGTGACTGTGGGGCTCCTCTTCCCCCAGGCAGGTCCATCTACAGGAGGGATGAGATGTGCAAAATAGTCTCTGTTGTCCCAGCTCTCTTTGATGACACTCATGCTGGGTACTGAGCAGAGGCAGGTTTAGCCACTCTGAATAGGACTGAAAACCCCATCTTTTCTCTTTGAATAAGCAACAGCCAAACTGAGACTGCTCACACTCTTTTAAAGTGCCATAAATATTGCTGAGTTTGCAAAACGTACTGGCTAGCTCCCAACAAAACCCCTGGGACTGTATGGAGCTCAAGATGGGGAAACCCTGAGCAGAGGAGGGGCTTTTAGTCCACACAATCTGCTAATAAACACTCTGCTGGATTTGAGCTACTGGAGAAGCCATGACCATGAAAAGCTTGTGACCACCAGGTCACCCCAGAAGGAGGAGAAGGGTGGAGTGTTGTCCTGATTTGAATTATCTGTACATTGTTCCCGTGCAAAAAGAGGCTCCAACATGAGTTGAACCCTAATTAGGTGTGGGAAACTGCACCAGGTCTGTGGATTTCTTGACAGAGCAAGAAGAATTTGACCTTGGCCAGACTGCTGTGTACCCATGAAGATAAACAACTTGCAGAGACTGAGAGAACTCAGGAGAAGCAGAAGATAAGAAACCTGGATGAGTTTGTACAGAGACAGTAGTTTATAACTGTGGCCAATAGATGATTGTTTGTGTGTAATGAGCACCAATAATGTTAGTGCACGTACACTTAGGAAATATATAAAAGTAGCTGTGTGAAAAAAGAAAAGAAGTTTCACTTTTATCTATTTGGGACCTTCGCCTGCTTTTTATCTAGTCCGTCCCAACAACAACGACAACTAGGCACGAATGAAACCTCTGAACATCCTAAGCCATGCAAAACATTTCAGCCAGAGTTCATACCACATTAGACACCAGAGAATCGAAAGAAGGCACAAATCTCTGAGAAACAACTTCAATATTTCCACTACTTACACAAGTGTTGGGTTCAGACCAGTGAGAATCTTTTGAGCAAGGACTCCCACCTGCCTGTTTTACTGCATCAGCTACCAGGACATTTATGACGGCATGGAAATAATACACAGCAGTGATTAATAAATAATACAGTAAAGGATGGTACAAACTCTGCACTGAATTCGCTTCCTCTCCCAAAACTCTACAGCAAAGCCAACACTTGCAAGTGCATTACAGAATATACACTATTTGTACAAAAGTTGAAAAATACTGCTGTCATAATTAGATTTTCCATTAGGCTTGTGTGGCATAATTAAAAATGTAATTTCTCTGTAAGCACAGAGCAGTGCTCTAGGAAAAGGGGTGTCAGTACTTATTAAGGGCATTTGCAGGTACTTTAGTGAACCACATAAATTGATTAACTACTAAACTAGGCTACGGAGTCTAATTGTTTTGAACAAATACCTACTTACTGCCTGTGAAAGGACACATTGCCTTGCCTGTTAGAAAGTGCAATTTATTCACAGAACTACTAACTTTACTGTCGATTGCCATTCTCAGCTCTGGGTACCCAAAGATGTCCTATGGACTCCACAGAAGGCATTTGCAGACAGCAAAAGCACTTAAGGGACTCAACGAACACAAGAGCGTGACAGGAACGGGATGTGCCCTGTCCCTCTGCAGCTACAGGTGAGCCATGTAGCCACTTTGGGCATCTATTTGCCCTCATCAGACTGCAAGAGCTTTGCAAAGTCCTGGCCATCACTCCTCCTTGTGTATTTCTCCCTGAGCTTCACAGCGGAGCAGGCAGGAGCTGGATGTGAGGGTCAGACAAGCCTCTCTGAAATCCATCCCTGCTATTAGTAGCCAGATTCGATGTATTTTCACTCAAGCAGGCAGTTGTGGTTTGTGTGAGCCCAAGATAGGGCTTAGTGGTCTGCTCCTCACAGACATGTGGGACATTCCCGAGCCCTTAAAAAGACTTGGAGGAGTCTCAGAGGAAAATCCCATGGATTATATTTCCAGGAAGGCTTTCTGTAGTCTCTAGAAACTCCTGAAGCAGCAGCACTGAAATGATGAGCTAAGGGCCTCCGTAGCCTCTCGGGTGGACTGACCCAGCCCCCGGTTGACTGGTTGCCCACCATCTCAGCCCCACTTCCCTCATGGAGACGGGCAGGGAGCCAGCACCTCACACACAGGTGAAATGCAACTGTCCACCTGGTAGGTGCAGCTGATCCAGTGCTGTCCCAGAAGGACTTGAGGAGCTCAGGGAGGAAGCAAAACTTCCCAACATAAACTTAAAATAGAGCTGATGCAAGAAAGAAGTACCTGTTAGGAGGATTTGAACCAATAAGCCTGATTCTTCCAGCACCGTGATTTCCTACTGTTGTGCTTGCATAAAGTCATCTTAGTTTTTCCTGCTAATAAATGGGAAGACAATCTGACCCAGGCCGTTCATTGACAAGCTCTGCGAAAGAAACCTCAGGAATATTTTATTCCTCCCACATTAGGAACTTACAGAACATACAGTGAAATTTACCATCACATAATGATCCCTATTATGCAAAGCAAGGCTGACAAAATTTCCATCATTACATCCCTGACAAGTACTCAGAACTGCGGGGGCTTTCAGGCTTTCTTTTGAAAGAAGAAAGATCTGCAAAGTAGCTTTAATGTCTTAAATATGGAGCAGGAACTTCATCCTCTCCCTACTCACAAACACCTTAAACACATCTTCCTTCACAGCTCGTTAATCCCTACTCCTCTGCACTTCAGACATTTAAATTGTTTCCACAGATCTAACACAGCAGAGGTGTTTGTATCATGCTTAATCAGCACTCACCAGCTCTGAACATCCCTCATGACCTTTATGGTTTGAGTGACCAATGATCATTATGAAATCAGCCAAGTGAGGACCTTGCTGCAACCCAAAGCTCTTGTGCCATTACCAAACCACAATCCTTCTGACACATTTTCTCCTGTTTTTGCATCCAAAACCGTCCATCAAATGGTTCCGTTAATATCGAAACACTCATTAAAATCCTGAACCGGAAGAACAAGCAGGTTGGCAGTGATTTAACACCTTGCTCAGTGTTAGGCTGTTTTAGGGTGCAAGTCTGATCCAGTTACTCTTTGACTGGAGGTTCCAAAGACACCAACCCTGACCCAAAACTTCTGACCAACGTGCCTTGTTAACTACTGCGGTCTGCACACACAGAGTGACATTCCAGAGACATCTTCATCTTCCTCACTGCAATTTGAATAGCCACACAAGCAAATACCAAAGATATACGGCAGTTTGGTTGGAAGCTCCTCCCCTCTCCCCCCTCCACGCACGTGGCGGCCAGGGTTCCCCTAGGTGTTGCAGGGAGACCACGCACGCAGGGGAACAGGCAGCAAAGAGGGTTTATTCAAAGGGTCACAAGCTTTTATAGGGTTCAGG
>JAWWTY010000045.1:9074952-9149180 GCA_035222235.1 Margarornis squamiger | reverse complement strand
GCAGGAAGAACCGTGCCTCGCATGTAGTGCCGATGGAGACTTTCCACTGTGCCTTTTGCAATCGGACTTGCCTATCTTGCATTGGCCTTTCAAGTCACCAGCGTGCTTGTAGCAAGTGTGGGTAGAGCCCTTGTAAATCTTCGTTCGCGAAGCCAAGCCATGATGATGATGATAGATGCTGAACACAGAGAATTTGTGCAGGGCTGTTGCTCAGTGCAGTGATTGCTCTGGGCCCGTGACAGAGTGCACACATCACATCCCTCTGGCAGGAACAGCTGCTGGCCCATAAAGCCACTGGAGCACCAGTGCTGGGCCAGGTTTATTTCCAGCACCCACATCTCCAACCAGTAGCTGGAGCTGTCACCACCTGCCCAGGGAGGAGGGCTGAGCTCCCTTTATCCCATTCAGAGCCTTCTCCAAGGGTTTGTGTTGCAGAGACCTTGCCTTGTGCTGTGCAGGGGAGAGGAGGCTGGGCCAGGGAGACAGCAGGGAGCAAAGCCCAAGGAAGGGCTGTGGTGCTCTAGCTCCTCATGGTTATTGGATGAGCAGAGGCTGTGCTGCATCAGTGCTACATGCCACATCACACTATGGAATCGGGTATTTGAGGCCCTAAAGTCAGGTTTGCTTTTTTGTCAAACAATAGCCCCACTAAGGGGGGCAATTTAGACAAAAGGTGAACAAGCACTAGCTCAGCATTTACCTCTTTGATCCATTTGCTCTTTCAGTCTAAAATATTTCCCCTTTCTTTCTCCCTTACAGCTGTTTCTTCAGGTGCAGCTGTAGCATGACATCTAAATAGAAATTGTCACAAGTCACAAGCAGCCACTGACTTCAGTCCATGTCAGGAGTCATCACACCACATCCAGTTCCCTGGGTGCTGAGCATGCTGCCCACTCTGAACCTGCTGAGGTTGGTACAGAAACAGGTACACAAAGGGGGTTTTGCCCTTCCTTCTGCCCAGGTTTAGTGATCAACAGAGCAAACTACTCCATCATTTCTCTCGTAATGAAGAGTGTGCTCTGTCTTGTGCAAAACAAGAGGTGAGCCCCATTCCAGGAGTCCATGCTGACCATTGTTTTTGTCCAGTCAAATAAAAAGCACATAAAAAAGACAGTAATAATAATATTAATAATAATAAAGACTCAAACAAGGCTTGTTAAATTATTTAGATCTTTATAATGTATAGCATTTTCCTGGTAATTAAGTTGGAACATTGAGCTGGGCTAAATGTTTATTACTGTTAGATAACATTTTAAATGCTCCCTTGAACACTCAGAGAGTTTCTTCTCTCCCACAGTCCCAACATCTGAAGCCAGGTTCTTTGAAAGGGGCAGGAATTGCTTCCCATTGATGTGGCACAGCAGCACAAAGTGCATTTCATGCTCATCTTACACCACTGCATGAGCCCAGTGTAAAAAGACATCTGGCTGGAATATGGGGCTTTGTTGAAAAAAGAACATAAAACTTGGAAAGAGAGGGGGAGAGACAAGAAGAGTTGCATTTTTATGTGAAGTGGGAAGAAGAGGAGGTAGATGGTCTCTGCTCATGTCTCTTTTTTGTTTTTCCTAAAGTTTGCAGTGAAGGACTATTTCAAGAGAAAGTCCTGACCTGACTTGGTAACAGACATAAACAAAGATCAGTGGTTGTTCCCATTTCTGTTTCCAGTTCTCTTTCCCTTTTCCTGGCATTTCTTCTCTCATATTTCCCTGCTTTTGGCTTACACATTCCCACTTTTGTTCTCAGCTCTTTCTTCTCTCCTTCCCTCTTCACATTCACTTACATCCAGCTACACTTCCCAATGCATTCCTTACAAAACAGTACTTATGAGAAAAGCCTGTTGCCTTCCTGGGCAGTACAGGATTCAGATGGGAGGTTGGATCCCGTGCAGTAAAGGACATCCTTCACACGTCCATAAATCATCCCACTGGCCACCAGCCCATCTGAGCTGCAAGTTGCCCAGTTTAGACAATGATCACATCTAGTAGTTTGTTGTAAACACAACTAGGGTTGCAAAATAACTTAGGTAAGCAGTTGTGATGCACACATATAACCTTTGCAATTTGGGCAGCCAACCTACAGAGCCCCAAGGGGTTAATTGACATTGCTAACCCCTACTTGGCAAGGGAAAAATATTTAGATGTTCAGTAAATGCTTCAGGGGAAGCCTTCAAGCACTCAAAGCTTGTCCCGAAATTTAGGTCTATTTTCAAAATCCTCTCAGGCTGGCTTCATATATCATCCAACTTGAAACTGTTCTCATGATATATTATACATAGAGAATGCACTACATCATCAGAGTTCTGACACTGCCATGTTCAGGGGATGCCAGGACACAACACAATGAATTACAACAGTGGACATTGACAAATACACTTTAGGGGAAGTTTAAATTAATTTTTTTAGCTTCTTGCAGTTGACTTAGAAAGCAACTTTTATTAAATAAACTACTGGGAAAGTGAGCAGCTTCAGAGCCTTGAGAAAGGGAATGGCAGAACAGAGATGATACAGGACAGAGAGCAAGGAAGCAATTTCAGCTCTGGGAATAAAGCACACTGTGATTTTGGTCAAACCCTGACTGTGCTCACCCACCAGCAGCCCTGAAGAAGCGCCCCATGTATCCACATCCAACATGGATACCAATGTCATAGGGGCAATCCCACATCTGTGGCTTGGACATCAAACCACACCACGTGCAGTGAGGGACTGGATTGCTGTAAGCACCTGGTATACAAAGTGTATTGTGAATCACAGAGATGCAGCAGGTGGGAAATTCATAATCTTCCAATGGTCCTGGGTTTGGTTTTGGGGGCTTTTTTTCATAAAAATAAACCACTAATAACAATAGGAAAAAGCTAAAGCACAGCTGATTAAGCAAACAAAAAAAGCTTTCATGAGAAACAAATGCTAGTACCTTTGAGAAGGCCCAGAATACTAAACACCTTTTCCCTCTGAAGGAATCTTTTGTCATTTCACAGGGAATCAATTAACCACAGTGTCTTATTCAGGTAGATTTTAGATTAGTACCATATCCCTTCACTATAGATAATTAACCTCAGTTTCTGAATTAGCAGCAAAATAAGCCAGTTATTAGTTTTTATAATGACTAGAACTCAATATTTTGGGTAGTTAAACACCCAAGAGTTTAAATTAAAATAGACATGTGACAGAAATCCCTAAAGTGTTCTTCAGATCATTAATACTATAAATTCCACAGTAGATTGAACTGACAATGTTCCCTTTTCCTTCTGGAGCACTCCAAAGGGATGAGCTACTCCCTCAAATCAGCATTCAGTTTGATCTCTGAAATAATCTCTCCTTGATACCTAAAGCCTCAAGGCCAACAGCATAGTTACGCTCATATCCTCCTCTTACCAGTGTTATGTCTAGTGAAGTGAGAAAAAAAAATAGAAAAGCTTACCTTCCTGGTCTGCCTACAGTCAGTCTACTCCACACATTACCAAGACAAACTGATGCTCACATCCTAGAACAACACCCTGCCAAGGATCACAGCCTGGGCAGCAGTACAGAGAGGGGGCAGGAGCGCAGGGAGAAATGTGGAGCTGTCACTGCCTCCGGGGGAGAAAGTGGGCAGTGCACAGCCCCGTGTGATCCTAAACCACCACTGGTCTCTCCCCTCTTCAGGTCCCCTGCAGGGAAGTGTGGGGCACAAGGACAAGAAGCTCATCCAAGAAGCAACAGGACTCAAGGATCTTGAGACAATGCTGCTTCATCCTCCTGCCCCGCAGCTGGATCATCTCTGGATGTCTTGTCCCTGGGAGATGCTCTTCATCAACATCCTCAGCCCATGCTGAACACTGCTTGCCACCAAAAAGCCTCTTTGAGACCCACTCTGCATCACTTCTGCTCTAAAAGGAGCCTGTTACTTCATGTCCTGCCTATACTTGCCTTTTTTCCCACCAATGTGACACTGAGACTTCATGAACTGGCCCATGAAAAGCCTTTACTTTCCTCTGCTCACCACTTTCTTTCCTGCAGAGCCGCTGCCTCTTCCTCATACTCTGCATTGATTATTCCAGCCCAAGTTTTGTGCCTTGCACTTGTCTCTAGTTTAATTCCGTCTTTTTTTTCTCCTCCAAACCATTTCTGCAATTTGTGGAATTCATTTGAATTCTCATCCTGTTGTCCAATATATTTGCAGTCCCTTCTAGTCTGGTGCCATCTGCAAGTTTAAGAAGCATACTATCTGTTCCATCACCCAGGTTGTTAATGGAAATGTTGAACAGAACCGATCACCTCCCTCCTCCCCAAGCATCAGTCAGCTTGTCTTCCCCTTTTAAAAGGCTCCAGGGGTTATTTTTCCCACAGAGCGGTGAAGGTACATCTAACACTGACTCTGTGGGAGCTGTGACATCTCCTAGTGTGGTCAGTGAGTCACAAAGAGGGCAACACAAATCCTAAACAGCCCACTGCAGACCCCACCTTTATTCCATGTTAGCACCAACCAGCTATGCATAAGACCACAAAGAATAAAAGCTCCAGGGACTCTCCCATTGCAAGTAAAATGTGTATTCTAAGAGAAATGAATGTGTACCTTCCCATTTATGTGAATCAATTAGTGATAAATATCCCCAGGGAATAGAAAAGGCTAACACAGATAACAAAGGAAATGCCCCAAATAATGGAGGATTAGAAAAAGGCATACACAGGTAATAAAATATCAGCTACAGATGCCACTTGAGAAGACTGCAAAACAGAGAAGAGTGAGTAGCTGAAGGAGGAGAGAAAGCAGAGGTGATGAGGAGATTGCAGTAGCTATAAAGATAAATGATGACCATGCTTTTTGAGTGTATATGCTGGAGTTAAAAGAGTTCAGTGTAGAGCCAAGAAGGTCTCTGGGAGAACAGAAGGGTAATTTATAAACAAAAGAGCCAGACAGGGCTCCTATGCCCAAAAGTAAGTCCCTTTTTTCTCAGTTCTATCAGTCCCTCTAAGAAAAGGTATTAGCTTTCCCTATAAACCTTACCTCTAGACAATACCAAAATAGAAAGATATATTTGCCCTGGCACTCTGAAAGGACAATGGGAAATTGATGCCACGAGCCTAGAGAGAAAGAAACATTTTAAGAATGAAAAAGGACCAAAGTTAGAGCTTCCTAGGAATTAAATTTTATCTCATGAAAAACGTCACCCAAAAGGAAAAAAAAATTGGCTCCCCTTTCTCAATAACTTCATTTTTGCCAGGGTGTTTTTATAAAAAAATGAAATCTTTCCATCAAAAAATCTTTAGGCCCCCCAAACAAAACATATGTAGCTTTAAAGAAAATGGAGCGTTCCCAGTTGGGCATTCTGGGGCTTTGAGGCATCATTGCAATACAAATCAGGAAGAATGAACATCTCAAGGCTATTTAATATTTTTTATACCTCTCATTAGGCTTTTAATACTGATTTTTTCATGGATTTCAAATACAATAAAAAGTGGAGAAATGATGGAAGGTGATCTGGCTCCATGCCAGGTGGATGGGAAATGCTGGGTACCCAGGGTATGTGGGTATAGGTACCCATCCATTGCTGTTCCCATCCATTCCTGCAGCCATCCATTCCTGCACCCATCCATTCCTGTGCCCTTCCATTCCTGAGTCCATCCATTCCTGAACCCATCCATTCCTGTGCCCTTCCATTCCTGGGCTCTGGCTGGGCTGCTGTGAGGGACATTGGCACCTAAAAGGCTTGCGCTGTCAGCTCTTAGGAAGAGGGCAAGAGGACACACACGTCCCAGGTGTGGGCAGCAGTCTAAAAGCAGGGGTTAGTGCTTTTTGGTGCCAGGTTCACATCTCCATCAGAATCATCCTATTTGGGGTCTGGTCCTCCTTTGACATCCCCCTCCCAAAGGGTCCCTCTGGTCCTGGGTCACTGCCAGCTGTTCTCCTCCCCATCACTACTGCTCTGGAGCAGCAACGTCTCATTCTGGGCTTGCCTGTCCAACCTGGCACCTCTCCTGCCTGGGTCTTGCTGACAGGAAAGAGCAAAAGGAGTATATGGAGTATATCTGGAGGTGAGGGAAGAGCTGTTTTCATTTGGAGAAATTTTGTTGCTGTTTTTGGTTCTCAGCATGTCAGCAGAAACTCAAGGCTTGTCAGCAGGCTGCTCCCAATCCAGTTAATTACTGGAGGTGCCTCTACTCAGCCCTGTCTTGATCTTACACCGTGTGATCACTTTAATATTCAGTTTTATTTTATTATTCAGTTTGATTTGGCAGCTGCCTGAGAAACCTAAGGCTACTCAAACTGTATATTTTAAGATCTTTAAAATCTGTTGATACAAATTCTTTTAAAGTCTTCAGGCCTGAGTCAACATTGTTAATTCTGAAGCTCCAGCCCATTGGCTTGGCAGGACACTTCACACACACATGCACGGGGCTCAGCAGCAGCTTAAGGAGGGATCTGGCTGCAAAAGCCATGCTTTTCCCTCTGGCTCCCAGCCAGCCCAACTCAGGGGCATCATCTGACGGCCTCAGCAGAGACAGAAAATGCCCAATCCTTTGGACAGTGCCAGAAACAGGCATTTAGAGTAGAGAATATACGATTCCTGGTGGAAATGAAAAGTAAAACTAAAGCCCGGTTTACTGGGTGGGGGTATGGGTGCCAACCTGCTGGTTCTTCTTCAGGGCTTGTAACGAAACTTACTTAGTCATGTCTCTCCCTCTTCCCTTCTCTGCCAAATGAGGGGGAATTTTGGAGTCCTCTCTGGGTGGAGGCTGTCCCTCTGCAAGGATCTAAGAAAACCCGTCACCTTGCTTTATTGGGTCCTCGGATCTCATCTCTTCAAGGGACAGATTTGCAGGTTGTTTAATGTTCAGGTCTGATTTCCTTCTGTACTTTGATTTCAGATTACTCACCCCCTTCTCAGCCTTTTCATGATCAAAACTAAGATCCAGCTCTTCCCCCCTCTGACTTCAAACAGTTTTAATCTTGCCTCCCTAACATCTATTTTCCTTCTAATTCCCAGAAGAATTTCCCTTGTGGGATCGCCACTGTTCACATTCTCTTACATGTTCAAAGTGCTTCACATTTTTCTTTCATCCATGCCATGCTCCCCTATCACAGACTCCTCTGATTCCATTTCTTCAAGGCCAGAAATGTGTATTTTCATCCACGTTAACAGGTTGGAAGAGCTGGATCCTCACTGCTGCTCTGTGTTCACACATCAGAGGGCCAGAGAGGGCCCAGGAGACAATTCAGCTGCTTGTGCAGAGGTTCAGCCAGGAATCACCACAGCAGTGCAAAAGGCCTTGCCCATACACAGAATTACTGCTGAAGTGTAGCAGGGTTCACATCCAGCTTGCACATGGCAGCCATGGCACAGTAATCCCATCTTCTGTCCACTGGTGGATGCTGGAGGTCTTAGAGTGCCGGTGACTCTTTGTAAAGAGAGGAGACAGATGTGGCACTCCACCACTCAAAACACATTTGTTTTTACTTGTAGGACTTGATATTTCCTTTAATATAGCCCTGCAATGCTGTCACCTCATAGTCACCAGGTCAAGAAGGTACATGTCACTACTGAACTACTACACAGCCTTAATATGACTTTGTTTAACCATTGTCATTAACTCACTTTTCTCTGTGGTAATTAGCCCTTTCATTAGTCCTCCCTTTGCTGCCAGCAGTGCTCCCCATCTCTTTTAGGCTTTCCAATGACAAAATCTCTCCTGTAATACCCCCTCATGGGTGTCTTCTTTCACAGCTGAGGACTAGTAGCCCCTGAGCCCCATTAACCCCTCAGATCTGACTGTACCTTCTCACAGCTCTGGCACTGCTCTTCCCTGAGCCCAGCTGGCCTGGAGAGGCTGCAGTGGTGGGAGCCCTGGGCTCTGTCCTCCTCCTTGTGCTGAGCATGGGGACTGTCCACACCAAGGTTTTCTTGGGGCTTTTAGCCTCTCCATGTCTGCACTGAACTGCCCACACCCTCCTGTTCCTCCCCTTCCAAAACCACCTGACAGGACAGGCTGTGGTGTTACATAGCTCCCTTTAGAGGTCATTACACATTTTTACAGCAGAGTTTCTAAGCCCTATGCCAACAGGTAAGACATCACTTCAGCAATGGCAAGCCATCTAGGATGGGACAAACTGCAGCATCAAATCCCCATTTCCTCTGATGTTCCCCTAGGATAATGTCCAGGGGAGGGCAGAAATCAGTGAGAGCCCCAAGCAAACACAAGAGCTCTCCCATGAGGAGTCATTTGACAATCGCTATAAGAAACAAATCTGGATCACTCTGTGGAGCAGGGAAGCTGAGAGGGAGCACGAGGAGCCCAGCTGATGGGAGGTTTGTGCCTGGATCTCTGCAGCAGCTTGAAGAGCAGCATGTTCCAAGCCTCTCCGCTGCCCCCAAGGAGAGGCTTGGATGCAAAACCGCTTTCCAGACTAGTCCTCTCCTCCAGATTTTAATACCCTGCAGATTCACATCATCTTTTACCTCTGAAAATATTTATATGGGGTGCTTTCAAGGTAAAGTAGTCCTCCTGTTCTAGTGTCAATAGTAGGTTTTACATCAGTTCTCACCCAAGTCCCTTCTCATCCCAGCATTTGTGTACTTTCAATAGTGAATTGCATAACATGACTAATACCTGTCACGCACAGCTTTCTCTCCCTCTCTTGTGATAAAAAAGATTCCAGATATCTAAGTATGAAATTTCACTTTGTATCAGCATTTTTTTTCCCCCAGGAGTCATCCTTCTGGTCTCTTGGCATATCAGCTGCTCTGAATCAGTGGGGAGGTACATAGATACACATTTGGAAAAATAAAAGGCAACTCAACCTGCTGTTAGAAGAACTAACAACTTCTAGGGCTATGTTCCCTTTTGGCAAACCTTTCCCTTTAGAAAGTATGAGAGAGCTGCCAGCAGCATCCTCCACCCCTAATTCTGCCAGGCTTTAAAGCACTCTGCTGGGTTTGCACCTGAGCCTCGTGCACAGATGAGATGGCTCCATGTTCAACAAGCACCTCATACATAGCCACTGCTTTTCTTTCATCTTCCTGTTGACTTCATCATATCCTGAGTCAGGCCTCTATCTTGTCAGACAAATTTTGATGTGTTCAGGCCCCTAAGACAACTGGAATAAAGAAGGGTTGGATGTGCATATATTTTGGAATCACTCTGCCATTTTGGGGGCTCAGGTACCTTTTAAAATCTGGCCCAAAGAGACTAATCCACTGAAAGTCACACAATTAATCCAATTCTGCCAAGGTTTAGTCTGATTTTGGTCTAATCTCCAAGACTACTCTTTTCCCTGATCATACAGGTGGCTGAGAAAAGCCATTTAAAGGTGAGGCTTTCTGGGTGAGGAGAAAAGCGTGGCAAGCCTAATGGAGACTGGGGTAGTGTAGTGTGTTTAAACAGCTTTTAAAATCATTATACTGACAGTGTGTAAATGTATGAAACCAGTCAGTCTGCACATTATTCACAAATTCACTGTCACTGGTCAATTGGAGTCCTGGAGAAGTCAGAGTCAGGAGCCCTAAAGCATTGCATTTAGTGCTGCAGTGGGGCTGGGTGTACTAATTACATGTCAGTTTTCCAAGATTTCTGCCAGGAGTATTTCAGAGAAAAGACAATTGTTCTTTAGGGGGTTTCAGCACTGGTTTATTTAATTATATTGGAGTTTTTATATATATTGTGAAAATGCTAGCAGAAAGAAAACTGTCTTAGTCAGATATAGAGTCTACTGGGGAAAAACAAAGCAGAAAGAGATTTGAGGAGGAGGCTGCTGAAGGCATTCAGGAGCTTGGAGGGGACCAAATGAAGAACAGATGTAACGGGAGCCTCAACATACCAAACAGCACTGATGCTTCCCAGAGTATTACCCAGGGTGGGGAGGACACCAGCTGATAACCACTGACAGCACCAAACTGTCTGATATGCTTTAAACACCTTCCTCAGCATCAGAGATGGAAATGCTGCTAAAAATCTGCCATTTTTTTACCCCAAGGAATGCTGAGGGAGCTTATGGTTTGACCCAGGTGTGCACTTGCTTTCTTCCCTCCTTACCAAGCAAGTCTGAAGTACAGAGGTGTTGCTTGTGTTTGTATTTTGCCCAGTCTCAATGGAGTCTGTTTTCCTCCTTCCTTCTCACTTCAGTTACTAATCTGGACTGAAAACACCCAGAGTGGAAGAAGAAAAGGGCAAGATGCAGCAGCTCACTCGTGAGAAAACTAAGTGGGACGTTAGTCTCCAACCTTGGCTCAGGGTTACCTATATTAAAAGTACAGCAGGTTCTGGCAGGCACCAGAAGCTACTAATTTCAGCAGCAGCTCTCACAGAGGGGAACTTCCCAAAATAGCCCTGCTTTTGCATTTATACCATTTTAAAAGTTTTAAATTAAATCTGCTTGTAGTCTGCCATTCTTGTAAAGCTAATTCTAGAAAGGTCTAGTCTGATAAAAATTTCACTTACTATGTCTCAGAGAGTTTCAAAGCTGTGAGAGCATCTTCATTCTGCATTTTCAAAATGAAACTTTCAGATTTCCTAATTTCTGCTTTGAAATAACATTTCAAAAACCATTGTCTTCGTTTTACACCAGAAAAGAAGCTGTTTAAAGGATGTCAAATGAAATATACAGCATTTTGGCTCCTCTGAAGGAAAGATTTCTGTTTATACGAATATTTGTTTTCTTTGTACAGAAAACTCACAAATCAAATTTTTTGAGGAATCCTGAAGCAGACTGGGAAATCCTTTGAAATCACCTAACTTCTCCTGAGCTGGGAAAAATACCCTAATCCTCACTATAGAGACTGAAGAAACATTTTGACAGGCAGCCTTTAGTCGAGGGTAACAGAAATGATTGCTGCTGTCTCTTGCTGTTTCAGAAATAACCCACCAGAAAGTGGTGGCTGCCAATGAGGAACAGCTGTTCATTAAGAGACCCAGCCGAACTGATAGCCGGAAAACCTGTTCTCTGCTAAATCCAAAGGCAATACACTGCAAAAACACCTTTCATACCATGTAGGCAGCTTCTACATTTTCAAAAAGCTATACTTGTGCCAATTTCACTGAGATCATAAAACCAGTCAATCCTTTGATTCCCACCAGTGTGAGCTGAAGTCAGACGGATCCAGTGCAATGCACTTCTCTCACAGCCCATGAAGCAGTTCTTATACAAATGGTAGCACAGGCTCATAAACCAGAGCAGTAACAATAATGAATAAACTGCTCATTAAAATAATAATACTGCTATCACTAAAAGAATAATGAGAACCTAATTTACATAGTTCTACTTGCCCTGGTTATTCTGTACAGAGAAATATAGGAGCTTGGATGAGACATTGAAGGCATCCGAGACAGAATGGCAGGGAACACCAAGGGCCTGGAATACCTTTCATTCCAAGAACACCCTCAGCTTAGTACTGTAACCAATAAGCTGTACTTGGCCCTTTTTAATAACTCCTTTCAACTAAAGCCACCTGAACTCATTTGTTTCTTAAATGCCAAAATTTTGTCCCTGTTCACCCTGCCCTTCTCCTATTCATCTCAGTGTTTTGGATAATTTTTTTACTGAAAACCATGTTTCAAATGAATGTGATGTTCTGTATTTAGGGGTTAATGAAATATTTAACCTCCAGTTTCCAAAAATAGGTGCTGTATAGCATGAGAAAAACAAAGCAAGCATGGCTATTAGCAGTCCTGGGTGTGCTGGCACTCCCCTGCCACAGGGGAAGGAGCGTCCTTGCTGTTCCTCTCAAGAGTCATCTGCTCTCTGCCTGAGGAAGGGAGGAGTTCTGGATGTGGCCCTGAACACAAGGCTTTCTCAAACACGTTTACATTACCTGTAGGCTTTCCAATTAATCTTAAACCCCAAAATTGTGTTTGAGCAGTCAGTTTGAAGTGCTATAAAGAGGTCTTTCATAACTCTGGGCTCTCTGTACGTGGTTATCCTGGCACTTCCCGGTGGTGTGACAGCAGAGCAGGACTTCAGAACATCAGCTCTGTAAACCAGTACAGCCTGGAGACCACCTCCTCTCTACACCACCAAGGGGAGATAAACTGGTTCCACACCCAGACACAGAGATTCCTCTTTTGCCAAAAGCCTCCATCCCCCTGTGGGTTCCTCACCAACGCTGGCTGGTCTCAAGCAAGGCACAGAGGCCATTAAGACACCAGGAGAAGAGTATTAAAAAAGCTCAGAGAGAGCTCAGAGAAAGAGAGATCATCAGGCTGAAAGGAAACAGCAAAGAATGAACAAAATCAGAATATTTAACCTAAAAATACTAGATTATTTAGCCTAATAACCTCACCAGAAGCTTTGCTTTTGAATTCCGATGAGTTCTCTAACAGGAATATAGCCAGGTCTCTGTCCTGGTACCAGAAGCATGTAATAAATGATGTTTCAGTTTGATGTCACCTGTGAATATGGGGATGGGTTTTCATTTGATAACAAACTGAAATTACTTTTTGTTTTTAATGCTGGAGAAATATTTTTAAAAATAATTTTAAAAACATCCATGGCATTTTGGCATTAGGTAAAATATTTCTTTTTAGGTAAAGTTCTCACATTCTTCACAGCTTCCAGAAAATACAGGAAATTGAAACAGAAGCAGTTTTTAAGAGACCTGAATTACTAGAAAAAGTTTTTAATTCATTCCTCTCCTTCACTGCTCCCCAGTAAAGATGTGATTTTATTAAATGGTCAGTTATTTCTTGTTCAGAAATGTTCTCCTAGCTTTGACTAACACAATTCACCAAAGGAAAACTGATGTCCCAGAGCTGGACAAATCATGGCTGCCACAAACACACTTCCCTTTCCAAACACTGTGGACTGGACAGATTCCGCTCTGGGTCTAGTGTCCACTGCAGTGGCATGTGATGGAGCATCAGCTGATCAAACCAGAAACCTGAACTGCTTCCTATGGTAGGACTGAAGCCCAGGGACAGCTTTATCAATATCTGGAAATTTTTAACAGCCTCTGCTCAGCAGGGAGGGATGCACAGACACCACCTGGCCAAGCCCAGCCGCTCCCAGGGCCTGGCCCAGACAGAAAGGGCAGCAGGCTGGGAGCACGACAGGCAGAGATTCTTCAGACCCCCTGCACAAGGGAAGAGACAGAATTTCCCCGAAGGATGGTGGGCACACTCTACATGTTGGACCTCAGTAGTGTCTGAGCAACATTTTCTCACAGTTCAGGTCTGGAGGGGGGTCCAGAAGAGGTGGACTTACTGCAACACCCAGAAAAAGATCAGGCTGCATCCTGCTTTCTTACCCAAGGTGACAACATCCCAACACACAGAGAAACCAGTCTCAGGTACTTACTCCCCTCCATTTGTACCTTGGTTCATGCCCTATTTGCAGAGTCCTGGCAGGCTATCTCTGCTCACACAATCTACTGAATATTTCCCAGACAAGTATAAACCGCATTTTAACTGCTGTGCCATAATTCTCTGCTTTTAATTAGAAAGTGTACTAAATACTCATGTCCTTGGGGATTCTCATTGAACTAGTCAGGTTTCTGATCATGGAAGTTTTGCGTTAATGAGACTTTTAGTTTGACTTACAAAAGCTCTTACATTTACACAGCCAGGCTTTTAACTTCAAAGTCCTTGAGAATTGTTGCTGTGCATCTGCCTTGTCTTGGGCCCTAATTCACAGTTCTGGTCTCTGTTTATTATATAGGGAATGTTTTGTTTAGTGTTTATAGATATATATTTACAGCATTTAGTGTTATTAGAGCTTATACTAAGCTACATTACTATAAACACTGATCAAAGGGAGAGTTAAGTGAAGCTGAAGCACTAGGGGAAAATATCTCTGCAGCCACAATGGGAAAGAAAAACTCGGAGCAGAGGGGAAATTGCTTGCCTGGTTATGCCACTTCCAAACCCTCCAGCCCCTCTCTTCCTTCCTCTTCTGCCCATCTGCAAACCATCAACCCCAAATGTGTTTTGACAGAGCAGGGAAAGCACCTCAGTGCCTGCAAAGATCAGCAAGTGTGTTTGCGTGGCACTGCCTGTACCGAGGCACATCCAGTGCTTTTCAAGCTCCAGAAGGCCTGTAAACACCAGGCAACAGGCAGTGCTGAGGTTTCTGTTTTTATTATGTTTCCTAGTTTCATTTTCTTTCCTGTGGGAGACAGAAAAGGAAATTGTTTTAGTGACCATTTAAGTCAGTGTAGATCCATAAATACTTTTACACTGTGTTTGTTTTTCTTATGCTGCTATGAATGTTTTTCTAGAGTCACACTAATGCCCCTGTAAGTCATGTGTCACATCCATCTCCTCATCAATTTTCCTTTTAAAGACTGTCACTTAGGGAAAATCAGAGAAGTTGGTTGCTGCTTGAACATTCTCTGCTCTTGGACAGTTCACTGTTTAGTGTCATAGAGGATTAGGGGTGCAGATGCTCAGTTACTGTAGCACAAGGTTCTGATACTGAAGTAGCCTGCAGCCCTTGCACAGTTTTGCACATCCGCTGTCCCCCTCCCTCTGCTGTCCCCCCTCCCCGATGTGCTGAGGGCTCACTTCAAACAGCTCCCCTGAAATACACAGGCACTAATTAATATCAAATACAAAGCTTTGAGCATGGGCATGACCTATATTGAATGACTCCTGACAAAACTCAGGAAATTTGGTAATTTAGGATCCAGACCTCACTCTTTGAAAAAGCTGGCCTTAGATGTGGGTTGTGACCATGCGAAACTCCATCCTCTAAGTCTTTTAAGAGAACATCAGGCTCAACTTGGAGCCACAGACACCAGCTGGGAGGCAGCATGTCCCAGGTGTTTGCCAGACTTCCTGGAGCTCCCCAAGACTGGGATAAACAGGTACAATCTCAAAGCTGGGAGAAGATGAAGCAAAACTCATGGATACACGGAGAAAACACAACCCCAGGGAAAGCTGAAATGATACACAGAAGCAAAATCCCACCCTCCACCTTCCCTACAGCAAAGACCCACTGGGACTTCGGCAGCTCTTCTCTAGGTATTAACTAGAGAAAACAACATGTTCCTCCTGGAGGCAAGAACCCTGCAGTGAGGAGGAATAAGCAATGTTTGGTGCATTCATAATATAGATATTATTTGGCAAACTACTTAAACAAATTGTTTCCTTTCAGGCTCCTAGTGATGTGTGTGGTTGGCAAGCCTTCCTCCCTGCTGCTCAGCCACCTGCTCTCCCTCCTGCTAAGCAAGCTCCATCTCCAGCCCCAGCTGCTCTGGCTGCAGCCTTGCATGAGGATCCAGCCAGCAATGCTGTGCCTGCTCTTCAGCCATGGGCAGAGGTGTTTCCATGGACATCACGGGCATCTTCCAAACAATGCCTTCCAGACCGGGCAATGTTTGGTGTCTCAAGCCGGGAACCCCTGGTCGTATTGATGGGCTGGTGACCAGACTGGTCATTGCTGGTGAGTTTCAGTGAAGATGGACAAGCCGTGGCACTGTTCCACCAGTGTTCTGCCCGTGCTGAGGGTTGGGGCAGCCACAGGTTACGGGGAGGCTCAGAGAGACCGTCTGACACAGGAGCCCTCCCTGCCAGTGCCAAGGGCAGGACAAGCGTTTCCCACTGGTAAAAACCTCCCTATTCAACCATTTCCCACAGTAGTATCTACTGCATTTCTATTCATTCTTGTTTCCTGCAATGGTAACATGATTAAAGACCTTTGCAAACAAGACAGCACAGTCCCTATACTCAGGATCTGATGTGTGTACATGGCAAGACTGAAACACACAGGACTGAAAGGCATGCGCTCTGACCCTCTGCTTGCAGGGGACAAGTCCCCCTGCCAGTTGGAGGTTAAGTTAAATCCTTTGCCTGATAAAACTTTGTCACCAACTGCATCTTTGGTCCCTGCTGTGGCTGGACCCAATCACAAATACGTGTTGGTGTGGCAGCCAAGGTTCGACAGGCCCTTGGCAATGAAGAAAGAAAATACTTTTCAGTAAAACTCATGATATTTGAAAGATGCCCCTTCTTTGTCCAGCCTATCTTCTTCTCCAGAGAGCATGGACTTGAAGAACTGGAGTGGGAGATTTCTGCTGTGGAAATAATGTTGCTCTCCCCCAAATACCACCTTCAGACTCTTTGACTCTCAGCCTTTGTTCCTCTCAGGGATAACCAGGAGTCCAGGACACCTCAGCTGTGCCAGCTGCTGCACTGGACTTACAACAAATGCCTTCAAGTCTGCTGCCTACATGTGCAATTTAAAATAATCCTTCTGCCACCTCTGAAGAGGAGATCATCCTTGGAAATTGGGTTAGAGCTGTCTGCCTGTGGAAGTGGTTACAGCTACATTACGAAATTCTTCCAAAGTGTCTCTGGAGTTTGGGGAAATAAATAAATTAATGGATCACCAGGCCATATCTGCTCAGGGTTCCCACCATTCCCTGAATGCAGCCATCATGTGAACTCTTCTGTAACAGGACAGGAACAGAGACACACCAGGAGGATGTATCCTGACCCTGCTGCTGCCCTGCCTGACCCACCTTTGCCCTGTGAAGAGATTCTGGCAGCCAGTGCTTGAAAAACAGCCTTTTATGTTCTTTATGTTCTTACTTTCCCCCTCTTCTATTAATATGCAGCCACAACCATTGCTATTTGGTCCAGGCATCCAAAATGTCCAGCTTCATTATTCCAACTGTTTGCAGCTGAACAGAGCAGACTGCCAAGCACAAACACACACACAAGCTCTCACACCTCCAGGCAAGACACAATACCTGATGTTTAAGAACCAAGGGCCTTAGGACGTTTTCTATTTCTACCTTTGGCAAATTCTTTTTCTTTTCTTTTTTTTTTTCAGTTTCTGTGTCATTCTTGCTGAACCTCATCTCCTGAAAGTTTTTATTGTGTGAGATTTTGTCACAAGAAGTCTGTGTAATGATAGGGAATTAAACTCATGTCTCCCAAATCCAGATCAGTACCACAACCTTTGGCTCATCTTCTTGCCTTGCTTGTCTAGCAAAGGGCACTGTGCAAAGGTACACAAGCATACATTATACCCCAAGGTCAAGAATGTCAGAAGAAAAGGATGAATTTATACAAGTCCGTGTCCTAGAAATCTGCTCTGTACCCTCCATGGATTTGCAAATAGCGCTACTTAGAAGCAGAAATTAAATCCACAGCTTTTCAGCAAAGTAGGAACAGTACGTTGCTACTGCTGCTATTCCATGAACCTCAGAGGGTAACACATCCAACATCCCCACCCACGCTAGGAGGGATGTGTTAGCTCTCTGAATATCCCTGATTAACACAGCTTTATCCCAGCGTTTTGTGTCATCTACATATACGCTGCAACAAGGCTGGTGTAGGTTAATAATATCTTACACCACCAAGGCAGTGGTTTCAATAATCACCAATTCAAGTGGGGCTGCAGCCAGGCAGTGCTGCCAAGGCGTGTGGGGACCACCAGAACCCCTGCAGTTTGTGCCACAGCCAGGCCAGGAACCAGATCCTGCCTGGCACCTCACAGCCTCACTGGGGGTGCATCAGAACCCTGCAGAGCCCAGCAGGTTTTTGGCAGCCTGGGAATCTGCTTTAACACACCTTGAGTACTTTTGTAACCCCCTGGTGCAGAGGGGTGCTGTGAGGTTGAATCCGTGCTCTTCCATCTTGCCTAAAAAATAAAGAGTGTGCTGGATAGTTATTTCTCTTTGAATAAAGGCTGAAATAGTACATATTATACAGGTTGGTGCAGTCGTGTGGGTGCCACTTTCTCTTTTCACAAATGCCTTTCTCTCCCTTCCAGGACACCAACCTCCTTCGTAAACAAACACATCCTTGCTCTACAAGGGAAGAAATGCTTTGTAATGCAGAAAAAACTCAGGCTCCTTCTTCATGCAGGGGAAATCCTTCATCAGAGGCAAAGCCATAGGATGCTAATCTGAATCACCAACTTGGATTTTAAAAATAGCGGCTCAGCAGGATAATAGCTGGATAGCAGCTCACTGCTCTCCTCCCTTGGCAGAGGCCAGTGCCTGTAAACTCCTCTGCTGAAGCCTCCCTCCAGCTCTGCTCCAAGGTGATTATAAATAGATACTGCCATCGAAATATCCTTCTTTCAGGAGCTTTAGATGTCTCTTATTGAGTAGGCATCATGAGCATTAATTAATCACTGTGTGGGGGAGATGTGCTGGGTCTGCAGCAGTGTCGCTGCAGTGAATGTTCAGCCTGGAGAGCGAGCACCTGGAACAGCCAGGTGAACTGTTCTGGACTGGGGGCCTTGGGGATCTTGCTCTTTTGGGTGGGGTCAGCTTTTGGGTTTTGTGGTTATTTTTAATAACTTTCCTTGGTGTTTCTTGTACAGAAACATTATCTCCCTCTTCTCAGGTCAGAAACTGACTGTGCTGTTGGGAGGGGCATCACAGCGTATGACCCTTGTGCTTCTGAGACAGGTGAAAACAGGCTGTTGTGTGGACACACACCCATGTGTGCAAAGTTGATGTTTCTACTGTGACTTTGCCAGCTGATGGCTTTCTGCATTGCTGTGGGAGCAGGGCAAACCCTGTGAAGGACAGGAAATGAAGGGCTGAGAGGAGAGCAGAGGAAGGTCAGGGCTGAAAAAGGCTCATGAGATGCCGACAGCCCCTGGTCTCCTTCTGAAAAGTTGCAGCACAGAGTTTTTGAAAGACCTGGCCCACCAGGATTGCCTACAGTAGAACAAAGAGAAACAAGAAATAAAGAGAAACCTTTGACAAAGCAGTGGTGTTAGAATCCCCTGAGAATTGATGGGGTTGTCAAAAGGCCTTGGCCTCTGTCTGATTCTGCAAGTGATGGGTGTTTGCCACTGACTCTGGCAGGAGCCGCAGTCCAGAGAGTCTCTGAGCCCCTTTGCACAGCCTCATGTCTTCAGTGGCCTGCAGTGATTTCTCCCCTTGCAGACAGCAGTGAGGTGCACTTTCCAAAACACTGCCTCTTCCCCATGCTGTATCATGCTCCATTATATTGGGGAACAACCTCTGCATTCCTCTCTGATATTGAGTCAAGAAGTTCCTCTGCCTGCAGAAGGAGAGCTCAAAAGCTCTTCTTTATACCACTGCTACTCTTCCCACCCTGCCTACTCTGAAAAATCACTTCCATTCTGGGCACTGTGTGCTAGAGAAGATCTTTTTTTCTTTAGAATATTATTAATCATCTTTTTGTGAGCATGCTGCTTCTAGAATCCTTCCATCACCACTGGCTGAGGGCTTCTCCCTGCATCACTCCCCATGCCTAGTGCTGGCATTTGATGTCAGCAGGAACGAAACAAACTAAACCAAAAACATATTTGCTTTTCAAGGTGGCTGCAGAGGGAGTGTGGCACAACATATGGCCCTAGGGAGGAGTAGTTATTCACTTAGCTCAAGTCTGAGGGTTGTGACTGTGAACACCATTTAACATGATGGTCATCAAAGCACCATCACTCCTCCTGTCTACCTTCTTTTGCTCTACAGACCTGCATATGTACCTGTGCTCTGTGTTTGGGAATGTAAGATGCTTCTCCCTTCACAAGTTGATCAGATCTGCAATGGTCCCAACATGGCAGTGTTGAGGTTTCTCAACTATTCCTGCTCCAGGGGATGTCCAGGAGATCCCATCCCATGCCATGGGAATATTTTTGACTGGGTTCAGTGGGCCAAGGATGAGGAGAAAGGGTTCAGTCCAGAGAAGACAGATTTTAGTTCAAGAGAGAGTGCACTCGTGTTTTCTGTGAGCAGTGGAGGCTGGCTTGCCTTGGAGGGCAGTGAGCAGCTGCTATTGATGTCTCTGAAGAAAAGACATCAGTATCACTCAGAAAACTTAAGCTTCATTTAGCCTTGTTAAAACTACTCTCTGTTATGTTCTACTGCAATCATTTAAAACAAAGGAGTTCATCAACACTTGAATTCTCCAGGTCTTTACATCACAGTGTCTGAGAATGGGAATAAGCCAATGTTTTTTTGTTTAAACACCAAAAGAGTGTCAGAAAAGATTAAGTGAATTTCTACAGAGGAAAGCACTCACAGATGCAAGTGTCAGCTGAGCTGATGCTGTTTGCCAGTATAACAAATGAACAGTGGCACCTATCCATGCCCTGAACTTGCCACAGTCAAAGCTGAGCTGCTACAGCAATGATGGGGTATTCTCCTGCACATCTACACAGCAGGTGTAAAACAAGCAAGCAGAAAAGAGGGATGATTTCAGGATAAATAGTGAGCTGGTGCAGGTATAAGCATTACCCAAGGTTTGGCTATTTTTCAACCACAGCATGAGAGAATTCTCTGAGACTGCAGGAATGAGGGAGTTAGTAGTGAGGGTGGCAACGATCAAAAAGCCTGGATCGAACAGTCAGTGGACAAGAGAAACTTCTACAGTCCAGTCTGAGATGTCCACTCCAGCAAAGTGCCAACACACAGCACACTAGAAGCAGAGGTGAGTTGTTGAGTTTCTTTGTTGAACAAACAGCTTTTCTTCAGCTACCACAGAATTCACCACTCATGCATGTCCTGAATACTCTGTGCCACTATGACCTTCCTAATTCAAGAAAAGAGGTAAAGGAACTGGAAAAGACCAAGAAAGGCTGCAGGGACAACAAAAGGTAGGGATCAGCATGTGCTTAACTCTCTTCTTCCTGCAGCCTGGTGGGGTGAAGCTGGGAAGGGCTGCTCCATGCACATGCTGACTGTGCATTTTCCTTTGTACTTGGCCATTGCTGCAGGCAGATTCTGTCTGCCTTTTAGCCTGAAGTAAATGCAACCACTCCTATGGGATTGACAAATATGTCTATCCCTTACTGACACCAGGCACTTTCCTGATCTTCATGCAAAGAGTGGCTGTACTTCATCCCAGTTTCTAGGGGCCAGAAAGCACCAAACTGAAAAGAGTTTTAGGCATCCAAACACCTCTGAGTATTTGGGGTGAGTTGTTTCCATGTGCTGCTGAAAGCTCTGTCACATTCAGGTTCAACGTGATGGCTGCCGCATCACCAGCCTAGTGGTGCCACTGGTGCAGAGCTGAGGCATTTTTCAAAACTTGTCAAGTTATATTTCACTCAGAGAACAAAATGGGGGATTTTAGATTTTAATTTGTCACTTTACATGCAAATTAAATGTTGTGTATTTTCACATGTGAATTCAGCCAGTATTTATAATTACGGAAATCTGCTGCTTGGATTGCTAAACGAAAATTCCCCACATTGCTTGTGCTTCCCTGCATGAGCTGTTTCACTGCAGTTTTTCTGTGTTCCCTCTTTGACAATGCCTAAGAGACTTTGTGGGGGCAAAGAAGGACTGAGAAAAAAAAAGAGAAATAATTGCTAGGATTACTCAGCAGGATGGCTGGATGACATTTTGTCCCTGGTTTTTTGTGGGAAGAACTATTGCAGTCCTTAAAATTCAGCACATGCTTAAGCATATTGTTGATCTGAAGCCAGAAGACTTAAAACTGCATCAAATTAGTCCCTCCCGACCTGGTCCAAAGCCTGTTAAAGTGGTTACAGAACTTTATATTGCCTAAAATGTGCTTAAGTGCCCCTACCATCAGTTGAGTTCACTTGGTGCAAACAGGCCCTTCCCCACCTAGGAGACTGATTACACTGAGTCCTCTGGAAAGCAGGAGAGGTAAAGTTAAGTATGTTGACATTTTCTTTCAAGAGCAAAGGAATTGGAAAAGCAAAGCAAGCTTCAGGAAATGATGCCTTTCAGGAACCTCGAAAGACAATACTCCCTCCACGTTCCTGGGTCTCAGGCTTTCATTACTGTTCTGTGGGCTGTGAGCCACTTGGAAAGCTCTGCACGGAGACTGGCTGGGTTGTAACCTCCAATGTATTACTTATTTTTATTTTAATTGCAAGCAGTCTCTGAGACATTATAGAGCATATAGTGCTAGACACAGCAGAAGTAATTGAAGTGAGAGGGCCACATGCAGTCGGCAGTAAAACACCAAATGTAGGCAGCTCAGAAAAAAATGTCATTGATTCAGCATCAGCGGGGCTGGGCGGAGAAGAGGCAGGATTCAGATTATCAACAACAGATCACACTTAAAACACAGCAGCAAGACTACAGCATTTAAAGAAAAGCAGTCATGTATTCCTGTAGAGCTGCAAGTGTCTCAAAGAGGGATGGGGCAGTCGGCTCCTCAAGGTGGTTTCAAAGCAACAAGCCAAGCTGAACAATCTGCTCTTCTCCTGGCTCAGGAACAACCTGGGTTGTGATTTCCCCCCCACAAAAAATGGAATACTTTCACACCACATTAAAAACAATAATAATAATTAACTAAAGGAGGCAGAAAAAACCCCCCATGGCTGTTTGTTTGAGGTGGATGTAAAGCAATGCAACTGCAGTTTGACTGAAAGCAGCGCTGGAGAGCTCATGTGAGGTGGGCCAGGAGTCATCCTGTTGTTCAGCTTGCCTGTCCAGTGCCTCCTTCAAAACAGATCCAGGGTGAAAATGACTTCAAAGCATTAACATCCTCACGTCCCTGCACAACCTAATGGGGTGTCCCCCTGACTTCTATTAAATGGCATTGACCATTCCAAATGTAATTGGCTACAGCAAAGGTTAATGATAATTTCTTCCCTTAAATAGTTTATGAAGATGTTTGATGTCTTCTAACAAGGCAGATATTGGAACTTGCTGTTCTTTCCACTGACTTGCATATCATTGATCTTTCTTCTTGAAATGATTATCCCCAGGCGACCTATAAATCTCACTTGCTCTGGCTCAAAAATGCGGGACAATGTAATGAACTGTTGTGAGGGCAAAGACAGTGGACAGGGTCACCTCTTACGAGCTGGCAGCACATGTGCTTTGGCCGTGTACTCGGACCTGAGCAGCTTTAGAGTCATCTCAGAGAGTCTAAGAAACAGACACCTTAAGGCAGAATTTGTAATTAAAGAGCATGCATTAATTCCAAGTATATCACTATGTGACAGCTTTACATGCTAAATATAATGGGCCTTGTAGCCATCTGGGGTATAACATCACACCCCAACATTTAATTCAAACTCTCTGCTACAAAAGTACCTGCAAGAGCAATTCCTTCCCCATCACTTCACTTGCACTGAGCTCCTACAGGTCTATCAGAGACCAAGAACAGAGAAATTTAAAGCTCCAAGAGCCAGAGCAGCCAAAGCTTTCATCAAAGCCCCAAGTCACAGTGCACAAGGGCTTGAGAATTTTACATTGAAGGGTTTGGATGGTTGCAAGAGTCTGTAAAGTTGTGTGTGAAAATAAACCAAAGATCCTCAACTAAGAAGTCTCCCCCAGCTTCAGGTGTGAATGTGTAGGCGTGTCTGGGAGCCTTTGATAAGGGATGCACTGTCTCATAGGCAAACAGTTTAGGGGCTTGGATGTGTTTGGTTTCCACTTCCAACTAAATGTTTTCTTTTTTTCCCTTTTCTTTCTTTTTTTTTTTTTTTTTTCTGGACAGGAGGTGTGGGGTTTGGCAGGTAGAAAAGCTGTTCCTTTCCACATATCAGAAGACTGGCTTGTCAGCAAGTCACTTTTTAACATGGCAAACCTTGCTTGCGTTTTCTTCCTCTGGAGGACCTCTTATGAGAGCTCTTGACCACATCTGTTTCACAGCTCCTTGAACACACTTGAGGGAGGTTTGCCCTCAGAAGTTTGAACTGCAGGTCCAAGACCTAAGCTACCTACATGCTTAAGAATTTTCTTTGATGTTAGAAGAAAATAAAGCATAATATTTCATAGGTACCATTGGTCAGAAGCAATGATGCATATTTTTATCTATTTTTCTATTTAGAATTGTTCACAATTGGAGAAAGTAACTAAAACAGAGAACTGCAGTTCCAGAATTATCAAAAGTAACTAAAACAGAGAACTGCAGTTCCAGAATTATCAACGGACTACAGGCTCAGCCTTTTTCCCTTCATTCCTTCGAAGAGTTAAAAAAAAAACAACAAGGGAAAAGGGAAAAAAAATAAATCTGTGTAACATCAGTGAAGCCACTAAAGACAGAGCTGAAGAAGGGGGAGGCATGGCAAGATTCAACTGGTACTTCTGCTGCTCATGCTCACAGGAATATGATGAGTTCATTTTACTCCCAGTGATTCCCAGGAGTTTGGTAGATCCCCAGGGAGTTATCCCCCCTGGGTGGCACTGCTGGGACCTGTCACAAGCCTGGTGTGCCCTACGTTCTTACCCTGATGATGAGGAAGAAGCAGTGCTGCAGAGCAGCTCTCCCTGCTCCTGGCAACGCTTCAGCATCTCCAACAGAGTTAACAGGACGTTTGTCCACACTACCATTTTTAATGGGTTCAAAAAGAAAAACCTGGGCAGTTCTTAAACCCCAGACAGCAAACACAAATATAAATCCCCCTAGGCAAACCAGCTTAAAGTCCTGATGCACTTTACAAGCTGTAAACGCTGATTTTATTAGCCATTTATGGGCCACTTTGCACAGCGCGGCTTTACTATTAAACAATAAAGCTCACAACACACTTACAAAGGAAAACAGACTCTCTCATTTACTCTTGAATTGCAAGTGTGGCTTCTCCTGAACACATGAAATCAGCAGAAAAACACTATTCAGTTTAGGCTGCATATTTTTCATGCTTGGTGCCCCACACCATGCAGACTGCACAGTGAGACAGAAGAAGAAAACTGGGAGCCACTGGAACCTGTAGTAACGAACTTTCAGTTGAGCATCCCTGTTACACACATCAGTATGCACACAGATTTCAAGGAAACCTGTCCTTGTGGTTATGGGTATTCATCATTTATAATCTGATACATCAGATGTCTCATGTAAGATAAGGTCTGAGTGTATAAGGGACTGCATGCAAATGCATGATTTTGTGCGCAAAATAAGAGTCAGAGCAGGAGAGGGAAGTATTCCTAATCCTCACTATAAATGGAAAACAGGCTCAGGGGGTGAAGTGTTTTGGCCAGGGCTACACAGAAATCAGAAAGAGAATGAACACTACCATCTCACCCTCCCCAAATCTCTGCAAAACTTGTGCTGTCCCTCAGCAGAGCAGATGCAAAAGACTCTTTGTGCCTCCAAAGGGTTTTGACAGCCAGCTGGTGTGGGGAATGGTGGATCTGGCTCTGTGCCACCCAAACCATGACTGCTCAGGCTTTCTGGTGCAAGGAAGAGAATTTGTAAGCCCATAGAACCAGCATGTGCTGCTTTATTCCTTCACAGGCCCTGATCTGCTCAAGCCTACCTTCAGGAAGGCCAGAGAAAGTCAAGCTGTTCCATTTCTTTTTGTCAGCTGACAGTCACAGAGATGTCCACACATTTGGCCACTCTTCCAAATACAGCCATGCCAGGCTGGTGAACAAGGCTTGTAAAAAAATCTTAAACCAGATAGGCCAAGTTTCCCTGCATCCAGTATTTGCCAGAGCCAGCTCAGACAACTGAAATAGAGGGACAGAGATTCCCTTGCTATTGTAAAACCAAGCTCAAAAATGAGCTTACCCATCACACTGCTATGCACACATATGCATTAGAAATATCCCAAAATAAGGCTTGGGCATGGCTCATCAACCTGGAGGGGAAAACAGAAGCAGCACAGTGAAGATTTGATCTGTGCAGACAATTGCACTACATGGGGTCCTTTAAACTGACAGACGGCAGGATTAGATGGGATACTGGGAAGAAATTCTTGGCTGTGAGGGTGGGCAGGCCCTGGCACAGGCTGCCCAGATAAGCTGTGGCTGCCCCATCCCTGGAGGTGTCCAAGGCCAGGTTGGATGGGGCTTGGAGCAACCCGGGCTAGTGGAAGGTGTCCCTGCCCATGGCAGGGGGGGGCACTGGATGAGCTTTAAGGTCCCTTCCGACCCAAATCAGTCTGTGACTGCTGGCAACCAGAGTGCCCAGTGTTTTGTAAACTAATTTGAGGTACTTTAACAAAAGATGTTCTAACCAATTACAATAGATGGAACCTTAATGAGAGAAGACAAACTCTGTGAAATAGCACTAATCTAAGTCTTCCCATACAGGATGGGGAGTGTGATGCTGTACATGGACCACCAGCAGAGTTTGGTGAGCATTGTGAGCAGGGCACATACACCAGGCAGTGCCAAAGCTCAGTCAAGATCTGAGTTTTGTCTATTGGCTCATTTAATATGAGCCAATATATTTAATATTAACTAAATCACATCAATACTAATTATTATGGAAAATGCCAATGATTTTCTAAGGAAACAGTTTCATAAAAAATTCTACTAAAATACAAATAGTTTTGGAACAGAGAAGAGAAGTTCAGCAAAGCCCCAGCTTCCCTGCGGTGACACTCACACACTCAACAAGTGATCAGGTACCACTCTGCACAAGCTGCAGAAGTGGCAGACAAAGCAGATGTAATTACAGCACATATTCCTGAACAACTCTGCTGTAAAAGGTGCCCTTTGCCCAGGATACCTCTAAAACCCTCTTACTTCCACTCAGCTGGCTGCATCCAGGTTGAGTCACCCACCTCACATGGAAAATAATCTTAGATGGCTCAGTGCACGTTTAGCTCCACCACTCTGCAGATGTGATCCCTCACCCAAAGGCAGACACCTGACACAAGCCCATCCATCACTTACAATCCCTCACCTTAAAAGGAGACGTGGGATTTGCCAATGTGCTACAAATACGCCTGTTGTACTTACAGCAGTCATGTCTCCCCAGCCACCCAAAAGAAACACTCCAGGATATTCAACATCTTCACTGTGGTTGTTTCTGCTGGATTCCTGGCCACGAGCAAGCCTCAGTGTCCGTGTCGGTGTGAGCTGGTGGCGTCGGGCACGGCCGTGTCCTGCTCATGTGGCCACTGAGCTGTGACCACGCACTGGGAGGGTCGTGTTGTCTTTAATGACCAGAAAACAGAGTCTGCTGTTTTCTCAATGGACTGAGTGTGGAAAGCAGCTTGCTTTGCATGGATTAAACAATTACTGACGCTGTCACAGAAAAGGGCTTTCGGACTGTGTCTGCTACAACAATAATAGAGTGAATAGTTTGGTTTCCTTTTTTCCCCTGAGGCCTCAAAATTTGTAGTAAGTGCTGGTTATTAAGGGGGCCTAGAAAAACAGGGAGAAAAAAAAATGGTGCATGGAATTAAAACTGTGCCATTCCTAACTGTATCCACAAATCAGTGATGAGGGAAAGAGGAAAGTTGCAATTTAAACAGAAACTGGTACTATTCAGTTAAGCCTAGCAGCTTGAAGCAGCAATTGTCAACAAGAGAATAAGGAATATCACCCTTGAAAATATAAACAAATTTTAATTACAGTTGACATTTTTGAGACCAGTGCTGAGTATTGTCATCAGAAAATCAATGTCATCTCTCTACCCTTAGGGACACAAATGCTCAGTGGGAGTGAAAACCAGACTCCAACCTTGTTTCTGGCCTTGCAGTTGGGAAGGAAACCTTAAGCTGTCATATTTAGATAATAAACCCCTGTCGATTGAACAAGGCCTCTCCACAGTGTGGCAGAGGATGCTGAAAACTTCCAGCTACTAGCAGGGAGGTAAGGTCTGAGCACAGGCGTGACAGGCTCTCTTCAGTCCTGCTGCTCCACTCCCTCCCCCAGCCCCGGCAGCAGGAACCTCTGCAGAGCAGGATGTTTGCCCTCCAGAGACACGACACTGCTGAGACAGGGGACGTGGAGCTGTGTCACAGCCAAGGGAAGGGACATTACAGGGCAGCAGCCCAGCTCTGCCACCCCTGCCCTGCCAAAACCACAGGCTGACAAGACTAGTGAATACATGAAGTTCACTCTCTGCATTTCCTGTATTTGATGACAAGTTTTTAGTGACAAGCAAGAAGCAGCTGTAACACTTAAAGCATCAGGTCTGCTTTCTAAGGATGGCTGTCTTCTGACTTCTCCATGGATCGACAGGCCAGTGGCCCACTTTTGCCTTCCGCGGACACCTGCTGAATGCAGATGTTCAGAGCTGGGCCCTACCAGAACACTGAGCCAGCACTTGCCACAGCTCCGAGCAAACCGCTCAGCCTACACAGCCCTCACAGAGAATCAAACCCTGAGCCTTCTGAGTTTGGGCAACCAACAACGGCAACCAAAGTTTTGCTAAAGAAGGTGCAGTCTTCTGCTTCAGAGGCAGAGCTGGTAACTGCTCCCTCACACCAGGGTGTGTCAGCAGTTCCCATTCCCAGCACTCACAAGCTGCTGTATGGAGAGCAAAGGCACCTGTGATGGAAGAGGCACCACAAGACAGTGCAATGTGAAAACAGGCCCAAACTGCAGAACTCAGCATCTGAAGTAAGGACTGATTCCAGTCCTCCCCTTCTGTGCTGTCCAGCTCTCTGCAAGCTTGGAAGAGGGTAATGCCAGGGAAAAAAGGATCCCAACCCAGTATTTTGCGAACAGTACTGGAATTTCTATGAGCTGACCAACAGAACTATCCATTGAGACAGAGGCTGGGAAATACCCAATTTCTTCTCCAAACAGGAGATGGGTCTGGAAGAGAAATTTCATATTTAACAGTAGAAGGAAGTGAAACAAAGCAGCAGAATCTCTCTTCCTTCTAGAACCAGCACAAAAGAAGGGGTTAGGATACTGATAATAGCCTAAGTGTGTGCTGTCAGTGAGCTCATCCTTCTGACCCAAAAGATAACTCACCTGCCTTTCAGCTCTGTCTCTTGGCAGTGTCCCCGAGGTCTAACACAAAGTAATTGTCAGTTCATTGTGACTTTGACTAGAAATCCCAGTGCTGAGAGGGGAATCTGTTGGGCTTTGATATAGAGATTTTGGTTGAGTCTATGGCTCCCCCTCTCAGAACACACTCATTTGATGTATTGTTGAGTAAAGGTATTTGTTATCTTCTTAGAGAACATGTGCATAGCTTGGCAAATCTATTTCCTCGCTGCCTTCTAAGACAGATAGTACAAGGGTTGTTTCTGAGACATCAGTTTATCTGATACAGGGAGCAAGGCTGGAGACAAATGTAGAGACTTCCAGAGTGTTGGCATTACCTGTCGCTTTGAGGTCCCCTCTGGTTTGTTCCAAGTACACTGTGCCAGAAAGCAGGTTTCCTCCGTACAAACTATCCTGTAATATCAATTTTATTGAGCACATCAAGAGGTTGAGAAGTCATTCTCTCCTGTATCAGGAAGCTGTACTGGCAGAAAAGGCATGTCTCCTTCCAGGACCCATGCACTGTCTATCCATACAGGCTAATCTGTCCCCGAGTTGCAATGGACATGGTCTCACTGCCAGGATCCTAGCACACTCCAATCTAGCCATTACAGGATGAGCCTGGTCCTTTTTCTGCCAGCATTCAACTGTGATAGATTTTTCTCAGCCTCTGCCAGGCTCCCCCTTTGCTGTGCAAGGAAAGAGCCACACTTGACTTTTCTTCCATAAACTCAGGAAGCTGAGTCTCTTTAAATCTGTTTTGGGGCACTGCCATGAGCCTCTTAAGAGCATTAAGGCATCATGGCTAAGCAGCATGTGGCACTGCAGCAAGGCAGTACCACTGTCACTGGGAGGTTGGAAGGTCCTTTCCACACTGTCCCGGCATTCCTCTATGTGCCAGAGAGACTTCCATAGCTTTTCCAATGACCTTTAATGACTCTGTACTGAATGCCTTGGGGAAAACAAAGCTTAGGGCATTTCTCTGGAGCAGGGAACAGCATACCTGGCCAGGTCCTGGGGTAACCAGCACACCTTCAGTGCTGCTCCTTCTTTGTTGCTGGGGCTCTAACCTAATCCTTTTACACAGGATTGCTATGAGGTTATAATTCCCCTGGGTCACCCCTTTACCTCTTTTGAAGTATCCTAGCAAGCCTCTGATCTTTTACAATTATTTTTTTATTTTTTATTTTCCAGGATTCAATTTACTAAGTTTCCCCTCACACCCAGAGCTCCCATTAGTTGGCATAAGGTTTTGCTGGAATTTTCTTGTTGGTGTTCCCACAAAATTTTAGAAATGTCCTTCTCTATTCCATAGCCTTTTTGATATTTGTACTGCACAAGTATCTCTACCTTGCCTTGCCATGTGAGAATTAGATATAAATGAGCATTGAAGAATGATAAATAAATGCAAAGCTGAAGTTATTTCATGAATGCTGTCTAGCGGTTTAACCACACAGGTATGTTTATGGTTACATCCATGACACAAAAGGAAACAGTCCCTAGGAAAGTGTGACATCCCCTTATTGCAAAGGCAACTTGCAGCTGTCACTCAGAAGTGACATCAAAACCTCCTTTCCCAGGAAATTATACAGTCACCCATGTCCACTATTTGAACAATTCCTGTTTGCAGCAGACTAGGTCTCCCCTATCTGATATGCCAGCACACCTGAACCGATCGGCCTGGCCTTGCCAGGAGATAAGCACCTCTTGCAAAAGTACAAAGATTGTTGAGCATGTTTAACATCTTGCTGGATCAGCCTCATAATGTGTTTAAAACAATGGAAGAGGAAAGCATGTGTTCCTTTCAGCACAATCTGTGCCTTATAATCAAGCCTAAATGCTCACAACCCGCTCAGATCCTAATGAGGAGAATGACATAAATGGCAGACTGTTCTGCTCTTTCTACAGGTTTACAAAAATGAAATTAAACATAGGCTTTCTATTACAAAAACAATAGGCAAATTGAAGACCAATTATGCAAACCCATCAGAAAACCTGGTGAACTGTGGAGAATTTTGCATTTCTGAGGCGGAATGACTTTTTAGATGAAAAAAACCCTCTACTCCAAGAAATTGAGAACATCTGTGCCATCAAAGAAAGAATGCAGTGAATAATTGGACAATCATGGACAGGCAGCCATTTGAATATGAAGCTGTTTGTAATGTGACAGTGGAAGGGAAATTGCAGAATGCCAGTGCTGCCTGGCTGTCACTCGCCCGTGTTGTTCCCTTTGTGCCTCTCATGGCATGTTGTGTGCTCACTTTACAGGAGTCTGCGAGGTCGGCAGCGAGGTCTCTGGGGTTATCTGCTTCCATTATTTTGCACATCAGACACAAAATGAAAAAGGAGCAAGCAGAGAAGTCCTTGAGCATTTACTTCCTCCAGCATCTGAGTTTAAGTACACCTTTAACCTCCCCCTGACAGACAGCCCAACCTGCAGCCTCCCCCTGACACACAACACACACCAAATATTCTCTCTCTGTCAGCTGACAGACTTTTGTGCCCCCTTGTCTCAAGCAATACATCCTTGTTTCCAGCAGGCAAATCCCACATGGACACTCCTGAATGGGTAACACACTGAGCCTGCAGCCGGCACTGAACCTCACAGCCCTGCAGAAATGACCCACACAAAACCCTTCCTCGCTCCAGCCAACGGCAACAAACACAGCCACACAGCTCCAGAACATGGGCACATGGCCCAAGAGACCTGAGCAACAGGGGGCCATGGCTCATCTCTGACTCCAGCATACAAAATGATTTGTCCCCAGGAAGAGGAGACTGAGTGGGGCACATTCTGTTCCCAGGAACACACAGCTCTGCACCAGCCCCATACTGCTCCTCAGCATCACCTCTCTGGCACACGAATTGTGCTGCCATGTGTTGTGGAATTACAGTGCGAGGGCAAATGCTTTAGGATATCTTCCAGGACAAAAGAGGGAAAATAAAAGTGATCAACTTAGTTGTGATTTCGTGGCTAGTTGCACAGATATTCAAGTGTTACTTTGCACAGTCAGTCTAATAACCAGCTTTCAGAAGGACAGACAGCATAATGAATGGGTTGTAAAACATGCTCATAAAAACATTATAGCATGTCTCAGAGCATTTGTTAGCTGTTTGTGATTAACTGGGTCCCCTGTTTTACATTTTCTTATAATTTGCACATTTCCTAAGAAAAATAGGCATTCAATGTGCATGCAATTTATTTTAATTTCTCTCCCCCCTCACAAAATGATAAAACTTTTATAGCCATGCAAGAATTGCAATATTGTAGTCACGAGGTTCATTATACAGTAATTAATACATGTTAATATCCTGTAAATATTATGTTATAATGATTTTAAGTAAATACATACTGTACATTAGCAGAACCTATTAAGTCAGCACCACTTAAAAAGAAATGTGACTAATTAATCTGTTTAAAAATTCTAATGTCAACTTGGATATTCTTTAAAAATTACAGTACAGTGTTGCAAGCCTGAGTGGTGAGTCGGTCAGAATTTAATTATGGAACTTTGACATTAATGGTTACTTTCCTGGTTTATTTAACTGGATTGGACACATGGACCAGCATTAAAGGAATGAGAAGGGTAGAAGGAAGGTTTCTTTGTTATAAGCTAAAATCCCAAATAATACATCTCATTACCATGACTTTGAGTGGCTGCAACCTTGCCCATGGATCATTATAGCAGCACCCCCTTGCAAAGGGGGCCAGGCAGCCCTGATACCCTGTTCCGCACGGACAATGCAGCCCCAGTAATGCTGCCTTCAGAAGGAATCAGGGGGACTCCACTGTGGTTTTGTCCATTTGAAGCATTGTATCACTTTATTAAGAGATGGTGCCTGGTGCAGCCACGCAGTAACAGCAGCACCGGCTTTGTTCTCTGCTCAGCCAGAGCCTTAGACACTGCCTTTGTCCTGCACAGTGTTTTCCTTCTCCTCATAAAAGACACCTCCTCACAGGTGTCTCAGCCTTTTAACAATTTCAGTCACTCTTCACTGTTCTAAATACGCAAAGGAAAAATAATTCCCCCAATTTCTTCTGCCGTGAAGCACAAATGCAAGAGAAGATGACACATGCTGAACGAGGGGCCCAGGAAAGGTCAGCTTTTCTTTCACCTACACACTCAGCAAGAATAGATGACAGAAGGCAAAATCTTCTCCCATGCATCTTATAGGTATTCATTTTCTATAAAAGTCTTCATCTTAGGACGCCTGAGTCTAAAGAATGTCTGTCAGATCAGACCTGCTCCTTTGCTCTTGGGTGTGTGGAGGTGCCTATTTCCAGCTTTGGAGATGCCAAAAAAATTTAATAATATGCAGCTCTGTGAATTGCAGCCTCAATCTTTCCCAAGAAGGTGGAGTGCAGGCATTTCAGAGACACACACTAGTTCTGAAACAGAGTAAGAACTCAGACCAAGCTCTCCCAAGTCCCTTATCAATATCCATAGCCCAAAGCAGATTACTGCTCTCCAAAGGTAACTTCAACAAAGCCTAATTAGGCATACAGAGCTCTGTCACAAACAAAAGCAGTTTAAGAAGCTTGTCTTCCATTAATGGAAATTGTTAAAAAGTCCTTCTTCCAGATATTCAGACATATTGCCAGGAGCACAGATGCAAGAGATCTTGGACTCCCCACTTTTCCATGCCAGTTCCTTCAGGTTTTACCATCAAACCCAGCCTGAACAATCTTTCCTTGCAGGGCTGGTCTGTTGCTGGACATAACAGTTGAGCAAAGCATTTTCTGTGGTAACTACATGAAGGTGATGGCTGGAATTAACGTCCTCCCTGGATGCTCAGGGAAACAACAGCCAAGACAGAAATCTGAATGCTGGGAGGCATTTCAGGATGATGGGAATAAATGACAAGAGCTCAAGAAAGGCCAAAAGTGTGTGTGTAAACGAAGAACTTTGGTCTAAAGGCTGTGGTCTGTCTAAGCAGTGCTGAACTAGACCAAAGACAAGAAAGTGAGGTTTCAGATATACTTTCCTTTCCTTTCCCCCAAGGCCAGCAGCCACTATCTGGTCTCTAGTAAATCAGGGCAATGAGAAACTATCCCAATTTATTTCCATCTGACAGAGCCCAAAGTGCCATTTGGACAGCCAGGTATTATCTGGCTGTACCACCTTCTGGCAAACCCTTCCCCCAGAAAATTACCCATCAAAAGAGAACACTTCAGGTGTGAAGCAGAGCCTCTGGCTTTCTGGATGCTCTGCAATGAGAAAGTTGCTGGGACAGCTCTAGAACCCGGGTCTTCTGTGTCACAGAAGTCCCTGAAATCTTGCCTTTTACCTAATGCTTCAACATTGGCTTTAGAAACAGGAACAGTAGCATTCCATGGCATGCTGCAAATCCAGGAGCATGGATAACTAAAACACCAAAGAGGCAGAAGTAGTGGCTCGAGGTGGGAGATTTGCATCCCAGGATGGGATGTCCTATGGCTTTCTTCAAAGGTAAATCCCTTAACAGCCCTGTGCCTCAATCTCCCTGCTCCTAAATCACTATTCATGTTTGGTTACCTCCTGACGTGTTGCTGGGCTTATCTAATTAACATTCACAATACATTCAGAGATAAAGCAGTTTTATAAGTGCATAGTACGTCTCATAATCTCTCGATGTTCCCATGTAAAAGACATATCACAGAGCATGGAAATACCCTGGGCAAGCTCTGAGTCTGCTTTTCACTTCCAAGAGCTCTTTTCTCAGTGACCCCTGGTCTCTCATGAGTGGAGGTGATGTGCAGCATCCCCACTACCAGTTTCCAGAAGCTGTTATGACCAGAGAGAAGTAACCAGCACTATGATTTGGATCATTTGCTAAGGTTTGTAACTTAGAATTAATTTTTGAATTGAGTCCAAACGCTGCCTATTGCACACATATCTGGGTAGCAGACAAAAGCCCTTTTAGCAACAGAAGCAGAGCTACAATCAAGCAGCTCAAGGCACAAACCTCTAATAGTTCAGTAATCAGTAATAATCAACCCTTCTCTTTATGTTCAGGGAAATCTAATAGAACCCAGCTACTCTACAGTGAATACATATTCATTTATAAGACTAAATGCAAGCATACGTTATCTACTTAATTAAAATCTAAATTCTCTGACTAAGCATTTGTTGTTTCTCCTGGGTGCACGTTACATACATTACGGGTGTTTTCCTGAAATCCATTGCTAATGGATGAAAATAACTTGATGAAATGTTTCACTTTCTGTGTGAAGTTATGAAAGAACATAAAATGCTCTGATGCTGTGCATGTAGGGAACTCCTCTTCACCATTATCCCAGGACAGCAGCTCCCATTTCTCTGTGCTAGGAACCCCAGTCCTTCCCCCGGGTTCCTCTTTGGGGACAGGGAAAATGTGACTCTCCCAAACACCAGTGCAACTGTTCAGACTGGAAACATCTTATTAGCACTTGGTCAGCAAAGATTTTGGAAACACTGCCACAGTGCAGACCTGAGGGGGTCAGATCTAACATGAGGGGACCTCATTAATTGTACAAAGAGTGAGATTTGAGTTCCTAAAAGTACAATTCTACTGTCAGGTTTGACAGATGTGACACTGACCCTGCAGAGACCTGAACCCTCTGAAGCATCAGCTGGGAGCCAGGCAAGACATGCCAGCACATCTCTCACAGCACCAACCACCCATCTTCAAGTAACAGAAATTCTCCCAAGTGTTCAGGCCCCCTGCAAGATGGAGAGCCTTTGAGTATGGCAGTCCTCTCTAAATCTCCCAGTTTGGGAAGAAAATACAGTAGAAATGAACTAACTGCAATTGTTTAATTAGAAATAAAGATTCCTATTACATGTTGCCCTTGGTTGTTTCCCTTTCTCTGACTCAATTATGTTCTCAAAATCTTTCTGAACAGGAAGGTGTGGCCATGCTGAGTCAGTGCAGGCTGTAGGCTGGTGGCACACGGTCTCTCTGACCCCTAGTACCCATGTCTGTACTGCCAGGGCCACAGGAGGCCCTTTAAGAACTAAATTTTCCCCAGAAAGCTGTAAGAATTTGAATGTCATTGCTGCACTGGTGGCAAAACTTTAATTTCTTTGCATTTTCATGCCTCTTTTTTCCAGGTGAGCATCCACCCTCTGAGGGGGGCACAGCTGTCCCCTTCTGCAATGAAAGGCTTTGTGCCCAAATTATGAACATCTTCAGAGGGTCACAGTCTTTACCTGACTCATTTGCTGGCTCTCAAGTTATGTTTTCTTGTTCCTGCCTCTCCTATGCACAGGGTAACAACATTAGACATTTTGAGTGTCATGAAGAATCTCCTCCATGGGAAAGCAGAGAGGCGAAGTGGGGTGGAGGTGAGGCATTACCAAATTAAGACTGATGGCTACTGTTCAGAAATGAAAGGAACCCTGTGACAGCCTCACATCATTACTGCAAATTACATTATTTGAAGAGATGCCACCAGGAATTCTGCTTTGCTTCCAGCAGACACAAAGTAAAAGGGCACCTTCTCCAAGCCATTCAGTCCATTCTGCATTATAATTAAAAACAATTTCTATTATCAAGAGAGTTTGATTCAGGTAACTCATTACCCCCAAGGGCCATTTGTGAGACTAAATTGAGAATGCAAATTAATATCAGCTTTAACCATAATGCTTCCTTTTTTTCCCTCCTTTCCACCTCTTTTGATAACTTCTAATTTTGGAAGCTTTCTTTGATATCAATCAGGTGCCCAAAGCAGAGTTGCGAGGGTACAAAGAAGGGTTTGTGCCCTATTTATTACATGCTCTTTTGTGCCTGATTGCTGCCATCCTGGCACATCAGTCAGAAATACAGAGCGACCTGTCTCTCCCCAGCTGCAGCCCTGTGCCAGGGTATTCTCCATCAGCTGAGAGAGTGGAGTTCCTTGCTGTGATTACAAGCAGGAAATGATGAGATTCCCCACAATGTCTCTGCACACTTCTACCACAACAGGCAGTTGTTCTGGATATCACTGTAACAAGTGCTGGAACATCCATACATGCTCTACAAGGAAACAAAAACTTTCCAACCATGCTCTGACTCCACCTGCTTGTCATGGTTTCCTTTCTAACTCACCGTCTTCTTGTTTTACCCTGTCATTATATTATAATTATTTTGCATGCACTTCTTTAACTCCTGGTTGTATATCCAGCCTGATGCTACCTCAAATCCAGCAGAGCCAAAGGACACCTGCTATTCTTCACAAAGAACAGAGCAGCAAATACGAGAACTGAAAAACTTTGCTTCTGTTCCTTGCTTAGATAATACGTGACCACAGCAGCAGCATGGAGCGACATGAGTTTTTGGATTTTGTTTAAAAGGGCAGGAGTGTGTGCATGGGGATGCTGCATTGATCAAACACATCTTACCCATGAGCACACATCAAAAGGGGAGTAAGAGTCCTCTGCGTTTCCCATCAAACATACACAAAAGGCCAAATCGGTAAAACTGACCAAATAATTATTGCTAAAACCTGAAGTAAGCCAGAAACCCTGACCCCAGGGAATGGCTGAAATGCAGAGCCAGTTGCCGCTGCTGGTTCCTGCTGGTGCTGTAACAAAAAGGCAAAGTTGTTATTTATTGTCCTTTATTCCTGTAGCATTTGATGCCTTTAATGCAGTCTGCACACAGGAGCGTGATGAAGTGCTCTTACTTCCATTTCGTATAGGAGGAAAGAGAGACACAGCCTCCTATTCTCAAAAGGTACTTGAGCACCTAATTCCCTTGGAAATCAGCTCTAGTGGAGCTCTGAAATACCTGTGAAAAACACATGCCCGAGGGGCTCATCCAGACTTGCCAACACTGGGAGCTGCACACTGACACCTCAGCCAGAGCCCTGAGATGTGCCAGGTGAACGTCCTGACAGACATGTCTGCCACAGGGAGAGCAGCTCCCGAGGACTGGACTCTGCTGCTGTGGTACCCCCAGGCACAGGTGGCCCTTCCCAGAGAACCAGGCACTCCAGACAAGGATGCCCTGCTGAAGAAAACTGCACCTCAAGCACAGAGAGCACCAGCATGCTCAGAATCAGAACACCAAGGCTGGGATACATGTTCTGGAGCTCCCTTTCTCCATGGCATAGATTCAGTAGGGATCCAAGGGATTAGTCCTATTTTACAGTAAGTGGGAGTATTTTGAGGGTCCTCTGACTCCTGCATGGGAATCCCAGCTCTGCTCCTAACTTTACAGTGGCCTTTATCAAATTAATCTTCCTTTTTCTGTGTCCCCATCTGGAAGAGTTGGTCACTGGTGCAAGCCTCAGATTTGATGGATCAACTTGTTACTAATTCCATCATGTTTGACAAGTCCTGAGTATCTCTTACTAATCAGCAGAAACTTATTAATTTTCATTATGAATACTTCTCATGTCCTTTCTGATAAAGCTCACTGGGAGATACAATAGTTCTCCAGAACAGAGGCACAGTCCCTTGAAAAAAAAAACAGTAGGAAAAAACAATCAACCCATTTCTTTACAAAAATAACTTCATATCATTATGGGAATTTGCCTCACGTTAGATTTCCAGACGAATTTTCCACTCACTCAATTTCTTAGCTTTTTCCCCACAGAGAAACTGCCTTTTAAACCCACATTTTCTGGGTAATTGGACTGAAAATGGGTTTTTCATGGCAGAGAATGTAGCTGTCTCCTCCACAGTTGCCAGCCCACACTCCAGAGGCTCTTCACTTTGTCCCCTGAACACAAAGCTGACACCAGGATTCCCAGTGGGTTGCCAGAGGCAAACATCAGTGCTCCTCATCGCTTCATTCCCTCCCAGGACAGAGTGCCAGACAGGATCCCACAGAGCAGAGCTCCTCAGGAAACTCCTTCCTGCAGAGCACGGCAGCTGCTCCTGTTTGGGATGCAAGGAAGTATCTCCCACTTGGGGAGGTTACTCACCACACCTACAGAGCACCCCGTGTAAGGGCTAAAGTAACAAAGCAATCTCATGATTGAACTCAAACACCCAAGTCCAAATGAACCCAAACATAGAGAAAACCCCCTTGTACTGGTATTTGCAGGATGCAGGTGGTGATGTTTGCAGACAGGGAGATCTCACCCCAGCAGAAACCTGGATGCATTGTCCTCTAATGAACGCAAGTCTTTACTCCCTGTCCGAGCTCCCTTTGCCAAGAACAGCAGCAAGGGGGAGGGAAGGGGGTGCTTCTATTGTTGAGGGGAGGGGGTTGTCTTGTTTTGGTTTTTTTTCAGCCCGGTTGACATTTTGACGTTGAGCTGCTTGGAACAGCTACATCTCTTGCTATGCATATTCATGATAACCATCATCCTTGCTGACACATCAGTCACCTTTGGAGCTAAAACAATGAACCACGACAACTTGTGTTAGCAAGGGCACCCACCTCTACCTGCTGAGGCACCAGAACAAGCAGTTTCAAAGCCAAGAGGGCACTTTTCCATACTAGGGATGCAGTTTTCAGTTTGCCTCTCCAAAATAAAAAACGTAAGCAAGACAATAACTGCACACATTTCTTTTTGATCTTCTGGTGAAAAAAGAAAGTGAAAATTGTATTTTTGTTAAAACAGTGTTCATTTTGTAGGAATACTGCAATTCTTTACTGCCTCAAAAAACTCCTGTATGACCTCAAAAAATTGATGGGAAAAGCTGATGTTTCACTTCTATTAATTCCTTTCCCTTAAATTCAACATACAAATTCACCTACTAGATATCAGTCTGAGTCCACTGATAGGCAAAGCTTTCTTTTTCTCATGGAACTATTCCTGAAAATGCATTTTTATTTGGAGTCCAAGTTCTCGGGCAAAGCAGTAAGCTCAGATCTCAAAGAGAGAGAGAACAACCAAAATCTCTATTGCCTTGAGAACGAGAAAAACTTAACAAGTCTCCAGATGATATCACACATCAAAATGTGTCTGAAATGGCTTCCTGAAAGAAAAGATTACTCAATTTATGAAATAACTTGTAAATTCGTATGTCTGGCATGAGCAAGACTCAAGGGATTCTCATGAATTATAATCAAGGACTCTGGCTCCTCCCTGCCCATTTCATGTGAATGAAATAAAGGCCAAGAGAAAGTGGCCTGAGATGTCTTTTGGAACAAGAAGTGAATCCCCATGATGTATTGGGGGGACTGGCCAGATTTGGTCTATAGGGCAGTTCAGTGTGACAGTGGTAGCAGCCTTGGCCTCCAGAGCTGCTGCTTGGAGCAATCCAGCCTGTTGGAGCCTGCCTTGCACCCTCTTATGTCTATACACCCTCCCCTTGATAACATATGTATTTGTCCTCTTTATTCTTCCCTAATCTTTACCCTGATGCCTCCAAACCTGTACTGTTCACATTCCTTCTATGCCCTTCCCCTTACCAATGGCCCTTCTCCAAATGCAAGGACCCTGCAGATCATAGAAGAGGCTGGAGGGATGGGATCTAAGCCCATAACTTCCTTTCCAGCAGGCAGATGCTCCCTTCCCAGACAGTACATTGCAAAACTAAAGACACGCTTCAGAAACTTCCTGAAGTGTTCCAGGCCAGGCTGGATGGGGCTTGTCTAGTGGAAGGTGACCCATGGCAGGGGTGTGGAAAGAGATGAGCTTTAAGGTCCCTTCCCACCTTCACACCAGTCTGGGATTCTGTGATATTTTCCTACAACCTGAGCAATCTGCAGACACATCCGATACTGCACACTGGGAGTGAGGGTGGGATGGCTGGATGGGGCAGGAGGAGATCCCAGCATGGGCAGACGCCTGGTCTTGCTACCTCCAGCCTGTGCAGAGCACTGCTGGTTCAAGGGCTGCCAAGAGGCTCCCCAAAAAGCCAAATTACCTCCCTCTGCTATTTTCAGTCACAGACTCACTGTGGCAGCAGTATTTTGCTTGTGACTCAATGCACAGACATGTCAACCGGGTGTCTGAAGAGACAGTTTAGTTGTGAGCTGTGGTCTTTCTTAGCTGAAAGCACACCAGTGCACCTATAAAAGTAATATAATCTCAGAAGCAGAGGGAATGCTGCCAAAAGGTTTGGTTAGAGCCAGGCTGATTCCTGCTCTATTTTCTCAGGAAAAATCTCCAGGAAAACTGTGCAAGAACTACTGAGCCAGCTCCTGGGCTCAGTGTGGCTCTCACCAAGTGTCTTCTGGGTCCCCTCCAATGTCACAAGCATTTCCCTGATTCTGCTCAGTGCTGCCCGAGCCGTGGGAGGCTGTGTCCTGCCACGTCATTAGATCCACCAGCTGAACCATATGTCCATTCTGTTTAAAGCACAGCTTTGGGAATCCAAAAGCATTCACTTCCAGTCCTGAGAAAATCTTACTGTGTAATCTTGGGCAGAAGGTTAATTATCAGTGAACTCCAGCTCACCTTCTGCAAAATGGGGAGCCCACTGCTTTAGCTGTTCAGACTGTCAGCCCAGTGACCCAGACACTGGACAGATAGGCATACGCTGAGTGGAGACCCTCTAAATGTCACTGCCATGTAACTGAACGTTATTTTTTGGGAGCATCAAATGGATGTTAAAGTCCATTCCTCCCCTGTTCAACACAAATGTTTTGTATACTTGCCTGTAAGACTCACAGTTTCTGTGGTATCTTTTGCAGTTTCATAAAAGCAAGCAGAAGGAACACCCTACCCTGCTAATACATCCAAGAAAACCCATTAAGTTATCCCTAGCTGCAATCTGAAAATTACGGGGACAGGCTGACAGCCCAGTGCTGCTGTTTCCTCTGTTGTTGAGACCTCCTGTGCCATCCTCTCCCCTGTGAGACCTAGTGCAAGAACACAAGTATTAGTTCTGGGCATCTGGCAATATAACTGGGTCTTTGGGGAATTTTCAGCCTGCCTATCATGTGGATGTCTGGCCAGGAGGATCTGCTAATCCACCCATGCTGACCAGTGAAGTGTAAGGGAAGCCTGCCCATGGGGAATGAAAGGCACTTGAGCCTCAGGGGTTTGAGTCCTTTGACCCTGGCTGAATAATTTTACTAGTTTTTAGAGCAGTTACTTGCACAAACCCTAGAAACTGGCCAGGGAAAGCTCAGAACCGTACTGCAGGGTGTAAAAGGGTGGAGAAAAATTAAAGCATTTGTCCACTGCAAAAGTGCCAGGCTCTATCAGGCAAGTTTTCATTCCACAAGAGTGTTACACAAGAGTGTTAAATAACACTCTTGCTTACACCATACATTTTCATGCTGCTGTGCCCAGCAAACTCTACTTCTGTGAGAAGCCATGAGGTGCCTCCAATGGCACTTGGAACTAGTAATGCCCATTTCAGACTGGACAGATGGGACACAAGGATCTATCAAAATGAGCTGGAAAAGCCATAGGACCTTAGACAGCCTCAAGCTGCAGGAACTCACACATCTTTCCACTGAATACAAGAGTTACCTTCAGTTTACACCAGCCAGGAATCTGAATCAGAACTGCATTTTTCTACTCTCAGATGATAACATTTGATGGAATCTTACAAAGGGAACACAAACAGCTCAAGTCACTAAAAGCTGGAAACAAACATCCTCTATCCTGTGGGGGAGAATGCATTTTTGTTCATCAGCATTTGGGGTGGCTCAGGAGCACTGGTGAAGAACAAAAGCTCCTAAGTATAGACAAGGGAAATAAATCTACAGCTTGTCAAGATGGCATGGAAGAAAGGTGTATTTGTTTTCTGAATGAATAAAGTTCAGTTTAATCTTTGTTCCAGTAGGCTGTTATTCCACAGAGTGTGGTGAATTCTTGCAGTGGGAACAGAGGGTATCCTGCAGGCCCCAAAGCTCTACTTTTGCATGAATTAACAAAAACTCAGTGTTCTGTGCAAACCTCATCTGACTGTAAGCTGAGCTTCCTAATTGAGCAGCCACTTTTTTCCTCTATTAGAGAGCCTTCAGAATTCAGCTGTTGAACCTTCATTCTGAACGACAATATGCCCCATTTCCATCGCAAATCTAGTCCAGGTGCCACACTCTCTGCTCCACATTAAACCGTGGGCTGTGGTGATGAGGGCCTTAGAAGAATTGGGTTTCAACACTACCAACACTCAAGGTTTGTCCCAGCTTTCTGGCCACATGTAGCTTTAAATTTTCCCAGTTCTTGTCTTTGATTAACCATGCACACCCAAGACATATGAGTTCTCCCACCCCCAGCTTCTCCTTCTCCCAAGCACCATGCACTGGAAGCACAAACATTCACAGTTTCAGATGAAGAACCTATTCACTAAGCTCACCTGAAGATACTTATTTTGACCTAATTGTGCCTTGCACAGGATGCCATATCCCTGCTCCTGGACTATGCCACACATCCTTCAGAGCAGCAGCTCTGGCAACAATAAACAAAAACAAAAACTTAGTGGTTTTCAGTATTCTGCAGGATCTAAATGCATTTTAGGTGCTCCTATTGCTATAGCAAATGAACTAATTAGTTTGATCACTCTTTTGGGTTTTGGGGAAAAAAGGCTGGTAAGGAAAACACACCATCACCTGCAAGCTGAGCAACCCAAATGGATTTATTCCTGCTCTTCCTACTCATCCCAGCCTTACACTAGAAAAGCAGCCTGGGGTAAAATCAGGAGAGCAGGATATGAGGGAGAGAGAAGCAGAGACAAGGAGTTACTGTCCTCCTCTCCCAAGGATGAAAGAAAGCTTTCTACTGTACCTGAGATAGGGCAGGAGAGAATGACTGGTCTCAGGCTGTGTTTGAGGTGGGAGTACTGGAGGGAAATGGTTATGAAAGCAGAAAGGTTTGTGTGCTTAAAAAAAAATGTGAAATTCATTACTTTTGTTAAGGTGCTCTCTGAGTGGCATTACTGTGCATTATGTTCTATAAAGAATGAGATGCTCTTCTGCTGTGCTTAACACTGGCTATTGAGAGATATATCCCAGGCTGCCAAGTGGTTGTATGAAGCTATTTTAGTTTTCTTCAGAGGAAACCAATGCCTTTTCAACAAATAAAGAAAAAACATGAAAAAAAAGAGTTCTCTTTTTTTTCTGCCATTGTTGTTATCAATGACAAGGACTTACGGCTCTCTGACAAGGCTGCTCAGGATGGATCTGCAGGCAATATCCACAGGATCAGGTCTTTGCCTTCAAAGCCTAACTAGCTTATGCCAGCTTGCGATCTGGCCCTGTATATTCAAGCCCACTTCAGTGCTCTCCACATTCTCACTTGCTATTAACAGTGCTGAGCTGTGGCTCATATCACTGTTTGCTCTGATTTTTCTTGATGTTTCATCTCTCTGACCTCCTTTGAAAGAGCTGGTAGCAGCTTGCCTCGGCAAAAGTTGATCATTTCCTTCACATCAAAGTAAAAAGCAAGGCCTAGATCCAGCTGCTACTAACTCATAGCTTTAAAACAATTGTTTTTGGTGGAGATCAAACTAATCTGCTCCAAGCTCTTCTTTGAAGATAGGTGGGAGGAGAGGGTTGAGAATGGGTCTTTACACCTTCTACTCAAAGCAGGCAGCCTGCTTTGGTGACAAACTGGCACAGAGTGCTGATAAAGGAAATCATGGGGCTGATCACAGAGAGTGCACAGGCCATGTGCTGGTTTCCACAGGAACAGAGCCAATACAAACATTTCTTCAGAGATTAAGTGCTTCACTTTTGCAAGAAAAAAACCCAACACATAAAAATCTACATATGACACAACCATTGTCCAAGCACTATATTTTGTTACTTCGATAAGGCTGCAGAAGGCTGCAGCTTGAGACAGGCTGGTAAGGCTGGGAGACCATGAGGTGGGCTGCCTGGAGCCCTACAAATTGCTAGTTTCCAACACAACGAAGATACATGTGGACAGTGGATTAAATCACATATTAGGATATGAAGTGACCAAATTACATGCTCAGGGATTTAGTTCATTGTGCTTTAACAGAAGTATAATAATACCCAAACAAATGAAAAACCCACAAGAAACACCTGAACCAGCAGAAGAGCAGCAGAGTCACAAACAGAACCTAGAAGCCATCACACTGGCTGAGGGACAGCCCAGCTTGCTTTCTCAAACCAGTTTACCCAGTAGGCAGCATGATATCGTATGACTGGTAAGAGTTCCTCAGGAAGCACTCACATGACCTTCATAGTGCAAAATACACACAGTATGTTGGACTGCTTGTTTGCACTCCACTGCTCCCCATTAAATCTGTTCCCCCACCACGCTCTCAGCAGCTGCAGCTCATGTGGGCTGAGGAATCCTCCCCCTTCCCCACTGGTGCCTTCAGGTATCTGCTCAGGTGCAGGGCTGGCTCCTGTTCCCTCCAACCTTGGAAATGAGCCTGGAGGCTTCAATAGGGTGTCTGTGAAGAATAAAGCAAGAGGAATGTGGGCCCTCAGCATGATGGGTGATGAGCACATGTCTCATTAAGTCCTTGTCTGAAGGGTTTTTTCACTGGTCCCACAACCTCAACTTGAAACATTGCCTCCTGAGCTGCTGTTGAAAGCCAGCTGTCTACCATTTATATTGTTAATTCATTAAAACCAGTTCTTTATCCTCCCAGGAAATAACGGCAGTCCTGCTTACTGGCAGACAATAACATTGGAGGGCTGCAATCGCTGACAATATCAATTATTTAGTTTTCTGCCAATTCCTATTAGACTTTTCAGGCTAGAGAATTTACACTGTGTTATTGAATTAAAAAACAGCTAAAAGCTTTAGGGAATCCAAACTAATTAGCCAGCATTTGTAAACCCCTTTGTTCATGGTAATTTGTTTACAAGAGTAGCTCAACCTTTTAATTATGGGCACACTCATAGGCCACATCCTGTACCATTACAGGCAACATTTTTTTTGTTTGGTGCAAGAAGGGCAAAGATGGGGAAGCTAATTTTACTTTAATGAGTTGTGATGACCCTGCTTGGCACTGGATGACATTAAAATATAAGTGTGTCTATAATTGTAACTAACAAAAAACCCCATTGTAGATGCTTTGAGTGGGCCAGAAATTGTCAGCATCCAACAATGTCACCGATACAAGTCCACAGCCCTGGCTCTCCCTTCCTCTTCAGCCTCTTTTGCAGAACTCAGCTGAAGACAGTCTTTCACTTTCTTGCCTATTCTCATCTACTTGTTTTAATTCCTTCTGCTTCAGATTTGAAAGATGAATGGTTTAGATATTCTAGAACAGGACACATCCTCACTTGTGATGACGACGTTGTTGTGCCAAAGGGCCCTTAACTCTTTGCAGAAGGTTGCCCTCTCTATCTGTGCTGTCACGTGTCATCCAACCCATGACCCTGATCCACAAACCATGGCAGGAGCACCACCAACACTTCACAGGTCCTTTCTCTTTAGCATGAGAGCAAGGGTTTAGTTTTGGGAAAAACTCTACAATTCTGATTGACAGAGGATTATTAGTTCATTAAATAGGAACTTGTCGAGAACTGTTTGCTTTCTCTTCTGATGGCTTTACTAGACTGAGCTCTTGGGCAGAACTGTTCCATGGGAACTGGGCAGAAGTGTTTGGGCTGAGATCCCAGGAGCAGGAGGTTTCCTGCCTGGAGTCTGTGACCACCTCTCCTTATGCAGCAATGCATGGACATGTAAATAAATGAGGTGGCCAAAGAATGTTTTCCCACTGTGTTTGCTTTCTTCACTGAGAAGCTGCGCAGGGCTCTAGAGCAGAACTACTCAAAATCAACTGTGAAAATCTTGACATTTGCCTTGATATTGAACAGAAATTCTGAATATGCTCATTTCTGAGGTAAGGGGTGGCAAAGAAGGGAAGGAAAATAGAGTGAAATGTCTCTCAATGAGGGAACATGCAGCAGTTTACAGGAAAATTGAAATGCAAAGACTTCAATAAAGTCCCTGCTTTATTTTGAATATTTCCAAGAAACTTGTTCAGATAAAATCTATATCCTAATTTAAAAAGATGTATCAAACAATTTGAGGAGGAAAAATGCTACAAAAATGTTTATAACTGCTTCATCACTGATAGGTACACAGTGTATTGGGCGTCTGTCAGCCTGATCAAACATGTGGAATACAGATGGATACAGTCTTAGCCCATGGGCCAAGGTGAGTACAAAGCAACCTTCCCACTCAGCCCCATGGATGGCCACAGCCCCATGGATGGACAAGGCCCCATGGCAACCTTCCCCCCTTCATCAGACAACTGACATCAGTACAAATGAGTCAGAGACCCCCCCAGCACAAGGTATGGGTATCCTCTGCACAGCATGATCTAATCAGAGCACAGGTCACTCTACTGTTTCCTCCCAGTTTCTGGCACTGGTTTGTTGGACCCTTGGCCAGGTTACTTTTCCCCTCTGTTTTCCCCTTTTCCAAACTGGAAACTGTCCCCAGCTCATCTTCTATCCTACTCCCAACCCTGGAAGTGCTCAAGGCGAGGCTGGATGGGGCTTGGAGCAACTCGGTCTAGTGGGAGGTGTCCCTGCCCTTGACAGAGGGTGGAATGAGACGAGTTTTAAGCTTCCTTCCAACCCAAACCATTCTGAGATAGTCTGTGATTCTGTCTCTCAGGCACTCTGAGGTCTAAATGGACAGTGCAGAGCTTGCTGGCTCTGTATGTCATCTGACAATATCACATTTAGTTTTGCTTTAAGGGCAGCTGAACATTATGTTTAGGTAGAACAGCTGATTTAATCTCTTTAGGAATTGTGTTATGAGGTTCAAATAGATGAGGCTCATCTATAAAAATGGAGATGGGCACAACTGTCCCTCAAACATCCAGGTCTTCCGGACCACATTTAGTTAAAATATCATTAACTGTGCAGCATGTTTGACAAGAATGTATGACAGCACTAGCCATATGGAAAGCATAAATATTAAATACTGTATATTGCAGCCATTTGCAAGAAACTGCATTAATCCCTTGAAGGTTAATGAGAATTATTCATGTGCATCTGAGGGAGAGAAGTACTTCACTTTAGAAATTGAACAGCTTGACATGCCTGATTTTTCACTTACCAATAAATATGAAAATGGAAAATGGATGGACATCTCAGCATTGTGTCTGGATGAGAGGCTCATTGAGCAACTTGGAGGTTTGTTTTTTCAAATCAATATTTTACATCATTAATATTTTCAGTTCCAGGAATCAGTGAAACAATAAATCTTGCCTGATCACAGATGGTTTGCCACTGTGTAGATATTCTTGGGAGTGGGGAAACAAATGTCAAGGAGTCAAGACAAACATGGTATTTTTAAATAAACATGGTAAACATGGTTTATTTAAGTCTGAGAGTAAAAAGGAGGGATCAATACCTGTGTAAGGCCTGTTTAGAGACCAGGGAAAAGAGAATGAGGCAAAATTATTCTTGATGGGCAAGATCTACAACTGACATAACAGAGACTACTCCATTCATGACTGAAGCATTTCATCAGAAAATATGGACAGATATTTGAAAAGAGTTTCAGTGACTAATAGATATGATTTCTTGCAGTAATCCCTCCCAAAATTATCTCAAATGTTTTTGAAACAGCTTTGTTATGGCCTGTTTTTAAATGAACCGCCTACATCAGCAGAGCTACTAAAAACATGAAACGATTAAATTCTTTTGTCTTTGATGAAAATCGTTTGTTGTCAATGAAATCCTCCTGCTGCTTTGCAAGGAGTGATTTCTAGAGATGGCTAAAATTTGTGGATAGTCTTCTTTTAATTAAGGCTGGGTGAGGTGAGGTGTGTGGTTTGGTGTTTTTTTTTCAATAGCATTCTTCATAATGAAAATACTTTCCGGTCCCTTTTCTCCTACCTTGTACTTTTTTCATAATACAGTCACCATATTTATGCTGCACATTTTGGCAAATTCCAGTCATTATGCACCAGGGTTCATGGTAACTAGAACAAAGTAGCTCCACAGCTGCACCACAGCCTGCTGTTCTGTACCCCTGCTAGCCATGAACACCATCCTGTGGAAAACTGGGACATTTAGCTGCTTCAGCAAAATGAAAAGTATAGTGACTACAAACCACACCTTCCAGAGCCTTCAGGTCAGATTCCAGAACAGACTTTCAGCTGATGTGAACCACAGGAGCTCCCACAGCTCAAGGAAGCAGTGGGGCTCGACTGATTTACACTAGAAGATTTAGCTCTGCATATGCTCCCTTCAGTGCTTCAAGTTCTTTCCTACTCAGCCTGAAACAGGTAGTAAACCAGAAAAATACAGGGCAGCATCTCTTCAGAAGTGCCTGGTGAAGAGATGGTTGGCCATATGAGGAGAGAGGATGGGCCCCTGCAGCTACATTTGCCTGATCTCAGCCTGTGCCTTCACGCCTGGCCCTGCAGTGCTGGTTTGGACCTGGCAGCTCTCACTGAGGCAGTGCTGGGCAGAACTGATGGGGTGGAGGCCAAGATGACTGAAGCCTCTTGAGGGTCTGAGCAAAGGGGCTGATGGTGACCTGGGGACCCCTCAGAAACAGGATCAGGGGAATGAGAGGGAGGATGAGCTCACAGAGCAAGCACAGTGCTCTGTCTCAGCACAAGAACATTGGCAGATGGGTCAGTCATCGCATCATATGGGCTTTTCCTTCTCAGATGTCTTGATTTCCAGTCCTGGTGCTTCAGAAGTGGCTTGTGTGAAACAAGTCCAGAGTGCCAGCAGACAGACATCCCCCTGCAGCACAATACAAGTACTGGGAAGCTACTGGGAGGAATACTGTGCTACTGGGAACATCCTGCCCTATTTTCTGTGCCACCACAGCTCTGTGCTGGTGGGCAGTGATGCGTGTGGGACCAGGAGCAATCACACACACAGCCTGCTCCTGGTCCCACAGGAATCTTTCTGAATCATGTAGGATCCACATGCAAACAGTGTCGTGGTTATCATTAGCTGGACTTGCAAGGAATTAATGCACTTGATTCCTCTTGCACTGTACCCAAGGTCAGGAAAGCAGCTGAGGGAGAGTGTTTTGTATTAGAGGTATGTTTATAAACAGCTTCTAAGGGGCTAGGTAAAGGGTGTTTGGATAAGTAGCGAATCAATTTGCACAGATTATTATGAGACCAGCAGAAGCACAGGCTTGTTATGAATGCCTTACAGTATCAGCTACCGATAGGTATATAACCATCTGTAACAATGCATATTAGTCACCTCTGTAGCAGCTGTTACTAAGCATTTATAACAACAGCACTAATGTGAATCTCCTTACAGAGTCAGTTAAACCATGAGACTGGGACTCACTGACCCCAAACAGGCTGCTGAGGAGGAATCAGGCAGGAGGTCTCTCCACTGTCTGAGGAGTAACTTCTCTTTCAAGAGTGTCTCATTGCCCAGAAATCTGGCAACCTGTGTACTCCAGCAGCAGAGTTTTGCTCTGTTTTCATTGTCACACACAGCACACAAGTACTGTCAGACCGTACGATGGAAAACACAGCTGGTGCTTCTGGACTATGTTATGTTTTTATTCTGAATCATTTACCACCTCCTTTAAATAATCCCAGCAGCCTCCGCAGAGATTTACAGCATCAGATTGCTCAGGAATGTGTCCATCTCTGGCCTTTTCCTTCTGCTCTTCTATTTCTGTTCTGGCCTGGCTCCACTGGAGGAAATGATGTGCTCAAAGTCAGTCAGTGGAACATTTTAAGGCTCTGAGAATAATCTACTGATAATCAACTGATATAAAGCAGATCCAATGCCTTTGGTGAAGCCATGCACTGTTATGCCAGTGGTGGGTCTTCAGCTTGTGAAGTTGCACTGCTTACCCAAAAAACCACAAAGCACAGCTCAGCTGGGCAGGAATGTCCCATTTCCAATCCATCGCATGGCATGACTAAGTCCCGTTTTGGGCTCTGGCTGCTTATATCTAAAATATAATTCCATATTACCAATTGATACTGTGTGTTTGACAACACTGACTGAAAATTTTAAATGCTTGTCTTATAAATATTCACTTGTTCCAATCTATACTGTAGCTAAGGGCTGTTCTCCTGTGAGCAAAGAAAAACATAACACTGAATATTGATGATGATTTTTTTTTAAAACATTGGGTATGAAACTGTATATCTAGTCACTGAAATGTTGCCAGAGTGTGTCACTGCATCTGCCAGCTGCCAGCACTGCTGTGCGCCCCAGGCTCCCCGTTGGATCTGGCTGCATTCAGCAGCCAGGTTCTCCCCATAAATGGAAAAATACCATCCAGGCAGAGTGTCAATAGGTTACAAATGTGAAAGGGGCAATATCCCACTTTTTTCTTTGTGCACCTGTGGGTGGCTTGTGTAGTGGGTTGACCCTGGCTGGATGTCAGTGGCCACCCAGCTGCTCTATCACTGCCCTTCCCAGATGGAAATGGGAGAGACAATAAGATGGGAAATGACTTGTGGGTTGAGATAAGGCACTTTGCTAGCACAAAAGTGAAATTTTGCATGTGCACAAGCAAAGTGAAAAATAACAAGATTTATTCTCTACTTCCCACCAGCAGCAATGTCCAGTCCCTTCCTGAGGTCAGGGCTTCTGCATGTGGAGTGGTTTCTCAGCAGGCAGCCACTGGAAACAATGAATTTCTCCCCTTCTTGCTCCTTTCCTTGGCTTTTATGTCTGAGCTGATGTCACATGGTTTGGAATATCGCTTTGGTCAGTTTGGGTCAGCCGGCCTGGTTGTGTTCCATCTGAGAATCTTGCCCTTGACTGGGGGAGGAATGTCACAGTGCTGATGCTGTGCCAGCCCTGCTCAGCAGTAGCCAAAACACTGGTGTGGTATCAACACCTTTTTAACTCCCAATGCAAAGCACAGCACTGTGAGGGCTGCTGTGGGGAAACGAACTCCATCTCAGCCAGACCCAATACACCTTGGGATAACAATGTTCTTAACAAGAAGTCTTAAAGTATTGTCACACACAGGTGCTATAGAGACACTCTGTGTGAGACACAGGAACTCTTACTGCATCCTGTGTTACACTATGCTTTGGTGTTCCATGAAGCCAGAAGACAAGACTTGCTTTGCCTAAATTTCCTCTGGAAATGCACAGATAGGTGGAACAAACAAACAAACAAAAATAAAAGAAAAGCCAATCCACCCTCCCTTCTGCTTTGCTGCACAATATTTTCTTGACAGGTTCACAAGGTAAGCCTACTGTGAGCTGCAAGGTCAGGGCCAACTTTGGGGAAGTGAATTTTCCACAGCTGTTTGGTATCTATGGTGAGAATAACCTGCCCAGGAAATAACATTCCTTGCCTCAGATCTATTGTGTACTCTTTGGCAGGAAGAGAGCAAACAAGAAGTCATTGAATCATTTAGTTTCTCACTGGCTTTTGGACAGGCTGCCCAGTGTGACTGGTCCAAGGCTGGACCTTCCCTGGGAGGCAGCAGCATCTCCCTTCAGTTTGTGTGTCTATACCCCAAATTTTCCAAATGATTAAAGCTTTCATTTCATGTTGGGGAGAGCAGAACAACAAGAACCTGTGTGGACAAAATTCAAGAAAGCACAGCTCTGCTCTTCTTCAGGAGACATTCTGTGTTCTGCCCACAACCAGAGCAATCGCCCCATTTACACAAGTAAAACAATTCTTTAGGGCCAATTAGCTTCTTCTTAATGAACACTTGATATTTCAGTAAGTCAGCACTTTTGGTGGGGAGATTTAATAAACTTTATTCTTCCTCTTGTTGAGATAAGCAAATTTAATTTTACTCGTATTATTAATAGTATTAACATCTCTTGAATATGTACAATAGTCAATCTGAATCAGTTCGTTCAGTATGAAAATCCTCTTTTCTGATACAATATTTGGGTAAATGGAAAATAGTCTGTCATAAGTGGATGTTGAGACAGGTACACCCAAAAGGTAACACCGACCCTCAGGAGGGGGTCAATAGCAGGCCCACTCATTTATATTATTGCTGACATTTCCCTTGCCTCAAAAAAGGCAGTCTCTGGATAAAAAGGTTGCTGTCCTGAATTCACAAATGTTTTCAAGCACTTCTGTCCTGCCCCTGTCTAAGTGAGGGAGAGGTCCCCGCAAAGCCTTCAATTCCCTGCTCCCACAGCCTGGGTACAGGCTTTGGTGGCCCCACCCTTCTCTTCCCACTGCAATAGTAAACTGCAAAAAACTATTCATTTGTTGTTAGATCACAATGTTTTGTGCTTTTGCACAATCCAAAGCATTCAATAAGGCATGGCACTATGCAAGACAGCTGCAGAACATAACACACACATGCAGAAGCACTGTATCTCCACCCAGATAATCCAGAAATGATACCTGTTTCCTACCCGCAGTCTCCAGCACGTGTTTTCTCTGGCAAGTGCTTTCTGGGCCATCACACCTGTAACTCATCAATCAGTGCATTCCCCAGGCTGGCCCTCAAAATGAGGCTGAATGTATGTTAATGAAAAGGAATATTCACCTTATGCAAAAGGTGAATCAGGGAGATAAATTCAAAAGCTCATTGTGCCATTACTATAGGCAGGTGCTACTGAGTTTAATCAGGTCTACAGAGAATTTAAAGACATACAGAAACTAGTCTAAAATAGGCTGTCTCCTACAAAGAACACGCCCTTTCCTGCAGATGCCTTCCAGCCTGGCCTGACTGCCAGGCAGTCTAAAGATTCTGCACAACTCCTACAAAGGAGCAATTTTATACCCATTTTGACAATGCATTAGTATAATGGCTTGATCGGCAGATAATCTTCTTTTACTGAACAACAATATTTACAGAGCCTAAAAAAGTAATTTTCTCCCTCCCTTGCTGACCTAACTGTCTCCTGGAGTTTCAGAAATAACTAAAGGCTTTTCAGTTACTTTGTGTGTATGAACAATGGAGACTCTGAATATATCATTTCTCCCCTCTTCAGAGAGACTTTTCAACATAGCACCCTTCATTTCTTCTAGACATTCTCTTTTCTCTAAACGTTACTGACACAGACGTTGTTCTCTTACCTCATCTGTGCTAGTCATGCCTTACTGGCTCATTTGGTCCAAACATGATAAATCAATTTCCATCCAATTAGGCTACGCCTGAAGAATTAATTTGCTACACTTTAGACTGTAGTTTTTTGTATGTTCCTAAACGCAATTAGAAAACTTTAATTTAATCTTACATGCCCAATATGATCGGCTGGTACATAAGACAATCCAGTTGCAGCTTGTTCAGCATGCAATTGTAGTTGTAATTGTTTAAAATTGTTTTTGCAAGTGTGTCTTGATGCCATGGATAACTTGATTTGCTTTCAGTCTTACTCCTGCAAGCTCACAGGCACATCAGAAACTTTCTCTGCATGAGCAGTTCATCAAACTGTGCAGGATTTATGAGCAGAGAGAGGCAGGGACAGGGCTTGATGCCCCAAAGCAGTCATTTTCTCCTCAAACAGTATTTCTGTGATCAGAGATGTGAAGGCAAGAGGGTAAAGATGTTAGATGGATTTTCAAAACAATAAAGGTGCTTAGGCTGACATCCATGGAGGCAACAGCAGGGAGGATCCTTCCTTCTTGCTTTCAAAACCCAACCAAATTGCTGGGCTGAGGAGCCCAGTGACCTTAGGACAGGTCTGCTCACAGCCAAGTGCTCCAGTTAGCAATTCTCTCTGTTTATGGTAATGGGACTTTAGGGTGACTAGTGCTCAAAACAGAGCCTGGGTGTTCTGTGAGGTCTAAAGGGATCCCACAAGTCCATGTCCTTGACCCAGTAGTGGTGCTCAAGGAACATGACCTTTAAAGGGCTGTGAGTGATGGGTACAGGAGAGGTTAGTGCTTGCATCAGCCTGCCCCAGGTGGGCTCTGGCAGAGGAGGGGACCCCAGCTGCAGCTCTGGCTCCAGGCAGGGCTGCTGCTGACTCTGGGAAAAATCCACATCATCATTGCAACATTTGGTGAGGGCAGATATGATCCTCAGCACTCCTGTCACCTCAGCCTTGCTAGTTCTGGCACCTAAAATTAAGTCATTGAAATCCCACTCCATCACCCAACAATATATCTTGAGAAAACAGGCTCTAATTTCACCAGAGACCTGGCCACCTAAGCGTGTCCAGAAATCTGTCTAGACTTCTGTCCTAAAGGCTTATCCAAATTTAGTCCCAGGTAACCAGACACTATTATAATCGGACCTAACTTAAGACCTAGCAGTTTCTTAAAAGATCTCAGAAGATATTTCCCACCTGGAAAATATTTTACAAAAAAAAAAAAAGCTATTTCTTTGAAGTACTTCAACAGCAAAACAGCTGCTTAGCTCAACCAAAAATGACTGGATCAAAACCCCACTGATCTTTATTTTCAGAAGTAGGCTGCAATGTGAAGGTTGACTGTAACTGGACATGACAGAACCCTAATGCCTTCAATTTTACTTACCCACTTCTGAGAAGTGTTTATATTTGAAATCATGGTGAGTTAACACGAGTTAAAGGCACATGCTCTCACCTCTCAATATGTAAGTAATGGATTGTTCACTCGATAATACCAGGGCTTGTCAGAAATATATAACATAGACTCTGATTCTTCAAAGCATGCAGTTCTCACTGTGACAGTAGGTAAGAGAATTTCAGAGAAGTGGGAAAAAAAGCAGAAGATACAAGATGGAACTATTTTGTGTCCTGCAAGATACAGTGCCTGTAAGTTTGCTTCTGGTTTATTTTCTCTGTTTTGTTAAGAACAGAAGTTAGAAGGGAAGTTTCATTTCATATGTATAATGTACTTAAAGAGACAGGTGGTTTGTAAAGTATTAGACATCACAATGAGACATAAAAGGACATAATGAATGCCTGTGCTTGGGAAGACAGGTTGGTATGGTTTGGGAAAGAGGGAGAAAACATCATCCAAACCTCAAAACGAGTGAGAATGAGGGCCCCTGCAGGCCTGACTCTTGATTTGTAAAATATAAAAGCCATGATCCTACCAACTACCACACTGCATGTGTGGGAAAAGCACACAGTAAAGTGGCAAAAAGAGGGAAAACCAGATGTTAAAATGGCAATGATTTCCTGTCCAAAGCTTCACAAGCTCTGTCTGCAAACCAAAGCCAGCAAACTTCATTCATTCTCTGCTGGACTGTCTCAAAATGGGCAGACCAGCTGCGTGAAGGTCCAAAAAAGAAAGGTTCTTTCAAAGTATTGACATTAAACTGGCAACACTTGCACCCAGTCCCTGGTGAAGACCACACTGACACCTCTAGATGTTCCTGAAGACACTGAAGAATAACATACAGCCATGAATGCCAGCAGTTCTTTTCTCAGCCCAGTATAGTTGCTACTCCCACAATATCCAGAACACTAAATAAAGTTCTTTTTCTCACAGCTTGGTGCTTCTCTCTGTAGAAATCCCTCCATTCTACAGTCTGTCCTGATTTAATCTTTCAGTAAGTTCGAGCAAACTGTTGCCCCAGGCAATGTGAACAACCTTCAGCTGGGGGTAATTAACGTCAGCCTTATGTGCCTGTGGCTCCAGTCTCCTGTGCTTGCAGGAAGCAATCCTGCCCAACAAACCCTTCCAGAAACAGAGCAGCTTTGTTACGATACTGGATGAATGCACATCCCACACTCCCACGATACAGAGGCTGCTCCAGAACTTCCTTCTTCTATAGTCTGTGGTTTCCAGTTTATTGATGGCCAGTCTATACCTATTTGTTCTCTCCAAAGGCTCTTCACCATCACAGGATGAACTCCCTTCCTCCCTGTATGCTTAGAAAGAGCAACCATGTCTCTGCCCAGCCACACTACCAAAGCTTGCTTTGACAGAAGCTCTTCTTCTTCTTTATCACCCTTAACAGCCCATCTCCGGAGCTGTTCCAGCATGGGTGCATCCCTCTACAGCTGCCTAACCAAGGAGTACTGCTGCCAGCCAGCGTAGCTACTACAGGCAGAGCCATGTCACATTCCTTTCTTTCTCTCCACATCATCAACCTTACATTTTTCATATGTCTTTAGGTCCAGGGGAATGCCCTGACATTGTGTCAGGGCAGAGTTAGGTTGGATCTCAGCAAAAGGTTCTTCCCCCAGAGAGTGGTCAGGCACTGACCAGGCTCCCCAGGGCAGTGGGCACAGCCCCAAGGCTGCCAGAGCTCCAGGAGCATTTGGACAATGCTCTCAGGGACAGGCTGGCATTGTTGGGCTGTCTGTGCAGGGCTGAGGATTGGACTGGATCATCCTTGTGGGTGCCTTCCAACTCAGGATATCCTATGATTCTGAGATTCTACGATTTTATGAAAACATGCTCTAAATTATTTTGCTTCCATTTTAGTGTCAAACTGACAGAATAACTCAGTGACCACTGCGGGTTGCCACAACTCCCAGAGCAGAAGTCTGGTACCCGCTGTCCCACTCATGTGCACAAAACCAAAACCAGAGCAGCTCTGGATGGGGGGAGGGGGTGTGTTCATGCTGTAACCACATGTCCTGGGTGCAGAATAAGTTGGTCCTGAATAGGTATTCTATAACAGCTCTTTATTCAGTCACATGGTCTGTGGTGCTCTTGCTCAACAAAACCTGTGCACTGCATGTCCTGCTTTTGGGAAATTACACCACTAAAAAGAGACATTTCAGTTTCTTTTTAAGCAGACATCACTGGGCAAAAAGAGACAAGATTAGGCCACTTCTCCCACATACAGGATAATCAAACATTGGGTAGGCTGAGAAAAGTATAGGGAAAAACCCCAGGTATAATATTGCAGGAATTTGTAAAGATCCTTTCCAGCAAACTGTGTAAGAGTACACATAATGGTGAGCTCTGCACAGGTGTAATTGCAAGAAAACATCTTGCTTGAATTTCTGTAGGTGAGCCCACCCAGCCATACCAGAGTCAGGCCACATTCCTGGTGCTAACACCTCTTTTCTGTTCCTTTTTAATATAGCAGGTGTTAATATATCAGGTGCTTCAAACTGTACCTCTAAAATATTCATTTTCCCAAATATTACATTTCTAGTCATATTATTTAAATGTATCAGGAAAGCTTCAACTAAATCTTTTAATCCCATTTGATCTACAAACAGAGCTGCAACATGACAGGTTGGATTAATGCATCTGGCATTTGTGAAATTATAAACCTCACGCAGCAAACAGACAGCAACTGCTGCTGCTCTTTCCCTTCCGCTTCTGTAGCACCAGGCTAAACTAAAACAAACCCCTTCCGTGCATCTCCATTTGATTGAAAGCTAGACATGCACAAAAGGGTGAAGTATCCTAAGTGATGGGCTCAGTGGGATATTGAATTTATGTCTGCGCTTTGATGCTTCTGGGTTTTGTTTTCTGCTCCTGAGTAGAATTAATTCTGTTCCCCACAGGAGTCAACTTGGTATTCTACATAGGCCTCTCCCCCTCCCCCCTCCCCCTTTTATTGTTTTAAATCCAACTTTTGGGAAAACACAAGAGGTCAAGGAGAGACAGAAGGAAAGAAAGGTGGAGAGGGGACTTTTTACAGCACAAGTGCCATTAAGACCCTTTTTAATATACTAAGCCCCGTTTTGTCTGTCTTGGTTTCAAAAAGAGAAAAAGCTCTTTTAAAGGGAAATCCTGAATCCTCATTTCCAATTCCACGTTCTCCCTGACAACCCTTTACCTTGTGTTCTTGACAGTTACACAATTAACAGCATCACTTTTCCCTTTACACTCCCCAGCGAGAGCCTGAAACAAGGTAGCCAGCTCCCTGTAGAGTCTGATCCAGCATCCCCAAATCCAAGGGGAAAACCCCGTTGGCTCTGACCCCACAAGCCTGGACTGGCTGTGGGAAAGCAGGTGAGTCTCCCAAAGATCCCTGAACCAATAAAACACTGTTCAGGCTTCCAGAGACTCATCAGTATTCAGAGCAGCCACCTCCACACCACAGAGGACACTTCAAAGAGTGTAAAAGCACAAGTATATATGGAACAAAGCAATAAAAGGGAACAAAATGGGTGGTTTCAGGTAGGGAGGGAGAAAAGGACAATGCTACAAACAAAGGGCTTTGTCTGGAAGTTTGCTTCCTGACAGCCTGTGCCCTGGTTGCAACATGATGTGGCTCCAGATTTTTCAGTGGTCTGAATGCTAAGCCAATGGTCAGCTACACAATATAAATATCCAGATTTCCAGGCACAGCAAAACCATCCCTCTTCCAGCAGTTACATAAAACCTTAGTTGCCTCACTTACAAGGATGAGGTGTATTGAGGGTGATTACCCTCCAAGTGAGGGTAAATTCCAGGGTTGCATGTAATATGTGGTGTGAAGGGATGTTTCAAACATCTGTCCATTTTCTTACGAACGTCATTCCACCAGACATGACCCTGGACAACCTGAAGCACCCAGGGCTCATGCCAGAAAGGTGCTGAACCCCTTACCCCCAGCACAGTGTCCTTGCTGATCTCCACACTAATGGGTCCATGGAAGAGATGTTCCCCACCCTTCAAAAGCCAGGGTAGAGGGGCACAAAGAGCACTGCCACAACCAAGACCTCAAATCTGAGCCAACTTCTCATCTCCTGAGAAGAGCAGCTGTCAGTTCGAAAGTTCAGAACTGAGGTTTGAAAACTAAGGACGTCAATATAACCAATATTTGTCTTTGGCTGAGTTTGAAGGTAGGTTGACAGAAAGCCTAGGACCTGTACCAAATTCAAACTGTGCCTTTCCTTTGAAATCTACTGCTCTGTTGAAATTTCTTCAGCAAAGTCCTTCTTTGGAGGAGGATAAAATCCTTCCTCAGAAGTGGTGCAGAAACCCTGTGGAGAAGCAGCAGGTCTATACAGGACCCACATCACGCAGGCATTGACTGATTGACCCTTCCTTCCCCAGTGGGGATGCACTGACTGCTGTGCCAGTCAGGGATGTTCACATTGGGCCCAGATTTGTTTAATCCAGGGCCTCACATGGCTTTAATGCAGACCTACTCTTTAATGCAGACTTTCTGCTGTTTTGGTTCTAATAGTGTCAAATGGCATTAATTAAAACAAAATGCCTATAAAGCAGGGTGGATTCATTAACAATAAGTGAGGAGATATTTTTCTTTCCTTTTTTTTTGGGTTAGGATTTTAATGAATAAACAGCAATTCCTATTCATTATTTATCTACTTCTGAATTTTAATGAATAGTTCCCAGCTCTCATTAACAAATCTCTATATTTATGGAAAACTGGCACTTCATAAATATCAAATTGTGCTATTTTATGTGCTGGTTTAATATAAATATAGAAATTCTGTAATTATCACTCGAACTCATCATTAAAATTCAAAAGCAGATAAATAAAGCCAAGCTTCCTGTGTTATTATTCAGACAAAACATCTTTCTTTTCTTTTCTAGGTGGTTCCCCATCCCCCCACGTGTCACACCCTTTCTTGGGGTGGAACATATCCACTTCTCACCTTGTAGGTGGCACCTTTCTGTGTTGTCCAAGGTTCCTGCCCTGTGCCAGAGTAGGAACTCTTCTGTTGGCCTCTTTCCCCCCAGCCTCACCTCTCTAGGTCATGAGATTCCCGGTAGGCATTTTCATTCTACACTGATCTGTCCTTTTTCCCCCTCGACACTGTTATTGACTTTTGTATTATCACAGCATAAACCATTAGCCATTTTATGCAAATCCCCATGTTGAATGAAATCCGTGTCAATCCATAAAATCAAATTCCAACGTGCTGTGAGATGTAAGTGTGTAGAGCTGCCTTTGTTCAAAACCACTGGGAGGAAAACTCACCTGATCCCATCCAAACCAAAGTCAACCACTGCAATCTGCTCTCCATTTGATCCCACTCCTCTCTGGATTACAGAACAGGTCGTAGCCTTATCTCAGAGTGAGGAGAAAGCTGAAGCACCACTGCTGCTGTCTAGTCCTGTCCCATGTTTATACCACTTCATTTCACAATTGTGCTTGATCCAGCATCAATTATCATGAGAAGAAAATGAGCACAAACATTACAGTAACACACGAACAGCACATCAGTCACCTGCACTTCAGTGGCCTCACTCAGGCCATTTGTAGCCAAATCCACAAGGCACACCAACATTTTCTAGATGTGTGGTGGTACTCCCATCCCAAAGCACAGGGAGCTAAAATGCTGAAGAAGGTAAGAGATGTGCCCAGGGTCACAGGAGTGTTCCGGCTCAGAGGCAGGAACACAGTGGCTACTCAAGGAGAAAAGCACAAAGGTATTTAAAAGGCAGACAAAACCAAGACTCTTAAAAAGCAGAATCTATATTAGACTAAAAACCCTGGAGATTCTGCAGGTCGATATATTATCAGGGCACTTCAGCGGGCGTGTTGCGTTAAAGGTTATTCCTTTAAAAATCAGACCCATTAAAGCACTTAAGGTCAGGAAAATTTCATGTTCCCTGATTGCACCAGGCCATGAAACCAAAGGCTGCTGAGGCTCCATGTCTCTCTTTAGATGAGCCTGTATGCAACATTCTGCCCAGGTTTTTGAAAGTTGTGCAATGTCCTTGCCACAACACTGGAGATATTTGTTACAATTGCTAAAAGAGTTAAACGAGGTCTGATTAGCAAATGGAAGACCCATGACTCTTTTAAATTAAAATTCTTGGGTTTTCTTTTGTTCAAAAAATCCTCATCTTGCTGGAGTTTTGCATGTCAATGAACCTGTAATGAAAAAGACTTTGGATCTCAAAGATTATGGCTCCATCTGAGCATCAAGTCATTTATCAGGTTGGCCGTGGGAAAATTCCATTCCAGCTTGCTGACAAGGCTTAGGTGGTTCATGATAGCTTAATCCAAAACTTTCCTTGTGCCATAACTGGTACTTATGTGTTCCCCAGAGCTAAATCAGACCAACACTCTTCCAAATTGCAGAGTCAACTGAGTCAACACTCCCCACACCACCTGTGAAAAGAAATGACACTTTTCTCCTTTTTTAGTCCATTTAACTGCAGAGCAGTGAAGTTTAGAGAAAGTGTTGAATTTGACATGTTTTAAGCCTCGCTTCCCCAAAGCTCTTGCATTAAGGAAAACAGATAGTACACTAGCACTTCACCTCATTTCTTCTACCTGCTTTTCTTTGCTTTACATAAACTTTGCCTTTTCTCTTACACGGATATTGTAACCACCCTGGAGCAGGAGGAGTGTGTTTAGTCTCTGTTGGTTTGGCATCTCATAGGATGAGGCTCTACTTTATCAGTGCAGGCCCAGAAGTAAAGATGAGACAAACAGGAGGATGGATCAGCTACGGCCCTTGCCCACAGCCATTACAGGCAGGCTGCAGAGCCAGCAAGCCAGTCCCTGGGAGAATGCACTGAAATCCCTGTGTGCAAACCTCATCTCCCAGAACACTGCCTTTCCCAACAGGGAATGCTGCAATCAGCTGTTACCAAGGGCAAAAGCCCCACAACTTTTTCTCTTACATTCTTCTTGTCCACTCATTTCTATACCACTTTTTAACTCCAGTTCCACTTTTTCAGTCTGACCCTTGTTCTGTTGTGCTGAGCTTCTCCACAGTGCTGGCAGCTGCTATTCAGGGTCTGCAGAGGGCTGAAGGTTTCATTAGAGCAAAGCCCTCCTGATGCTGGGCATTGTGCATGGCTCAGCAGCGCAGTCATTAATCCTCTCCCACCACCCCTTCCCACACTGGAGTGGTTCTCCTCCAGGACACACATCCCCTTGGCGTGTCATGTTGAAAGCCAGAATATCCTGAAATATTTTTGAGTTTATTACCACAGTTGCAGCAACAGAAACATTTGACTTTTCTGTCTAAATCAATACAGGGATCTTCTTTTTTTTTTTTTTTTTTTTTTTTTTTTTAATGACTTGCCTACACAACTGTTTCACTGCCAAGCTCTTCAAAAGCTCCAGCAGAGGAAGATCTGTGATATCATTCTGGCTGTAATTTCAGTATACTTTTCAATTGTCCACCTACAAGAGGGTCAGTCTTGTATATTTTAACCACATTTCCGCTCCATCTCACATTTGATGTTGACCTACTTTCTCATGCCATAATTCACTAATATTCCTTTCAGCATCCAGATAATAAAGTGAGAGGGAAAAATCCAAATCTGACTTGCACCAAGCAATTATTTTCAGGTCCATCTGTATTCGCTGTGTTAGTGCCAGGGTTTTGTTAATGTACAATAGAGGATAATGAGATGACTTTTTAATTCTCCATCTTCTTCCATTTGAAGCTCTGAGAGCTCTGGGGAAAGACAAAAGCTGTCATGTTTTACCAGGGTAGTGCTTCAATCCACACGGTGCCTCAGTGACTACAGCCAAGTTCAAGGGAAATGCAACATATAAGTGGATAAATAAATAAATGAATGAAAACCCTTAAATTAAACAGTTGATATAGGTTCAATAACACCACAGGCAATTTGCTTCTCTTTAAAAGTATTGATCCTTCAACCTAAGTCCTTGGGTAATCCCCAGACAAACCAGAAGCACAGGTGGGAAGATGAAGCAGGTTAGCTGTGTAGGAGACAGATGGAGTTATCTTACAAATAGCCTGAGCTGTATAACTGAAAATACAGCACTGAATAATGACACTACACAAAATCTCTGCCTCAGGACTATTCCTGGAAGAAGGAAACCTCTTCTCTCACCTAATGTGTGAGCTACAAGGCACGATGCCCTCACCAGGCGAGCTCACCCCTGTACCGCTGAAGTGGGCTCTGGACAGCAAACTGTGCAAAACTGCTGATGGAGCTGCAGACCAGCCCTAGCCTCCCCAGTCCTCCTGAGAGCTGTGCCAGGCACAGAGTGGCCACCATGCCAGGAGTGGACAGGGGTTGATGGGCCTCAGGGCCAGGAGAGCCCGTGGTGAGCATCCAGCTCAACTCCACACAGACCATATGCTGTGAACACGTCCCAGGTGTGTCATATTTAGCACAAGGTGTCTGTAGGCTCTGACCCCACAGCTCGGTGTATCCTGGGAGTCTGCTGCCTACAAGAGGCCATGCCAATGTTTATCACATGTTGGAGCAAAATAATGAAGACCTCAATGTTAAACAATGACCTCCCAAGTATATCACACACAGAATATGTGCTGTACTAGGAGTTTTCTTATTTTCCTGCCTTTTAGGGTTGCTGTATTCCACAGCTAGCTGTTGTTTGCTCTCCATGGTGATAGGTGACACAGTGTCCTCACCATCTGCTGCATGGAAATCTCTCTAAACTCCCCTTTCTTTTCTGGAGAAGATGTACATGAGATTCTGCTTTTGCAAAGACTGACCAGGACTCCAGTGTGACAAACACACAGGCTGAAGGATACACTGCCTACATTCAAACCAAAGGACTTGGGAGTGCATGTGATCTCCTCTGTATCAACCAATGAGAACTTCCTAAATAATGTCAGAGTATGGTCTGGCCAATACTAGAAGCCCTTGACACAGAAGCAGAAATTTTCCAAGTTATACTTCATTTAAAACATAATAGATTTTGACTAGTAAAACTGCAGCACATTCAGAGAATCCCAAATTATGATTAAGATGAGCCAGAAGTAAATAGATACACCTTCAGGTCCAATGTTCCATCATATTCTTGAAATAATACTCTTGATCTAACAAAATAAATTACTGAAGAAAATTCTGAGTAAATATAAGTGAAGCAATTCTGCTGCCCTCAGTAGAGCTGGGACATCTGTTTACATCAGGAGTAAACTTGGTGCACACATTTTTACTATTCTCAAACCCCTGTTTTTACAGAACAACTTTTGCATTCCCAAACCTCTAAGAAATTCTCCAGAGTACAAATTCCAGGGTTAGACAGAGAGACACCACCTCAGGAGGTTTCCTAAGTAACAAAAGAGCCAACACAACCAAGTCTCATCAAAAAGAGATTATGAAACCCAAAATTTTACACCAAAACACAGGGTTGCTTTTTTAAAGCAGGAGGGTCTTGTAATTGTCAGATTAGTATAAATGCAATACAGCATGGGTTTTTAATAAAAGCTACTTTTCTCTGGTGAACTGATTATTATGTCCCCTGATATTTTTTTATACACAAATATTAACTATGCATTAATTGTGTGCCACTGAATCCACTTGTAATTATAGCCTCTATCAAGGCCCAAATACCAAATACCATGTCCAAATACAGCAAAACGGAACCTTATGCTGGGAATGGCTGGGGGATGAGGAGACCCACCCTCAGCTGTGTCCACAACCACAGCTGGACTGAAGCCACCCTAGCTCTGCAGCTTCCACCAGCCTTGGGAGTCTTAGCCAACCTTCTCCCGAGGCTGGTGAACAGCCTGGCATGGGAAGCGCTGGGCAGCTGGAAGAACAGGCTGTGGCTTCTCTACAGCACTGCTTTCTGACACAACCCCATGGTCATCATGTGAAAATAGTAAGAGCATAGACAGACAGCCAGCCCAGACACAGGATGGTGAGATGTCCCTTGACCAGCTGTAATATTTCGAGATTGACATGAAGAAGTGAACATAGGAGCCAGAAACCCAGACCTCCTTAGCTGTGCCTGCACTGTACTTGACCTGAATGGCTCTGGGGTCCTCACACCCGACACCTGTGCCAGCCTGTGGTGGTGCATCCCCCACCCCCTGCCCCGGCCCTGCTGTGATCTCGTTAGGCTCGGCCTTGATGAACAGCCCCTGGGCTGAGCTGCTCTTGAGCTGATCAGAACAGTCTGCTCCCAGGAACTGCTGCTGCCTAATCAGCTCTTGCTTTTTAAAAAACAGGCTCAGAAACTTAATTTTCTTGCTGGAATAACAACCCAAGAAAGCTACCATCCCGAGTTGTGGCCAGGATGGAAAGTTCCCATGACTAAAGCCCACTCTCTCCCAGCCCTATGAACAGTGGTACTGAAAAGATCCTTTGAGCTCTCCTGGGCTGCAGCAGCTGCAACTAGTGACCTTGGAGTGCGGCCTCTCAGAGCTCATGAAATCTCAAATTTGCTGTACTTGGAGGATCACTGCTGAACAACAATGATGACAAGCCTGGGCTGATCCCTCCCCCACATTGATGCCAAACCCTTTGCCCACTGGGAGGTTGCAAAGGCATCACCTGAGTCATTCACTGAATTCCAGGGGAATTTTCCAAAAGTACCTTGCACAGACTGTGCATTTAGGTCTGTGCATGTGCAAGTGTGAATATGCCATAGCAAATGTACATGAATATTGCTCTCCTGGACTCTTATGTACTTCATATTTGTAAGTAAGTCAGGCCTGTGAGTTACTGTTGTGCTACAGTAAATTCTATATGATTCCTTTGTTAAGTTGTTTAACTTTTTCTCTGTTTGCTTTTTCTCTGTGTGCTTTAACCATCTAGTAAGTAGCAGAGTGAACCCTGCCAATGAACTTTGTCACCCTTTCACTTTTATATTAAACCTTCTTTCGTTGGTATCTTTGCCAGTGATTCTCTAAGTGACCTAAAACACTCATTGGTGACACGGCCCCCATCAGCAGTCTGTGCACAGCTTCATTTCAGCATGACCTCTCACTGCCTGTAAATCCCTTTTGGAAAGGTAGATTCCTCTGTGAAAGTAATTTTTTTCTGTCTAACACAATCGCCACAGGGGAGATCAAACAGCTGGAGACTGAGAAAGTGATAGGCCATGCCAATGAAACCTGTTTTCACGATACTGTAACAAGTGGATGCACCTCGGAAATGAGATTTCGCCTCAGGAATGTAAAATGCAACCCACCAGACTAATAGGATAGACATAAGAGGCCAGTAAGTAATCAGAGAAATAGGCATAACTGGAGGCAAAGATGATCCTTCACCACCAGCACACAGCTGTGCCTTGGCAGTAGTGCATGACCACATCCAAAGGATGAAGCTAAACTCAGGGAGAGTGTCAGCATCTTCCAGTGACAGGACAGCCCCCACATTGTTTTGTGCATATATTTGGAAACAGACACCTTTATGAAAAGAGATCAGTTGCCTCTTGAGCCCTACAACAGCCATCCTAGGCAGGTGTGGATCTCCAGTGAAATTCTGAAGTTTCCACTGAGCTGGAAGTGGATTATGCTCTATAAATGAACAAATCTGCCCAGGCTGACGGACATGGCAGGAGGTGGAATCAGGGGCTGTCAGCTGCTGCTGAGTCACTTGGGCAAAAACCCCTCCACTGAGGTTTTATGTGTGGCTTTGTTGAGCTTACGGCTGCTTTCTCACCTTTCTTGTCAGGAGCAACTGAATGTTGTTAACCTTGTACAAAGGAAAATACATCCTGCCCCAATGTAGATTTTGCAGACCCAGGATGTTTCACCATTTCTGTAAAGTTGGCAATTTTGCTGTCTGGTCACATTTTCCTCCCTATCAACCTGGGCAGTGTGATTTGTTGCCCTAGAAAAAAATCAGTATTATGTTAGAAGTACACAGCAGCAATAGTTCTAACATCTGACATAGCAGTAGTAAGTTCCTGACCTGACATTTAGAAGAGACTCTTCCTGACTCCAGTGTGCTTTGGAGTAAACCCTAAAGACCTTGCCCATACTTTACACCAGTAGTGTTGCTTGTGATCAGCACTTGACTCTTCATCTGCTGTGGCTCCTGGGGTCTTTTTATTCTTTCCTAACATTCAGCTTACAGTCAAATGTCAGCTCCTCAAAAATAAGTGGTTGGCTTGTGGTTAAGGAATGGGGAGAAGAAGGCTTGGTTAATTCCCAGCTCGACCACAGACATCCCAAGTGAGATTGGCCAGATTGCTCACAGTCTGGTTAATTCCAGAGGCACTGAATTGAATTGCTACCCAGTGGAATTTTTAGGTGCCTGGCATAATTGTAAATCAGGCCCTTAAAATCTCTACTAACACCCAGAGCTGTAGGGTAGAGACAATCCTACACCTTTCTCTCACTTCCTGTAAGCTGGAAACTCATGACCAGGCTCTTGGCTCTGAAAAGCTTGTACAGCACTGAGCACATGGAGCTCCAGGGGCTTTAACAGAAGAAAGAGCCAAGGAGCAGAGACTCACCCTATGAGAGGGTCAGCAGAAGGGGCTTATCCCACATCTCAAGAAGATGACTAGAATATGCCAGAGGAAAAAAATAAATTATAATTGTCTCAAACTTGGAAGATTACATAGGCTGACTCATAGGCACATGCAATGGGTTTCTAGTGGAGTGATTTTACTTCCTCATTTGAACTGCTCAAAATGAAGGCAGAATTTTAGTCACACAGAAATTACATCAAAAGGAAAAGCCAGATGTTTTGTGAATCCCACCACTAATGAGCTACAAGTGCTGGCTTTTTCCATTGTACAAGAAAATTATGAATTTTTAAACATATACAAAACAAATTGTTTGTGATTACATTAGACCTTCAAAAGAAAGAGGGAACATAAATTCAGAGATGAATAGCATAATATTGGATGCTTGCCTCACTGCTTGACTTCAATAACTTATCTCAATAAATCCCCCCGCAGAAAGCATCTTATATACTTCAAGCCTACAGAAGATGAGACATGAATGCTGGAGGAATTACAAGACAGAAGGGCATTCTTGCAACAGTGAACAAGCTGAAAATTACAAGGTAATGGAAACTCAGCGGGAGGCTCCCGTACCCTGCCATTAGCTAACTCCTACAATGATTGCTGCAGAAATCACTCAGGTTATGTAAGCACTGTACATTGCTGCTGCACTTTGCATCTCCCTCCACCTAAGCACACAGACAATTTAATTAGGCAAGAGGAGATACTTGAGGAACAGGGACTTTGGCTAGCAGATGAAACAGGGCTGCCTCCCAGCCAAAGTGCAGCCCTTTGTCCCAACACGACCAGCTGCCTGTCTCTGTGGCACTTTGACACTGACTGTACAGATCAGTTTATTAAAGCATTTATCATTTTCAAATGAATATAGGCCCGACCTCCTCAAACTGCACTACTACTGTGACTGTGGAGATCATCAAAATGAAGAATTAACAGCAGGACAGTATTAGGCTCGAGTTCCTTAAAGGGCAATTAGTGCCTGTCCTTCGTGCTTCTTCCCACAGTCTCATCCCATAGAAACACTTATTATTCCAGTCTTGGATAATAAGTCAGCTTCATATAAACATCTCTGTGCTGTAGCTCTTATTTTACCAACCAGGAGGTTAATGAGGGTAAGACACGTTCCCAGTATTAAAAAGAAAGAAGAAAATCAGCCTAGCAGGTGTAATATGGCAGAACAGAGTGGGATGTTCACTTAGAAAAAGGCACAAGAAAGCTGGAAAGAAGAAAATGCTCTCACCAAGCAGATACACCACAGAAACAGGGGGAAATCTTCTGATGAGAAATTTGGAACATGAAGGAGATACAGGGGAGGTCCTGTTAAGATTTCCCAGGAGATGGAGAAGGAGCAAGCAGTAGTGATGGCTCAGAGAGCATCTCTGCATATGTAGCAAATGACACTGGTGCTCTGAGTGGACTCACAATGCTGGAATGAAGAGGCACAATACCGGGACTGGGGAGCAGGGGACTTGATCACACACTGCAAACAGGCTCTCCAAGACAAGGAATCACCAGCAGAACACTGCTGTCCACCAAATTTTACTCTCTAAGAACTACTTTCTCCAACGCTTCTCTATGCTATCACATCACAAAGATGCCATCAATTTGCCCCCAACTCTGCAGGTTAAGAATTGTTAAGTCACAGAAAAGCCAAGTGAATGAGATGCCCATGCCAGTCCAGTCTTCCTGCTTCTTATCCCCTGCTATAACAATTAACCCCTGCTATAACATTTAACAATCAACAAGAGTTTGGGCTCTGGCCAGGTCTGGCACTTCCTCCACTGAGTTTTACAGACAGAGAAGAAGACAACTTCTCCTTCAGGGACCACAGCGGCCACGGAGAGAGGCTTCATTCACCACAGCAGAGAGGAAACAAAAGACACAGGAGATCAAACCTGCAGCCTGATTTTTGATCTTAGGTGCTTAAAAGATAGGTATCTAAATCCATATTAAGGTCCTTACATGTCTCAGTGAAGTATTTTGGGGCATGACAGCAGAAAGTTTGACTCTGGGGAAGTTCAGCTAGATATGACTTGATATTTGTGATAACTGTGATCTCATGTACCTGCATATGAGTCAGGCCTAACGTCCATCACAGCACCCTCTGGAGAGAGACCAGGATCAAGCTCAGACTGGGGCAGGCTAAATCCTGCCATCATAAAAACTGCTGCCCTGTCTGTGTCATCCTTGGTGCTGTTTCAGTTCTCAGTGAGGGCTGGGAGTTACCTGCTCAGAGGTAATGCCCTGCAGAGAAACCCCTCCGTGATGTCAGCCTGCACCGCAACCATCAGCAACTCCTCTGATAGACACTGGTTTCATTTAAACTCAGCTCTCCTCCAGCATTGTCCAATCAATATCCCCTGCCAGGATTTCTGAGATACCTTGGTATTTTCCAGTAACTCTGACAAAATGTGAGATATATTGCAAACACCACCAAAGCCACTAGATGACATTTATTTCTGTGCCAGACTTCAAATTTGCTGGGACAGCTTTCATATTGAGCTGGAGGAGGGATGGATTTCACCCTCTGTCTCTCAGAGATGCTTTCATGGTGGTGATTGTTACAGTCCTGATATAAGAGATGCAATTATAAAATGTTATCTCTTAGTCTATTATAAAATAATTGTTTCTCTAAAATAAGATACTGTTAAATCTTTTTATTCTGTATCCAGAGAAAAGGAAATTTAGAAACATTGGTACTCTATGTGTGAAAGAGACTCTCAGATTCCAGAATGTGCTTTGGTTTTTATGGTTTTCCTTTCAGTTCATTGAATTTTTAACTCAAATCAATAAAAAGCATGGGTGCACTTACACACTCATCCAGCTTTCCTTGACATGTTAGAAGATTACCAAGCTTGCCTGATTCTAATTAAAAACAGACTAGTGGGCAATTAATTTAACTTCCACCAACTTGTAATTACAACACTTGCTGTAGAACTCTACAAATACAGGTGGCAAAGGCGGGAGAGGCCTCCATGGGATTTTTGTGGTGCTGCCCTGAAAAACCTCAGAGCAAATCACTTGTGGTAAGTTTCAGTGTTGGACCTGTATTGTTAAAAAGTCATTTCAACACTATTTTATACAACATTTAAATGGAAGATGTGAAAAAGGAAAAGCTGCAACATGCTCCCCCCGACCATTCCACTCCTCCCACTCTCTGACCAGTTACTTACCTGAGGAGCTGTCTTCTCTGTTTTTCAGTCTGGCCACTTGTTTACTTGTGTCAGGTTCTGGGGGCAGATTTCTTTTACTGCTGCTGCTTGACCATTCAAAAGTGGTGTTTCATGCTCTTTTGCCTTTCATCTTCATCACCATTCAGGATGTAATGAGGATGAGAAATATAATCAAGTTTTTCGGTTCCATAACCACCCTTCCCTTATGAACTGTTTTTTTATTAAAAGTATTCCCGAAGACTTATCCTGCTACTAAATCAGATTTAAGAACAAAGAGACAGTTTTCTTCCTTCTCTTGGCCCTTTGTAGAGCCAGTGAGTTCTTGCAGCCTCAGCAGAAGGTTAAGACAGGACAGTGTTTCCTATGCAATGGAGAAAAGCTAAAGTGCTTCCCTTCCCCATCACCATATGATGAATTCCATACCCCATCCACACCAGCAGAAATACATTGACATATTCTCCTAATTCAAGTCCTGTCAGTTAAATGACAGCAAATAAATGACAACTTTAATGTCACTTCACTAAAATGACTCTGGGACAATTTTTGCTTTATTGCTCATTTGTGTTGTATCAAGTATCACACAACTCTGAAAAATATCTCCAGAAGAAGGAAAGAAAATAAATAATGGAGGAAGGAAGGAAAACTAGTGAAAGAAGAAACCAGACACTGCTTTCTGTTGTTGGGTTTACATGGTTCACCTATTTTTTCGGACTGGGCACAGCACAATGAGTTGTCTGATAGATGGTTAGAGAAAAGCTGGTCTTCCAAAGCAATTCACATTTCCTTCTTTCACTTATAATGCCAAGACACTCAGCTATTGTCAGACACTGAGTCAGTGCTGGGTTTTCAGAGAAAAATAAACAACACAGTTCAAGCCTGTGATTTAATAATTTGAAGTACTGCATTGCCTCTTCTCTCTTGGAGATACCCGATGCATAGTAAAACCAAATTACTTACTGTTGACACTGACTTGTTTCACTGAGGATTCTTACCTGTTCCAAAATATCTTCAAGCTCTGGAGAGTGTTAAATGCTTATAATGGTAGTTATTTGTAATACATTCTCCCACTACTGGCTGTCTAGGGGATAGATGGGGACCAGGCAAGAAACAAAATCACTGAATAATTTAGGTGGAAAAGGACCTTTGGAGGCCTTTAGGCTAACCTCCTGCTCAAAACTGTCCCAGCTGGATCAGATTGCCAAGGATGTGATCTGTTTTCAATATCTCCACTGGTAGAGATCCCATAACCTTCCCAGCCCCCTGTTCATGTCTGATCACTCTCATGATGACATTGTTTTCCTTATATCTACAAAGGTATATCCAAAATGGTTGTATATCTGAAAATGTCTCCTTATTCCTTTTCCCTTACATCACTGCAATTTCCTGCACTGATCACTGGATTTGCTGCCTCTTGTAAGAGAGGTAAGGTTGGAATCAAGCTGTGTGGAGACCTTTGACAGCATCAGGATTGTGCCATATTCTGTAATAAGCAGGTCCAGTGCTCACATTCACTGATGTGTTAACTCTTATCCAGATCTAAGAATTAATTCTGCAGTTACTAAAGTTAAGGAGATTTTCCCATCAGTGACATCTAATATCCCGTGGTGTCAGTGACAATTTGTGAATGGTCAATAATATTTTTACATTATTAAATAAGAACTCAAGTGAAATGACCACAAGCTGGGGTTTTGCTGAGCTTTTGTATATGCTGCAGTAACTTGCACTGGCAACCAAATTCATGTTTTCACAAAAATAACAGGGTGAAGGAGGAGCAGTGAATTTACCAGAACACCTGGAGCATGTCAGCACAAGAGAAATGACAGCAGGAGAACTGCTATCACCAGCTGAAACATCGAGCAGCAGCCCTGGCTGGTCCTTTGCTTGTCATGAAGTAGAAAGTCATTTGGTTTCTCTTCCAATATTTGCTGTCGTAGACCTCAAATATAACTCTTTCTGAACAGAAAGCATTTCACAGCTGAATCAGTTCCACTTGCCACAAAGGCAAACTTGTCTGCTTCTTAATTGATTTTCCACAGACAATTGATTTAAACTTTTGAAACCGCTCCTGTTGGCAGGATTAGAACTGAGTCCGTACAGTGCTCTGCAGTTTGCAGGGTGAGCTCAGAGGTTTATTTCTCTTTCACAGAGTTCTGCTTAATTGGATGAAGGGGACAGAGTTCAAGGGCAAGCCAACAGAAGGTGTTTTATTTAAGCATAGCTATAAAGTACCTGTAATGAGAAAGAGTGTCTCTCACTCCCATGTATAAATGACAGAAGCAGAGTTTCAATTCCATTTCCCTCTCCTGGCTTGGTGGTTTACATAGGAACCTGATGTATTTGATCCTATAGCATTAGTTCAGGGAAATGTGTTTATTATGAGTTCCGTTATAATATACTTAACACAGTCCTATCAAGTGATGACTAGAGGTTTGTTTAGGAACTAATTCAGCACCAGCTACAGTTAAAAAGAAGCTTTCACATGTCTGTGGAAACTGCATTGCATCTTTACTGACCGTTACAACTAAAAATAATCAGTAATAGAGTTGAGGGAAAGGAATCAAACACTTTTCCATGCAGCTTATTGGCATAAACAACATGACTTCTCCAGTGCATTATTGTTTTCAATATGTTTTCTTATTAGGATAGGTGGGAAATACCAAACCTCTATTGCAGCTGTGAGAATATGTTTCCTTCTGAAAAGGTTTAGTTTGGCGTTCCAGAACTGGGAATTCCCAACAGCCACTAGAAATGTTTTCTCTCATATTAGGATAGCCAAGCAGTAGCCGTAATGAGCCCTTGGCCCATCCTGATTTTGTGAGGGGATAAAAAGGCTAAAGTTTACCTCCATTTAAAGAATATTCTGTTTTTCACAGTCCAGTGAGTTCCACTCATCAGTGCTGCTGTTCTCCAGGGATGAGGAGGTACAGACACCACAGGCCTGAGGGCTTCCACTTGTGTATTTACCAGATGGACACCATACAGGAGGAGCAGTTCCCAGTAAAGATGTTTTAGAACATATTTTAGACCAGTTAATAATGTCTCAGGTTCTCAGGCTAAGAAAAAAAAGACACTGGGGATTTGGTGGCTGGCAAAGCTGACAACCATGTAGAGTAAACACTGACTGTCTTATAAGCAATTTATGTTTTGAATACCACGTACAATGTAAAATGACCAGTGTTGGATGAAATTTTCTTCATACAATGAAAATGTCTTAAAAATTGTACTGTAAACTTGCTGAGAAACACTGCTATGACAGCAAGCAAGGCAGTCAGATCTCTCTGCTAGATCTGCCCAGTCCTACTCTACCAGGACACCATGGAAAGGCTTTGACACCCCAATGAGGTTTTATTTACACAGGAATCAGAAAAAACAGCTTTTCTTTTTACAATACTCAGGACTGTGCAGATAAGGGTTCCCACTGTGCTCCTGGGGAACAGATCCCTTTCTTTCAAGGTTCCTCTCAAAGCAGTGCTCAGCAGCAGGCTGTCGTGCAGGCACTCTGCATACCCAGGAAGCCTTTTTGGGTGCCCCTGCTGAGGCCTAGTGTTGTCCCTGACCCACAGTCACCGGCTCCCTGCCACTCTCTGAGCTCTCTCCATGTTTGGCTTGCCCCAGTCCTGACCTAAAGGTCTCTCTCAGACACCTCCAGCACACTCTGGGAAGGAGCAGTTTCATGTCCTTCCCAAGTACCAGAGCTGATCTAGTAGCTCTCTCTTTGAAGGCATATTATTATGGTCAAGGACAGAGTCACAAAATATGCTGAGCTGGAAGGAACACCCAAGGATCATGGAGTCCAACCCTCAGCCCTGCACAGGACCATCCCCAAGAGTCATCCCCTGTGCCCCAGAGCATCATCCAAACCCTCCTGGAGCTCTGGCAGCCTTGGGGCTGTGCCCACTGCCCTGGG
>JAWWTY010000045.1:9032461-9071022 GCA_035222235.1 Margarornis squamiger | reverse complement strand
TTGTCCCTGCAATGAGGTCTCCCCTCAGTCTCCTCTTCTCCAGCTGAACACCCCAAGTGCCCTCAGTGTCCTCACACGCTTCCCCTCCAGGCCCTGAACCATCTTTGTGCCCTCCTTTGGACACTCTCCAGTGGCTTCAGATCTTCCTTATTTTGTGGTACCCAAAACTGCCCCACTGTTGCAGGTGAGGCTGCCCCAGTGCAGAGCAGAGCAGAATAGGACAGTCCCCTCCCTTGACTGGCTAACGTTATCTACCTCAAACACACATTCCTCTTTCTCTGCTACCCCCTTTCCTTTCTCTGAATAACTCAAACCCATTTCCTTCATGGAGCTTAAGCAATGGAACTGCGGAAAAGTCTGGAGCACAAGTCTGGTGAGGAGCAGCTGAGGAAGCTGGGGGGGCTGAGCCTGGAGAAAAGGAGGCTCAGGGAGGACCTTCTGGCTCTCTGCAATTCCCTGACAGGAGGGAAAGATGGGGGTGGGGTTGGGCTCTCCTCTCAGGGAACAGGGACAGGACAAGGGGAAACAATGTCTAGTTGCACCAGAGAAGGTTTAGATCGAATATTAAGGAAAATTTCTCAGCCAAAAGGGCTGTCAATCATTGGAACAGGACGCCCAGGAGTGGGCACCAGAAGTGATGGAGTCACCATCTCTGGAGGGATTTAAAAGATGTGTAGATGTGGCCCTTTGGGGCATGTTTCAGTGCTCAGCTTGGCAATGCTGAGGTAACAGTAGAACTTGATGATCTTAGGGGTCTTTTCCAAACTAAACAATTCTATGATTTTATAATTTCACTTTAGAATGACAAGGTTTTTAATGGTGTGTAAGTGTCCTTAATCACCCAGGCTAAAAAGCATTAAGCACAAGTTCAAGGTGACTCCAACAGCTCCTGTTCAAAATCTGCATTTTCCTCTTGCTTAGATTAATTCATATTTTAATTGCTCATATCATTGAAGTGTTAGCTAAAGGAACACTTTCATTCCTTTGATCTCCTGCTTTCAATACACACAGGCAAGGTGGGACATCAGGCAAACCTTCAAAATTACTCTGCTTCAGGGTAAAGTAAGAGGCCCAAGTGTGTAATGACAGAAATCACACAGCAGGAGTGGCAGCAAGGCCTGGGGACAGGCCACTTCATGCTTCTTCTGTTATCCTTTATATTTAATTGCTTATAACACTACCAAACCAAGCGAGGCTTCCTCAATAGATCAAATTTGAACCAGGAAGATACATGAAGAATCCTTGCCAATTTCCACCCCAGGGTCAGGGCCCTGCACATGGTCTGTGCCCCCTCACCCAGTGGGGTTGAACCAGTCAATCAAGTATCTCTTCACAGACAAAAACCAATTGGTAAGCCACTGCTTCACAATGGGGACAAACAGGAATGGATAACACCACAAATAGCTTGGGAAAGGGATGATGAGACCTTTAGTTCTTGCCACAGCATGCCAGTGAGGAGCCTTCAAGGAAGTTGAATGGACAAAAATTCAAAGCCACAAAAAGAAATATTTTTATACTGTGATTAACCTACAGCATTCATTGTCATTGGATGTTCCTGTAGGAAAAGCAAAAAAGATTTTAAAAGGCATTGGAAATACATATGCCTATCATGGCTGTCTAAAGTCAGTGACAGTCAAAGTGGGGGAAGGGACCTTCATATTTTCTTCCAGTGTGGGCTCCTGTGAGATGTTTGTTCCTCATCTGTCTTTCAAGGGTTTCAACACTTACAGCCTCAGATATTTGCTTCTAATGCCTGACAGAGAGAAGCACCTGAGCTGGAGCTGCTGTTGGTGCAGTCTGAATGGTTCTCTGTTGCTGATGAGAGCTGTTATGTGATGTGTGGCAGCTATTTCTGCACATTCCAAAGCCCCACTGATGATGTACTTGTCAGCAGGAGCACTGTCTCAGGCTCTAGACATGGGGACAGCAGTGAGGCCACAGTCTGTCTCTGCACTGGGGCAGTTCTTTTGGTGAGGAGTTGCTGATTCCCCTGAGAATCTCCCCTGCCAGCAGCCCCTGTTCTCCTTTCAGCTGTGAGGAAGGTCCTTCACACCAGCCTGTTGCCTTCCTCCCTGCCACATCAGTTTGCCCAATTTCAGATTTGCACGTCCTCCTTTAATTTGATTAGTGACAACTGCTATTATCTGAGGAAATCTAAATTGCTTCTTCCTGTGCTAATGAATCACTGTACTGTGTGTGTGGGGATTAGAGTGCAAGAAGGATTTATTAATATGCTTCTAATTGTCCAGTGGCTTTCAGTAAAGGGGTAGTAGCAGGTTTTGGAGGTGGAGAGGACAGCTACAGGTTGTCACTGCTGATCACAAGCCACAGCTGTACCTTCTCAGGCTGCAACTAGTGAGTGGAGATACTAATTTACATGCCCAGAGCAATGCAGTCATATCAGTAGGAATGTCACATTGAACTCTCTTGTCTGCAGGAACCAGTTAAGGTCCAGCATGGTGCTGCTGAGGCTGCACTGCCTGTTCTAGCTGCCAAAATGACTTTAAACCACCCCCTGCCTGGAGGTGGGAGGATGTACCAAGGAAAGGGTCATCCTAAATTGACTTCTCTCTTACACTCCTTCTTAAGCACTTTTTATTATCTGTCACACAATAAATCACAGCTATCTGTCTGATTCGATTTCTGTTCTGACTGAGACTAACTACTCTTATCTAAGATTTTCAAGTTACAATTGCTCAGGCCTCTAATATCACAGACTTTAATGATTTTGTTTTAAAGGTAACTGGGCACTTAAAAATCACCAGGCAGTTTGTAAAATGCTAGTGAAAGATTTTGTAAACTAAGCCTAATTACAGCAACAACAGACTGCAAAAGATGTGATCTGAATACTTATGCCCCAAAGAATTACTCTCATTTACTCTGCTTAGGAGTGCAACTTCAAAAAAACACGCTTGTATGTGTTCTTCTTCTCTCATACAAAATGCCAGGAACTCAGAGAGATGGCTCCCAACCTCTCTTCACAAAAGATGTTTCCTATAACAACGTTTCCTACTGTACAGCAGGGAATTGGAACTGCCAGGAATGGCATCGCACTGTTTTTACAACCACAGCACAAGCCAGCATCCATGGAGAAAAAGCACAGGGAAAAAGAAAGTCCAAGCATACTCATGTCTCAATCCCCAAACCAGGTCAGGTTTTCGGAGAGGAGATGGTTTGATCTCATGTGGCTATTCTTAAACAATTAAGTTTATGTGGAGAATCTATCATCTCCATGGGATGAGCCAATAAGGAATTGTTACAGAGAATCTGTCAGAGAGAACAGAGGAAGATCTTTCTTCTTGCACCCACTTTTTAGTCTCATTCTTTTGGCCCCAATTTACCTCAGTATTAATGCCACGTTGGTGGGATACAGACAGAACACATGAATGAAGCACCTCCAGGAAGATGAGGTGCTCAGCTGCTGCAGGATGGGCACTGCAGACTCCAGTGTTCAGAGGAGCAATATTCACAGCTCCGGAGTACTGGAGGTGTGGTGAGGCTCAGGTGGCTGAGCAGTGTGAGTTTATATGCTGGTAATCTCAACCCACTGAAATCATCAGAAGTCTCTTCATGGACTTCCTCTCTGGCTTTGGATCAGACCTGGATTCTCAGCACAGGTAAGTCCCTGCATCTCCACTGAAGTCACACAACTATGCCAGGTGAGGGCAGCTGATGCTCCTGCCCTTCCTCTCCACAGTAATTCAACGTGCATAACTGCCTGCAACAGAATTTCTGATAACAGCCATCTCTTTTCAAATGAACTACTTCCACTGCATTTCCAGGTTCTACATCTTCTTTAACAATGTCTTACTCTAGGTGCATTATCCATCACCATAAAATCATTCATTCTTTCAGATGTAGTTAATTTGATTGAGGCTGGCAGGGATTAACAAGCCACTGATTCACATTTACAGGCACAGTAAACAACTCTTGATTTCTTTCAATCTCTACATTTGAGTGCACTAAGTAGTTCTAGCCAATGCTGTAGGCTGGACACACACCCACCTTATTACTGCGAGATACCCAAACCTTTCCTACAAGGTTATCACTGTGCACTTCCCTGCAGAGTAAGAGAAACTAAAAGCTTATTGGTATGAACAGACCTGCAGGATGAATTGATTTCCTGTAGTCATTTCAAATAAATGAACAAGATTCAGGTTTCAGTTATCACTTTGTAAAGCTGACTCATCGCTCCATGAGAAGCCTAAAGAAACAAAATGCTTTTCTTTGTGTAGTCTCTCTTTTATCGGTGGTTAAAAGATTAGGGGTGCCCAGACTGTTGTTACAATGGAAGAAGAGACAGTCCCCAGCTTGACCTCAGCTAATTTTGCTATTGGGGAGCTCACTGCAGTGCTCGATGGTAGCTCACATCAGAACCAGATGGAGCATCCCAAGCCCAAAATAGCTATTGAAAACAGAAAATGGAAAAAAAAAATAAAAAATCCTTCAAACACTTCTAACCGCCATGATCCATGCTCCTTTCATTTAAATGCCTGAATTTAGCCTGCATAAATCACCGTGTGGTAAATCTCTACCCAGACTTGATATATAAATTATACATTTTTCAACACATGAAAGGGGAAGTCCTGGTATCAGAAGCTAACTTGTGACCCAAAGCATGAGTGATCCAGTCAGTCTTGTCTTACAGGGCCAGAAAGGTTTTCAAAATAACTTAGAATCAATCCCCTCAATTATTTGCCTGTATCCTGCCATGGCTGCCAGGCCTCCCAAGATCTGTTGTTCCAGGTCTTCTTACTATGTATTTCTTATAAAGCAATCCGAGTCTCCTTGGCTGCAGTATAAAGTCTAAACCTCCTCATTCTATCTGCTGCAGATAACGGAACAATTACTTTCTTCCCTTTTAAAAGTGCTCTAAAGATGCCTCAGCCCTGCACTGTCCATACTCTGTGCTCCTCCATGGGGTCCTCACACCTTTGCTCCTCACTGTACTGATGGGATGACAGCCCTGTGCGTCTCTTCCTCAGAGGGACAAACACATCTAGCACATTATGACTTCCAGATATAACTGTAGATAGCATGAGTTTTTTCAGGGTACTTTGAAGTGATGGATAGCATTGTCAACTGTAAATTTAGCTCAAGCATTGGAAAACAAGGGCATTTCACCCACAGCAAATTCAAGTGGTCTTCTGCATTGCCCCAAAGTCACAGAATCACAGAACGTGTAAGGCTGGAAGGGACCACAGTGGGTCTTCTGGTCAAACCTCCCTTCTCAAGCAGGGCCACCCCAGAGCACATGGCACAGCATTGTGTCCAGATGGTTCCAGAATACCCCAGTGAGGGAGAATCCACACCTTCCCCGGGCAGCCTGTTCAGTGCTCAGTCACTGCACAGGGAAGAAGGTTCTTCCTCATGTTCAAGTGGAACTTCTTGTGTATCAGTTTCTGCCCATTGCTTCTTGTCCTACTGCTCAGCTCCACTGAGAAGAGCCTGGTCCATCCTTTGACACCTCCCTGCAGACACTGAGAGACACTGAAGTCATCACAGAAGGCCATCCCAAGGTGTGCTGCTGAGTACTACAGTGTTTCACCATCCTTCCCTGTGAGGGTGGGCAGGCCCTGGCACAGGGTGCCCAGGAAGCTGTGACTGCCCCATCCCTGGAAGTGTCCAAGGCCAAGCTGGATGGGGCTTGGAGAAACCTGGGCTAGTGGAAGGTGTCCCTGCCCATGGCAGGGCATTAGAACAAGATGAGCTTTAATGTTGCTTTGAACCTAAACTGTTTTATTATTCTAAGATCTTCAGCTAAAGTCAGCAGGCCAGACTATAAAACTAAGGAATCGGAAACTTCTAAGAGAAGATGCCACTTGATTAGATATATTATAGTATTTCTTAACTGTTACATTGAGAGGACAGAGGAGCAGACATGCCCTATGCATGAGGCTCAACTGGATGCAAAGTAACCACCAATAGGAAGGAGGATGTGCGGGGGGTTCCCAAGGCATGGTACACATGCTGACTCAGCACCAGGGCACAGAGGAGCTACACTCTGCCTTCTGTCAACACGTGCGTGTTCTGACATTCAATATAAACAATATTTTTTCCTTTGCTTAATTAAAAGATATTAATTTAAGTCTGGGTTTTGGTGTTTGCTTAAAGAAGCACAACTACTTCTGCTTTCACAGCATAAAATAAAAATCTCAAATAAGCTCCAAAGACAGGGCCTTGGGTTTGGGGTCAGTAAACAAACAAACTGTTTTTGACATCCTGGGATTCATGGATCACAAAAACCTAGTGCTGGTTACATTCTCAGAAGACAAATTCTCTAGTTTCAGGAGAACCATGATGCAACAGGACTGCAACCCCTGCCTCCATGTCCACGAGTGAGTGGGCACACGCTGAGATCAGACCAAATGGATTTTAGACATTTAAGCCACTTAGACATCCACGTTTCCACAAGGTGCAGAGCAAAACCAATGCACGTTCAGCATTTTTTAAGCATTTCAGTGAGGCACTTGAATTTCAGCAACATGGCTCCCCATACAACCTATGCCAGTAAACAGTACTGGCCTGTCCTCCTCCTCCCCCAGACTATACAGGGATCTCCATGGTACCCACATTCCTAACTTAACTGCTCCAATTCTGAGTAGATAAACCTGGTTGTAATTGCAGCTGAGTCCTGAAACAACCTGAGGGATGCATCTCTTTTCTCCAAATCCATTCAGTTCCAAGAGAAGAGGAATTCATACAAGGACTATTCCTGCATTCACCTTGAGGATATGTCTAGCAAAGGTGAGTAGCTGTCACACTTGACACATGGGCTTGGAAAACAAGGCTTAAATAGACACTTGGGAAGCATTTGAAAGGACACGAGCCCAAAGAAGGAGTCTCTAGCCATTGTTCCTTTTTCCTTACTCCCTTATGCTGAAAGACATGCAGAGAAGAGAAAATGAGGGTCTTTTTTGTTCAATAAGGAGTGGAGTCATGAAGTAAATATGCAGGGGGTACTCAACACAGTTGTCACAAGAGCTGTGGCACCTAACCCCTGTCACATCTACAGCATCATTGTGGCCAGGGCAGTTTAGAGATGTCCTAAAAGCTGCCCCTGAGTACCAGTGGGGTGCTGAGCATGAGGATCTCTCCAGCACAGGAAGGACCTTCCATGGCATCCTGAAGTGTTAAATAATCTCCTTAATCAACACAGAATTCTATGCTACGCTATTCCATTCTATTTTATTCTAAAATGAAGGAAAGGAGGATGAGAAATAGACTCCTCCAGTAACCAACTATGTAGGATATATCACTGTCAGAGGTAAAGAAAGTGAAAAAGAAGCTAAACCTTGGTATTATTAAATGCAAAGCATAAAAACATTTCAAGTGACACCTTCATGAAGGGAGATTTTAAATTATTCAAAGTCGATGTAATACAATCCACAGCTAATTACAGTCTATGCATGCAAATGAAAGTAAGGATAATCATAATTACTTTGCACTTATATACTGTAACAATTTTAATCTGAAGACCTAAAAGTCTTTGTAAACATTAATTAATCCCCCCATCACCCCGGTGTGCTGGGTAACTTACCATAATTCTCATTTTAGAGACAGGTAAACTGGGGTTCAGAGACTTGAACTGGTTTGCTTGTTGTCACATGTTGGTGCTGCAGGTGGGATTGGAAGGGATGGGAATGTCTCACCGAGGCCAGGCACCCCTCACCCTGCCTGGTTACCCTGAGGCTGTGGCAGGAGAAGGGTGTGGGGGATTGAGACGTAGGGCAGATTCTTGAGCCGAGGAGCAAGAGTTTGACAAAAGCACTTCACTTACACTACTACAAAGACAGGACTGTATTTATAGCCCACCACACTTCTCTAGTTCCACTGCTGCAATCCATACATTTACCCTAAAAGTTCTGACACGCATTTCAAGATTTGATTGTGTCTTCTGTAGAGTTGCTTTACTTTGTTCCTTTGTTTCGTTTCTTCCTAGAAAATAGTATCATAAAACTTTGTCTAGGAGACAGGTTTGCAGACAAAACAGCAAATACCAGAACCACTGCTATTATCAGCTTTAGCTTTACCTAATAAAGACCTTTTTATTTTGACTTTGAAAACGCAAAGTAAGAGGACATGGTGCATTTCTGGGAAACAGGACTGAATTTACAAAATTTTTCAGGCACATGGACTTCAATTAATCCAACCATGCCAATCCTGTGCCCTCTGGTTTCTCTACACAGGCTACAGGTTCTCAAGAAAGCTTCACCTCATGGTAATGGTAAGCACAGGAGTTAAGGTAATTTGGGGTAGATGCATCTGGTGAGCAGACACCTATGGGCTTCCCAAGTTAGGTATCTACTGCCCACTGACATCCCATTAAACTCTGAGACAGAGAAAAAGACATTTATATGGTGCTTCTGACATCTTGGCCTGTATCATGAACAGCGTAGCCAGCAGGACCAGGAAAGTGATCTGCCTGTACTGGCACTGGTGAGGCTGCACTTTGAGAACTGTGTTCAGTTCTGGACCCCTCACCTGAGAAAGGACATTGAGGTGCTGCTGGAGTGTGTCTAGAGGACAACAGGACTCATGAAGGGTCCAGAAAACATGGCTGAAGGAGCTGAGTTTGTTTAGTCTTGAGGAAGCTCAGGAAGGACTTCATCACTCTCTACAACTCCCTGACAGGAGATTGTGGTGAGGTGGGGACTGGTCTCTTCTGCTGTGCCTACAGTGAGAGGACCAGAAGAAATGGCCTTAAGATGAGACAGGGGAGATTCAGATTAGATATTACTAAAAAAAAGTTCACTGATAGGGTGGTCAGGCATGGAAGCGGCTGCCGAGGGAGGTGGTGGAGTCACCAACCCTGAGTCTGGCGCTGGGTGATGTGGTTTAGTCGTTCAGGGGGTACAGTGGCAGTGGTGGGTGGATGGTTGGGCTGGATGATCTTGTAGGTCTCTTCCAACCTTGATGATTCTATGATTCTGCAGCACCTACCCTGGAGTAGCAGTGAAAGGTGCTACCACACACACACAAAAAAAAGGAATTGCAAAAGATGAATGGACTGTAAAAATCTCCTTGGCAGAATATCAGACAGTCCAAGAGACAAAAGAACTTAACTTCAAATCCCTCTTACCTGTAATTACTTTTCTAGATTTGCATCCCATGGCTCAGGAAACGCACTCAGATTTTGTCCTTACCCACATTTCTAGAGGCTGTTGTGTGTTAGTCATTGTCTGATACCATAAAATACAACAGCCATCACTATCAAGCCTGCCAGCTTAACAGACTCTTGTGATGGGTACATTTCTATAGACCTACACAATAAGACTAATTGCATGGGCCTGCTGTAAAAGCCAGAGGTCATTTGATTACTAGCTGTTTTGTACCAGGAAAGTGCACATTAATTATTTAAAAGATGGACTTATAATTATTGTAAGCTCTAAGTAATTACCTATAATTTTGGCAAGTGTTAGAAAAACTGATAGTCTAGCAAATTCAGGTTTTAGTCATTAGTAAGCTCCTAATTACATTTAAATTGTAAAATGAGAATTATGCAATTTATCTCCCCAATAATGCATAAACATTACAGTGATTGTAGGTTTTAATGGATTATATTACTACTATAAAAAGCAGAGCAGTGATGGGCAGTGAGGGCCAATTTGAGTTCATTGCTGTTATTTTACATGATAATTGCTTATCAGTGACTGCTCATGATGTGTCTTCTCCTTGATTAACAGGGGATAAGTCCATTCCGCTCATCAAACTGTACTGGAAAATAACAAAACTTAGTGAAGAGTCACTAAAAAGAAGTGATTAATCTTCTATCAATACAGGACTAATTGCTGTAAGTAAACAGTCTAGAAATCACATATTTACTCTTTCTCTATCCCTTAAGCAAAGCAGAATTTTCAAGTTGTGCTGTTTTGGCTGGGGGGCTGCTTTTTCATTTAGACTTCTCAGGATCTGTTCTCATACTTGCCTTACCCATCCCTGAGGCTACTCAGCGCTATTCTACCACCTATAAAGAACAAGAATGAACAGGAAAATGCAAAGTAATACAAAGTAATAGAAAGACAGGAGGTTTTTCATATGCTGCTATTCCAAAGCAGCCCATGTCCACATAATATCCCAGCACATCAATGGCAAAATCCATTTTAACGTGACAAAATCTATACAATGACCAGATTCAGATTACCAGACAACAGAACTGGTCTGGAACAGTAAATTGTTCAGCATCATTCCAGAAAGAGGAACTTTCTAATAATAAAAAATAGTAATAAATGCAAATAATCAAGGGTGATCAAGTAACTACGGGTGTGTATGCTGTAATCTTACAGATGCCCACCTGCCTCTCTGCAGCAGCAGGTGTTCACGAAAGAGTCAATCCCTTCTTAGCAAGAGCCCCAAATCTTTACAGTGGCAGCAGAGAGCAAGTAGGAGAAAAGGAGGGAGACCTGTCTGAGGATGGAACCCACCAAACTGGAGCATGGGGCAACACACTGCCCAGACCAGACAGTGACCCCCTAACAGCACTGCCACGGAGCTCAGAGGAAATGTTATGATCCAGAGCTGGAGCTCTAGGGCAGCAGGTTTGTTGCAATTTAATAATGTCATCGTTCCCTTAGTTTCAGGTGACAGGGGAAGTGATTTCTATGTGTGTCCATCAGACAAAGGTGTCAGTCACACAAGGTTTAGGAGCAATGCTAGGGAAATGGAGGATATTTTATCCAGCTGAAAAAGACTGCAATTAATTCACATTAGAAACTAGATTGGTTTATATCACAAAGACTGCATTTTCAGGCAACAACACTTTCCTCCACAGCCAAACAGTGGTATTAGAGTTCAATACTTCCTGACGAGCAAAGGCAATACCAACCACTGTGAATCACTCATGTAATTTCCTTATGGATTTTCACCTTCCCCATTCCATGGACTTTTCAGAAAATGGAGCCAAGGGATTAGTATAGGTGAGGACCATGCCCCTTAGCTTGGAATCAGGACCTGCCCATGGAGTTAATTGTTTCATAATTTCAATATGAAATGTCTTCATTTTCATTCATGTTCCTGCCTGGAACAGGGACGAAAACTTGTCCCTTTGCAATGTGGGAGGAATGAAAGGCTGGGACTGTATTTCCAGTCTTGTCCACAGCAAGACACTTTCACACAGTGTGCACCTTAAAAGCTGGACTCTTGCCAGTATAACTGCCTTGGTTTGACACCAGGGAAATTTAAGATCTGCTTTGTATTGTTATTTTACAAGCCCTTATACAGTGTTTGTTTTAAAGGATGTGTTCTGATTTAGTGGTGCCTGCTGAGATGATGAAAGCCAGTGCCTGATGTCCTGTGTGAGTGCTGTCTTCTGGAGATGAGATATTACTTTTCACCAGAGTTTCCCAAAAGGCAGCAGCAGCTTTAGCCTTTGGGGCACCAGATCTGCTCAGAACTCTCAAAAATAAAATCCAAGGGTCATGCCTTTAGCCCAGCTCTGAAGCCATTTAGCAGATTTTGGATGGCCAGCAGGAAGCTGCCCTGACAGAGGGTGACACAGCAGGGACACAGTGCAGGGGTGGCAGAGCCCACACCTCGGTGACCAGGTGGTAACACCAGCAGTGCTGTATGAGCTGCTCCAGGAGCACACCGGCAGCAAGGGGTTTGTTCCTTGCTTCTGGGAGCTTTTAAAAATTATATGTTTGAAGGCCATTGTCAGATAATTTCTGGTGTCAATAATCAGACTGACCCCCACTGCCTGTTTTGTGAGCTGAGACATGAAGAGGCTCCTACCTGGGCACCTTTGTTGAATGGGGCAGATCCGGCTGGTGCATACTTCTCTAACAGTGAGAACCAAAGCTTCTGCCCCAGAGGGCAGGCAGGAAGAGAAAGAATTACCTTGTGGCAAATGATAGATATGAGCTTCCTGAAGAGCAATAGAGGATCATCCCTTGGAAAACAAAAGCTGATGAAATTCCTACCCTGTATAACTTCCAGGTTGCTACAGAGTGAAAGAGTTGGAAATAACAGGACCCTGGGGACGTTGATGCTGCTCAAGAAATCTAATCCAAAAACTTCTCCCTGCCAATTCCCTGTGTCAGGTGCTTCAGTGAAGATGCACTAAGCCTTACAGGAGCTATACAAGGGATAATGTTACTCTACCGCTTCTCCTCAAGGCTTCAGCCTAATCCCCATTTAGAATAGTTTCACCTATACCCTTGAGGATTGGAATTTATACCCCTTCCAAGCCTTTTTATTAAGTAGCTTAATTGTGCATTGAGACATTCAATGACTCTTTGCACCTCCCTAAATTTCAGCCCTTTGTAGGAACTGCCAATTTATATTACAGGCACATCAAGGCTTTGGGAAGACTTCCTTTCTCTAGTAAGTGCTCTTTGCCCTCTGATTCAAAGGTGCATCTAGTCACAGGCCAGTGATTAACCAGAAGGCATCTGAGGAGGAACAACACCTCAACCAGTGAACGTATCCTCCAGGATGATGATAGATAGCAATGGCTATGTGGGAACACAGGATCACTGTGCTGACAGACTGGATGAGACACTGAGTGCCATGCTCTGATAGCAGAGGCCACTACATCACATCATCTCCTTCACTCATGCTTCAAGATGCATCTTTAAATAGGCAGTACTTTTGTCTCTGTTATTCTGACATGAATGCTGTTCTGTTCCTAAATCTTCTTGCTTTAATGGCTAAATACTGTCTTATTTCCAGGCTATATTAATTCATGGTTAATGTATGTTTTGCTCTTAGCCAATGCATTCCTCCCTTACTCCCATATGGTATTTTTAGACAGCAATCAGCTTGTCTCTTGATCTGTGACTTGCAAGACTAAACAAGCCAAATTTTTCCGGTCCCCTCTCCTAAAGTAAATTCCACTTTCTCTTAATAACTTGAGTCAAGTTCACCTTTCATGGATGGGACTCACTGGCACGGTGCTGCTCCAGACACAGCCAGCCAGCACAGATACCTCTTCTCCCTTCGAACATGGCATTCCTGACAAACCCCACCACCACATGGGCATTTCTGTAGCTGCAGCACTGGGCACTTCCCATCACCAACCAACACAATAGGAAACTATCTCATGTTTTTAACTTCTGTTACTCTACTATGAAAAAGTCTCGCTATTAGTCCAAGCAAGCATTTGACCCCTCATTTCATATTTTTAAATTGTAGGAGTGAATACTGCAAGCTATTTAACCCTGTTTGTGCAATAAACTTTTTCAACAAAAAATCGTTTTTTTGTTTGAGCCTGCTTGCTTAAATTCTTCCCATGGGCTTGGCTCACAGCTCCTGGGACTCTGCCAGCTTCTTCACTGCTGGTCTTGAATGAACAGAAGAGTTGTTCTCCAAGAGCAGCTGTACAAGAGGAGGAGATGTAGAGCCCGGGCTTGGCCCACCTCAGGTGAGCTTCTCACTACACAGCCCTCGAGACTCCAAGGAGCATATAAAATGCAGTGTCAAAGCTACTGAGCCCATTTTGATGTGGCTGAGGAAGGCCAAACCTTTGTGCTGGCAGAACTGCAGAGTGTAACTGCCCATCAGGTAGGTGTGGAAGGTATCACTGACTCCAAAGGGACCATCCCCACTTTTCTGGGTAGTGAGCTGTCCTGGTTATAGCGGCCGGGACCAGTTTGTCACTGTGTGGGTGTGTCCAGGGCTTTGTATGCTACACCCTCTATGTCATTTTCCCATGGATTGCTAACAGTTGATCATTTGCAGCAGCTGCCCAGGGCACACCAGGCCCGTCAGGCTACAAGCTGGGTGTTTAGGAATTCTGTGAGATAAGGAAGTTTTCCTGTCTTCACACCATTGACTTAGGTGTGATAACTCCCCTCGGGGGAGGGGAGTCCTTAGCACCATCACACTGAGCCTAAGGGGTCACGTGTGCTAATGGGCCATCAAGGAGCATCCCATGACTCATAGCATAGTAAATCACTCCTTGCGAAACTCCCCGCCCTGGGGGAGGTACTGCGCACTCCCATCTGAGCTCAAGCATATATAACCTTGGGAGTTTGGGACTTCTGGGATCACTTGTGAGATCCAGAGGAGGACTAGGACCTCAGCAGGACTGCAGCTGACACTCTTGACCAGACTGCAGACATCATCCTCAGTGACAGGTTTTCTCTTTCCTTTTACATTGTACTAAGGGGTGGGCCATGTGGTGCTCAGCACAGGGGCTGGCGAGTTCAATTTTGTTCATGCCCCAGGGTGCTGGGTTGTACATCTGTTTCTTTGTGGGTCAAACGTATTTTTTCCTCTGCATCATTGCACTTGTTGTGATTTTTTTATTAAATTGTAATTCTGATTTGCAATCTCTTTTGGAGTTGGTTTCATTTCTCCTGCTGGTTTACCTTTAAACCAGTACATGAGCTCAGACCACCAATCTCCCAGGGTTCCTCAACAGCCTGTGCTACCTGGTTGCCCTCTGGAACTGTGTGTTACACAGGTACCAAAGTCTGATAGGACTGGTGCTGGGCTTGGTGCTAGAGGTCCCAACACACCATTACTTTGAACTTACTTCTGTTCTTGCTGATGTCCACAGAAACCATTTCTCAGAATGTGTATCCCGTGAATTCACAAAAAGACCTTTTCTTTAGTTGTATAGCAGTAGTACCCACTCCCAGTGCTCTATATATTCTATCTTTATGTTCTATCAACAGATGGGTTTTTAGGGACAAAGTCCCTGCCTGAACAGAGAGCAGTGCCCACCAGGACTGCATGAGATGTATACCTGTGCACAAGCCACCCGTGATATTGCTGCCATGGAGTTGGACTACCAGGGGGCTGAGGAAACAGCTCTGAAATCCACATGCCCAGGTTTTACATGCCCTCTCCAGCCTGCGTCTAAGAAAAGGCAGCTGAATCTCATTAGTGAGGCAGCCAAGCAGGACAGGTAGCCTCAGGTTACACTAACGAGCCAATTAAAAGGACTTATAAAGGAAATTTGGCTGGGTAAGGAAGGAAGGAGGAGAAAGCTGGCAGCCCTGGCTGGAGAGGCAGAGCTGTGCAGCTGAAGATGAGTTGGTGCATAATTACCAAAGCTTTTTGTATTGTGCCATTGGGGAAGGGGAGCCTTAAAACCTTCAAGATGGCTGGTGTGGGACTGTGATGTTGTTAATTTGACTCATCAGAGACTGAAGAAAACCAAACAACAGTAAATAAGGATATTCTTGCTCTACCTGACAGGGTATTTTAGAGGCCCTGCTAGACCCAGTGCCCCAGGATCCCACCAACACCTTTGAGACCACCTGAGGCAGCTGGAGGGGAAGGTTCTGTCACGCAGCAGTTCTCAGACACCTGAAACCAAATCCCGAAACACACACAGCATTTTATAGGAAACAAACTTCAATCTAAATCAGACCAAGTTCTCCACTGAGAGTGGGAATTAAAATCATGTCTCCAAATGATCTCTTCAACTTTATCCAGTCATAAATCTGTCTCAGCAATAGATCACAGACAACAATGTGTGGGATACAGAGAGCTGTTGGGCTTTTTGGTCTGGGCTTGAAGTAACCTAAAGATTATGCAAACTGACCTCTTTCTTTGTCAATCCATCTGCAACTCATACCTGAAACTGTTTTTGATGTCTTTGAGAATCCTCAACAAACCAGAAAACCCATGTCAGTTCACTGTGATTTAATGGACTTAGGCTGATGAAATTCCTAAAAGTTTCCTCCAAATCTGTGCAATGTATCTTTGCCCAAGAGTTAGGACAAGTTTTATGCATCTAGTCCAATGTCCTGTTCCATCTATTGGCTAAAATTCTCTGCTCCTGAGTAATTCCTTCTGCACAAGCACTACTGGAGTCTGGTAAGCAAAAATGGTTCGTAAAACCACACAATCATTTTACAGCCATATGAGAAGAACACAGAGAGCTCTGTTCTGAGTTAAAGTTCCCAGCACACTGCTAGCATTATACAAATAATTATAGTAGCTGATTGCACCAAGATACCTCAACTGGAAAGAATCCTGGCTTAATCTGACGGAACAAAGCTGCCAACAGGAAGCACAAACACAAACAGGTCCTGCGACACCTGACTGAGCACCAAGATACATATTCCATCCAGATGGCTGAGATCTTCTGAGCCTGGGAATGGCAAACAGCAAACCTGTGTTTGCATTTAGCTCATCTGAATGATCACATGACAGAGGGAAATCACATGTACATGGCTGGATGTGGCTGGAGAAATGGAGCTGTTTCACTTTTCAAGCAGAAGCAAGAAAACCATAAACTCTCACTTAATAGCTTTTTCAATAAAGAATAGACATAGTCTTTTGCTGTTGAAACAGATGGATACCACTTCTGCCTGGGAAAGAACGTGCACTACCCTTTGTAGCTAGATCAAAGTAAAGTTGAAAGTGTGAAATAAGACCTGCCAAGCACAAAGTACTGCAGGCCAAAGAAAACAAGGGGTAGTTCTGAGAGACCTGGGTTTGGGACTAGAAGAGGAGAAAGAGGGAAAGACTTGTTTTTACAAATAATTTCAGGGACTATCTGTTTGAAGACTCCTTAGTACAGCAAACATGGTGCTTCTAGTACATCCATGAGGATGTTGTCTGGCAGTCCAGCATCACAATCTTCTAAACAACTTGCTAAATATACAGCTGAGAAGGGGTCAGCGAGTTTATCATGTCACAGAAGTTGAATTTCAATGAATTTCAATGTTTTACTAGTCTAAGGACTTCACAAAGAATATTACAAAGGACCTGTGAATATTCATTAATAGACTATAGTGTTCGTCACTCAACTCCTACAAAAACCATTGTATTAGCATGATGTCCTGCAGATAAGCTGAGGTTGTCAAAGCAGCCTATGGAATCTGGAATCCTAATTGCAGCAGAGTTACCCAAATTAGGTGTCTTAAATAATTTGTTAATGTCCTAAGTAATTTTTATAAATAGCACTTAAAATAATACCAGAAATCAAAACACCAGAAGACAGCCTTGGGGCAACGACACTGAGATTAGGGCAATCTAGACCCAGCTGATCTCTCCTGTACAAATTTCCTGAGTCAAGAGTAAGTACACTGCACCAAAACTGTGTCCCCAAGAGAAGATAGGGAAAATAATTCTTCTGCATCTATTCTTGGTTAAAAATAAAAGAAATGTAATGAGGACTTGGACAACGTCTTCTGATAACAGTATGTAACATTTAGCTCCACACCGCAAGGTAACTGCTAGAGGTTTCTTATATTTATCACAGAGAATTATAATCCAAGACATCACAGGCTGCTTGGCATTATCTTTTGATAGAGGAGTGCAGTAGATAGTTAGCTGAAAGGCACTACCGCTAATCCTGCTTTGCTTCTATCCCAAGATCATCACTGTGATAACACTGTCACTACTACTAAGAACTACCTTTGCCTGAAACCCTCCTGACAGAATTACAAGTGGGATAAGAAACTTTCAACTGTGCAGATACTGAAATAAACAGAAACAGATTTTAATATGAGATCTTCTGTACTTGACAAGGATAAAATTCTGAAGACTTTTGATACCTGCAGTACTATTTCTTTGGTCTAATATAGAAATAATGGTTTTCCCTTTCACTGAGAGTTTTCAATGATTAAATCTCGGGGAGATCAAAAGAGACTTTGAATTTTAACTAAGAATTTTCTCTCCAGTTGGTAATGTTTTATGAATCCTCTTTTGAACATGAATCTCTGAGAAGGTGAACAAGGAAAAAAGTGGTCATCTGCAAAAATTTTAAGTAAACTGGAAACATATAGAAGCTAATGAAACACAAAGTGAAAGTGTCCCTATCTTTGGCTATTTAATTCCTCATAGCTTGCTCTTTGGAACCAAAATGTAAAGATAAAAAGAATAAATCAACAGTTTTGAGAAGCTGATATGGAGGCAGCATTTCATGCAGATTGGTTCATCTTCATGACCTGTTCAGTCATGAAGATCTAATCTCAACATCTTCTGACCCTTCTCCATAGTTCATTACTTTCTAATCACTTATGGCTCTTATTGAGGAACACTCTGAGCTTCTCAGACTGGAACAAATCCATAAATCAAAGACAATAGCTTCTTGGCTTTCTTTAGCAGCCTGTCTCCCCTTTATAATCTTGTCCATCTGTTGAATTTGAAATTCACTTTGTGTGTGTGCAAATATACTGCTAGAAAAAAAAAATAAGTGAAAATATTTCTAGTACAGATAAATTGTCCATTGACTTCCTGAGCTGTGTGAGGCTGTAACCTGGCACCACCCAGGGAATTGAGGATACCTACTGCAATCTGTCCTCCAGCAGAGTTTCTCACTATTCCTTTATTGGCATATAGTTTCTCTCCCATGGATAGACAACAGGAAAAAGGAAAACTAACAAAATAATGAACTGACTATTTTGATGGCTGCCTGCAGTTTGTGCTAAAAAATTTTGCAACGCAAATTACAAACACATGCTTATTAACCATCAGTCTTCGTGTCAACTTCTGAAAGGAGATAACAATCAAATTTGATATTTGTTTATTTTCCGGATCCCAAAGGGGATTTTTTCCTCACAATATTCTGCAGTAAAATCATTCCTATTGGGCCACAGCAGTGACTTACAGATAGATTCCTTCTTTTTAAAGGAGATAACATTGGTGACATTTGTTCTAGTAATTTTATCTCCCAGGTCAGTACAGAGCAATGCATTCAGGCCCTTTAAAATGGAGCATCTCTCAGGGTGTAATGGATTTGACAAAGGACTGAAACAACATGCAGGCAAAGAGGATGAGAAGGGCTAACACAGGCCAAGAGTTGAGAAGGGCTTTCCTCTTCACTTCAGCTAGACAAACAGAGAGTGTATTCTTCTACTTTCAATAACAAACAAGACTTGTCAATAGACACAGCAGGAGGTAGAGGAGTGCACAGGGATGGGAAGCTCTCATGTACACTCTGCTCACCTGGGGCTGGTGGGGGTGTCTTTTTTTACATATCACAGCAAGAAGAAAGCTGAATTTTGATGGAAATAAGGCAGAATTTGACTGGTGAAGTCAAGAATGAGCTATTTTATAATTTCCCATGTGCAGTACTGACCAGAAGGGAAGACAGTGGACAGAGTAGGAAAGCAGAATAAGCAGAAAAGGACACAGTGGGAAAAAGTCTCTTTTTAAACAAGCAGTTGCAAAAAAGGGAGATATCAAAGGGCTGTGAAAATTCCTACATTTTTGGACATTCTATCCAAGCCTGGGCTAGTGAATGACTAAGACAAGCTTCTCAAAGTGCAAAATAGCACATCTGATGGAGCAGAAAATTCCACATCATCTGCACACACATGTATTGTAACTAATAATAACAGCTCTTGTGAGGCTGGTAAATCACTTTCTCACAAAGGCATAGAAACGCTCTCAAACTGGCATTTTGCTTCACCCCAGCCTAGTTTTGAGTTGGGTACCCTACTTTGAAAGCATGGCTGAACAGAAAATCTGACTCCTGTCCTGGTTCAGAGGGAGCTGATTTGATATATTTAAGGCAAAACATGTATCAGGGTTGAATTTATGGACTAAAAGCACGAAAGCAACATGAATCCACAAAAATAAAGATAATACAGTTCTGGAATACAGATAAATATAAGGCATATACTGTAAATGGATTTAAAGTTCTGAGGCAACACAAAATGTACTGTACCTCACCTCTGGGTTCCCCTTACTCAGACAACTTATTGGGATTTATTTGAGGCTGTCTAACATTTGATGACAGTCGGATATGATTTATCTCTCATGCACAACCAAAGTTGGCAGTGTTATTTAGGAGCTGAACAACCAAGGGATAAAACACAACTTGCTTCTTAAGATCAGTCTCATTTGAAAGCATTTAGATAATTAATAGACAAGTTTACTCTTTCTTTTAAGTTCTTTGTTTTAAGCAAAACTGACAATGAAATTAAGCCTACTTGTAGTGATAGAAAAATAATAACTACAAATGCTGCCAGTTGCTGCACCAGTGTGTGAGCCTAAACACTTGTCTGGTGCCAGTTAGTTAGCCCCTGAAGCAGCTGCATTTCTCCACTGGTCAAATACTTTATACTGTTGAGACCTCTCTAGACAAAAAATGTTACAAAAGATGTGCCATGTCTTGTCCTCTGGTTGCCATAAAATAAAACTCCAGGGCAAGTGAAGAGTGAGGTAAAGGCAGCCTTCTTAATAGGGGGTGATGCTAAAAGTACAGCTTATCATCTCTAGTGCTGGTTATTTGTAAAAGTTCTGTCTTCTCTAAGGACTGAGAGATAGAATAGATATATCCTGAAATAAATCAAACTACTATATCGTCCATCATATCTTCTGACAATCTATATGACACTGTCGTACTTTCCATCTTATTTTTTGTTGTGTTTTTCTGTGAAAAGTCAATAAAGAAGCTTTTCTTTCTTTGCTTGTCAGCTACAGTCCTGGAACAGTTAATAACCAAAACCCACCTGCAGGAGACCATTTTGTAGAATGTAACATCATACACAGACTGTCTCGGGCACAAAAGCGAAGACTGTGATGTCTAACTTCTAAAGAGCATATGAAGAATAACTTCCTTTACATGCTTCGTCTGAATCTTTTTTTACTGCTTTAAAGATGGTTTTCAGGTTTCCTTGGGGCGGAAAAACATTTTCCCTGTCTGAATGTAAACAGCACAGACTGTCCTGAACTGGCCCTGTTGCCCAAAGCTCACATCAGAGTGCCAGCCTAAGCACGTGCCAGAGGGACACCATGTCGAGTGCAGTCTGAATAAAGTGAGACTCCTGTGTCTGAGATGAGGGTTTAGATGAGTTAAACAAAAGTACTAAGAAGGAATAGATCACTTTTTAGACTGTTCCCAAATGGCTTTTCCAAGCTGTATCTGCCCAGAGGGACCAAGCAATAACTCAGAGGCCAGCATTGGCATCCATCTCTTTCCTGTCCATCCCAATACCCAAAGCAGCTTCTGTTGTTTGAAGCTGCCTCCTGTTCAGTGTGTCTGTCTGTGCAAGGGAGAGAATGAAGAGGAAGGTTATTAAAAAAGCAGTTTGGCTAAATAAGGGAGCTCATTATGTGTGCTATTTCTGTTCCTCAAATGTCTGCCTTCCTCTCTTTCCCTTGAGGTTTCCAGAGAAATCTGACAATCAGGACTGAGGTTTACTGTCAGCTTCCATTAGGCAAATCGGCTGGGCTGGGGATGGGGGAAGGACAAGGGGAAAATTGCCCTAAAAGTGAGCTGATTCAGCACCAATCATGTCTTTGTGCACATCCCCCCTACCAGAAAGTACTTGGCTGGAGGCGCTGTCCCAAAAAAAAACCCTTTCAGAGCCTCTGCAGCAGAACATGATCATGGAACACTGTTTTCTGTCAGACCCACAGTGACGGGCACAGCCAACAGCTCTTACTGCCCTGCCAAAGCAAATGACCTTCAGCATGTTCACCTGTCAGGGAACTCATTTCCGTGTTGTAATTGATGTGTAAAAGTGATCTTCATTACTTGAACTAAAGACTGCAAACCAGATATGTTTCCCAAGAATATGAACAGACTCTCTGGACGTGGAGCACTGGATATGACATTTCAAAATCTCTGCATAAAAAAAAAAAAAAGAAAAAAAAAGAAAAGAAAAAAAAAGGAAGGTATTTTCTTAATTTCTTTTTCACCTCTCCTTTAGAAAATACTGATTTTTCCCTCAGTCACCTTATATGAATTTCTTCAGTTTATATAGAATTCCAGTGGGTTGGAAGTGACCTAAAGATCATCTAGGTCCGACCCTGAGTTGGGGGTGCATTCATTATGTATGAAGAAGCAGCATAGACTTCACAGAAGTCGAGTTTTAAGCAGAAAAGGTTTTTGTCTCTCGCAGTTTTCACTACCATGCTCCCAAAACAGGCTATTATTCCAAGGACAGGCCAGTCTCCACTGCATTGCCATTCATCGTGGTTGTACCTTGTACATCTTTCAGGATCAGTCACTATACACAGATACAGAATGAGAAAGAAAAATTAGTCACCTGCTATAGAAAACACAGCTCTTTCATGGTTCGAAATAGTGAGATTTCACTGCAGCAGCACAGTTTTCTTCAAAACTGCAGCCATCAGGGCAGGAAGACAGCATGTACATTACAGTTTCCCGAGAAATATCACGAAGAAAAAATATTCATTTCTCCAGCTGTGAAATGGCTATGAACTGTAATCATGCATGTCGTCTTCGTCATAAAGCAGTCGTGAGGCATCACCAATTCAAATTCACAGTAAACAGGAAATTAAATTAAATTATATATCTCCTCACAATCACAGTCATTCAAATAAGCCCCTGACCCACAGAAAACATCACCAGCGTAACCACAAACATAAAATTATATTTAAGATCTTCCACAGCACCTGTGGCTTGAGGAATGTGTTATGTCAATTACCTTGGCAGTATTGCACCTCCTTGGGGTATTGCTGTTGCAGGGTAACATTACATCCTTCCCAGAAATGGGGGGACCTGCCCAAAAGTTTTGAATTAACTGGTGAAAACGGGATCCGAATTGCTTGCTGCCCTCCCATCCTTGTCTGGTCATCCCTTGTTTTCCTCCACACACCACAGGAGACGCCAGCAAACTTCTTTCTGAGAATCTCCTGCTCATTGTTGAAGGCTTCATACAGGGTTTAAATTTCCAGACTCAGGAGCATTTGCCCTCTGTGGTGTACTGAAGGTGCATGTTATCCATTTCCTTACCAGACTCCAATGCCAGCCATGGAGAATTATTTGTGAGATGTTGGCACAAAGGAGGAGATGGGGAATGGACCCTCTAAATTTGGTCAGGCTTGTCCTCTGCAGGTGCTCACAGAGCCCCAGACCACTCTTCAGGCTCCCAGACAAGCTCCAGGGCAGGAATGCCATAAGGGAAGAAACTCCTTACAGGAAATCCAGTTTCTCCTCAGCCAGACACCTTTGTACTCCAGAGCCTCAGGGCTTGTCTCCATTCCTGTTCACACATCCTCCTCAGTACCTCTTATCTCCAGGTCCCCAGATCACTGATGCCGCCTCCTGCCCTCCAGCCCCAGCTCCAGCAGGGTGTCAGCTGCCTGAACAGCCCCAGCCAAGCCACTTCAGAGGCCCATGCTGAAAATTAATGGGTGCTCTATCCAATTCCCAAACATCACTTGTGATGAAGCAGGAGGGACTCAGTAATCATCTGAAGCTGAACCTCATCTGAAGCTGAGAAAACTCCAAGTTTGGAGGATAAAGTCTATGTTTTGCCTCCCAATGTTCTTCTGCCCCGCAAAATCCACCTTATGCACAAGTTTTGTACTCATGTTTAATCAACTGAAGCAAAAAATAGACAAAATTTTAAAAGGGTGGTTCATGAGGATCCTCTTGTATTCAAGGATTTCTAAATTAATATTTTAAAGCTTAGAATAAAAGCTTTCCAATACAACTAAGTGCTCTGAGCTCCAAAGTCCCAAACCTAGGCATTTCAGTGGAAAATAAGTAATTTTTAAATTTAGATTCTTCCCATTAATGAATCCAAAATTTCAGTGCTCTGGGCCTGGATTTTTTTACTTTTCAGGAAAAGCACTGCTTCATGTCACGGGTTTGAAAATTGCTGTACAAAACACCCAAGAAATAAAAACTGCAGCATTTGTTTTCCTTTAGCATAGCAAAGGAAAACCAACCTTTCTTCAATCTTCATCTATTTTTAACAGAGTTCCCATATCCTGCAAGTTAATCCCAAAGAACACCTACCCAAGTGAGCAGGTTGGGGTGGGAGGACCAGCAAGGCTCCGGGGGCAGAGATGCCCCACCACAAAGGGGAAGGGCTGTGACAGCCCCAGAAAGGAGAGGAAGGGCTTTTCTGAGATACTCCCACACCATGGAAGAGAACACTAACTTCTCCCACTGTGAGAGGACACTCCTCCTGCACTCCTGTCAGGAGTCCATTTCAGACCTGAAGCTTACAGGATAAACCATTCAACCTTCAAGGAATTGTCAAAAAATGCAGCTAAATAGCAAACACATGTAAGTCTCAGGCATTTCCCTGAGCCCCATTTGTTCTTTTTTTAGCCTCAGGAGAAAAGCACATTCTTCTGCATAATTTATTTCTTCAGCAGAATTATGCAGAAAACTGCCACTAAATTGCTTTTCCTGATTAAAACCACAGCATTTTATATTCTCCCCTCCATTTCTGGATTATTTTTTTTTCTTTTTTTATCATAGAGCTTCTTCTTCCTAAATGTATCTCTTTAATTTTGTCTGGAAAGAAAACAAAGCCCCATCTGGTCCTAACTTTCCCAGCACATCCCCAGGTGTGGGCAAGACACCTCCCTCGCACTTCTCCAGCCCCAGAGCTCTAAATTTGGGTCATGGCAGTGCATGGGCTGATTGTGTTGGGGGTCTGTGTGGTTTGGCAGTAGGTTGGCTTAGGGGAAGGGAGTTTGTTGATGAAAGAGGGGAGGTATTTTATCTCAGACAATAAAATAGCTTTCTGAAAGGGCTCATGTTCTTGGAATGGTGTTAGAGGCCTATGGGTTGGGGTTTACAGGACTGAACAAAACCAGTTCTTTACCAGTGGCTGAAGAAAAGAGGTGCCGTCACACGCAGCTGTACAACAGAGCTGGGTTCAAGTGCTCACAAATCACAAGGCCCCACATCAGTGTAAGAATGACATGCATTTGCATCAGTCACTTGCTGTTTTTCAGGTTTTTTGCCCAGGAGTGTGAGAGATTACTTTTAGCACACCTGAAAAAGGGGCTGTGGTTCGAGGGGGAGTAGTTTCACCTGCCTGTGAACTCATTTCCTCCTGCACTGGAGATGTAGTGTTGTTACATTTGGATTTAGCTCTGGATGAACATATTGGCTCAGCTCTTCAAAAACCTTCCTTTAGAGACCAGTTGCAGTCCAGAGGCTGGTTATAAACCTTTGCATGCCCACTGCCAGGCTCTTAGTGGAAATAAAAAATTGATGGATTTTCACTTTCATTTAAGGTCTTTGCCTGGTACGAGGATCTGATGTGATGAGTCAGTGCTGAGCCATGCTTATGGTGTCTGCCTGCACGTAAGGAATTAGGGCTCTGGCAATTAAATAAAGGTACGCTCAGGATTATTACACAGGCTTTATTTTCAGCATGATGGGTCTGTAGTTCTCTGCCTTTTTGTGCTTCTCCCCATGTCTGGTGTTTAGCAGCACCAGTGGAAATGAAAATGCAGCTGGTGTAGTTCTGTGGGGACCTCTGAGTTTTCATTATAGTATATGGCCTTCTCCCTTCTCATCCTTGTCTTTATTAATCATTAGTGTGGTAAGTAAAAACAGGCTCTGGATCACACACTCAGATGAAGGCACTCAGAAAATATAGAATGGGGGCAGGTGGGGGCTGTTGCTTAGTCATTAAATCCTCCTTGTCAGCTGCTGTAGGTTGTTCAGTGGGGTTTTTGTTAGTGGAAAAATATTCACTACTGGTCTCACCCACATTTCTCTCCAAGCCCATCATCTCCCATAATCAGGGAAAGTACCCTGTTTATCTGTGGTGCCTGAATTATTCACAGGTTTAATCCAGACTTAAGAAGTGTCCCTGATTTGGGGGTTATGGAGTTTTAATACACAACAAAATGTCTAAAAAGCACTCTAAGAGCTGTGGGTCTCTTCCCTATAACTGCCCAGGTGCTGGTGCATGGAAAGCTGGTCAGAGATTTAAGGCAAGCAGCAAATCTTCAACAGCCCCTAATTAAATACAGAAATACACTCTGCACACACCCCACACTCAGCCAGCTTCTTTCAAAAGGGCTGGCGGAGAAGGCAGGGTTTGAGGCATGTACTGAACACTTGTTCAAGGCCTTGTTCTGGTAAAAGGAAAAAGTCCTACTGCCAGAAACCCATTCTTGGAATACATTCATCAGGAGTTGGTTATTCATACACCAATCCAAGGGCCATTGTTGGAGCAGAGCTGACCTCTCACGTGTCTCTCTCTGCTCTACCCCTCAACATGGACTTGAGCTTGCAGGTGCTCCTGGGGCTTATTCCTCTGCCTTGCACTGAATGAGGCCAAATCCCTGGATAAATCTGCCAGGGGCCAGAATCCATGTGGAATAGCTGGATCTAACCATTGGAACTGTGTCTATTGCCTTCTGTTTACAGCAAGCCACAGGTTAACAGACTTCTGTGTATTCAGGCTGTGTTCATTTTATCAGTGCTGGTTGAACTTGGTATCACTGTTTATCATCGACGTCTCTACTAATAGGATACACCAGCTATTTAGCCCTGCCCCTGCAGAAACTGTTGACACATCTGATGTGTCAGGGGTATACTTCCCTTTCCAAGTAACAGATCATTAGTGCACTGGTGGTGTCTTTCTTTCTTGAATCCATTGATCATTTATCTTCAGCTTAAAACTTCAAATGAACTATTTTCTTTAATTTGGCCTGTTTTGTGCTCACCATTAACTTTGCTCATGGTAGCATTATGTGGTCTGCTAGGGTTGTCAGAAGATCCTAATAGGAAGGGAATTTCTTTAGCAGGAGAAAAGTAGGAAAAAAGAATATTAATGGGGCAATCTTTGACTGATACTCTGAATTATTTGTAAAAGGAGAAAGAATTCCCATGTCTGCAGATCAGTGACTTTTTTGGTTATTTCCTGAGTTGATATATATGATGGCTTCCCAAGAGTATCTAAACCAGTAATGACGGGTAAAACAGTATTTAAGTGCTTTCGTTTGCAAATTAAATCTGTAGTGTTAGAACAGCCTTATTTCTGACAATACCTCTGCAAGGTGTTCTCTGAAACTAGGGAACCAAAATCATCTAAGGAACTTCTGTGCTGTTACCTTGGGAAATAGAGTTTTTGTTCCCTACTTTAGACTTGGCATGGTGTTTTTGCAGGTAATAGCCTTTTGAGAGCAGTGATTAAATGCACAGGCTGAACAAGGCTGTACATATTGTGCATTACATTCCAGCTGATTACATTAAGTATTCCAGGTTCGGGGGGTCCTCTCGGCGTATGCAACGCTCCACTGAGCAGAATCATCAATATTTAAGTGTTCTTTCATACCATGCTGTAACAGCCCCAGTTGATACACAGCAGTGGAAATGATGTCTCAAATTGCAATAGGTTTCACACTTCACCAACATGTTCTGTAGCTACAATCCCATGTTCCAGAAGGAGCCCACCTCCCTCAGGAAACTGATGTTACAGCACACATGCACACTCAGATCCCAGGATCTTGCTGTCCTGCCAAGAGAAGGCAAAAGATCCTTTGGTGTGATGTCAAGAAACTGCACATCCATTCAGCCCTTTAGGGCTTAGGGCCCCTTAGAGAAGTGTTAGGGCTTCTCTGCTTTCATCACAACATACTCCAAAGCACCTTCTGGGCTAAATGATTCTTGGAGGCCTTCCTCTTCCTGTTGAGGAGATGTGGAGCTTTGGGTCTCATGTCTTCTAAGTCTACACTGGCTGATGGGGAATAAGCATTTCTGGACTCACTTTTCTAAGCCTGTTTTCCAGAATCTTTTAGAAAGAGGGGCTGCACTGCCTGTGCTAAGTGGTATGTTGCACTGGAGCCATGTGCATCCTTTCCCATGCCCTGAGCCAAGCTCCAGCCACACAGCTTGAAGGGAGACAAGGAAGGGAGGATGCCTCTCCTCAAATACTAATAACTGAATTTACAGCAACAATCAAACATGATATGCTCTGTTAGATCTTTCATTTGAAATAAAATCCTGTGACACAGAGATATCATTATCATTTTTATCTCATCAAAAGTAACTATCACATTTGTGGGTAGACATAATAGATCAAAATGGATGCTTCTTAGCAAAGGAGTCTGTATAAATACAAACAGTAGAGATTAAAGGGCTAACAACAAAGGTCTCTGCTGTTGAAGCTCCAGCAGCACCCCGTGTGCATCCCCAGCAATACATTTACCAGGAAGATTTAAGAACTAAATCTATGATATTACTTCTCCCCTGTCAATAATCTGGTAGCCTTAGGCACACATGCCAATGGAAAAGCAGGCTGGAGTTCAAAGATGTGGCACATGAGAAAGTAGCAGGGATAATTTTCACTTGATATCACATCATCAGAAACTGCTACACAAAATTATTGTGAATTATGGGGACCTGCTGTGCATTTGATTTCCCACAGCTGCTACCACAGCAGTCACTTTCCTGAAAATTAAGTGCATGTTTCATCTGCTCGCAGGAAGGGAAGAGGGGAAAAAGGTAAAAAAAGCAAAATTTATGATGGAAACCCCACTGAAATCTCGTGTGCCATCCTGTGCAGCCACAGCCCTTTCCCTGGCTGTACTCTGGGACAAGCAGCAGGGACACATGGCACGGTGTCACTGGGCAGGGTGGGCTGTGTCCATCAGCAGCAGAGCCAGGGCAGACCCACCAGAGCTGTGTCCAGCAACTGCAATATGTTCATTCAATTTACATTCCCTGCAACTCACTGTTGTCTCTTATCTCCAGCAAGGGACACTACACAAAGCAGATTATTCCAGCTCCTCTCCTCCAAAGCAGGCAGCAGCACTAACCGCCCCTGTGACTGCCAGGAGCTGCGCAATAGCGTAATGAGAGGCTGTCTGTCGGAAATGAGGGGCCGTGGGGGAGGCAGGGAAAGGGGATTCTTTCATTCCTACGTGTGAAACTGCACACAAAGCTCCTTCCTGAGCACTCACTGTACGATCACGGCACTCGGTTTGAATGGCCCTGCTTGTGGGGCTGGTACTGCTCCCCCGCAGGGAAGCTGACAGGGCATAGCACCAGACTGACAGCCCCGAGCCTGAGCAGAAAGGGAACAGCACCAATATATTTCCCTCCTCCATCATTATCATTCTGCTCCAACAAATGTTGACCAGAAAAGCCATATGGTTATTTCATTTTCGGGCAGATTTTACTAGCGTGGAAACAAAGATACTTCAATTGCACTTTTGTGTCCCAAGATCACCAAGTGCTTCTCTGAGTGCTAATTAAATTCCACAACCTCCTCAAACAGCAGGTGAGTCCAATCTGATATTGCCGTAGCTTTGTTTCCTATGGAAACAGTGGGCAGAGGTGCCCATGCTGGGCATGGCTGGGTGTGCATCTGCCCTCCCCCAACACGTGCTGGAACCACTGGCCCAGTTAAAGATGATTTGACAGAGAGGCAGAACCCCCAGAGAAAATGAATCTCTTGAAATTTATTTTGTGGTCCGTGCCAACATCACTTCAAGGTGCTGAAGGGAAAGCCTGTTCTGTGAGTTCCTTGGGCAATGCAGGCATCCATGGAAAAGCTTCAGCCAAAGCTTGGACTTTCTTGGACAGTGAACTGAAAGAGAGGTATCCAGAGGGAACTGGGCTTGGGACATCCTGACTCACAAAACAAATAATTTCTGGACCAGAAGATGATGGACTAGGTTAGCAGAGCGCCTTGCACAGGTTCATGCAAACCATGTCCAGAGCCAGGATCCCAGTCTAGAAGCCCAGACATTTCCTTGGGCAGAGTGATGCTTTGAACCTCATCCCCTGTGATGCTCACAGATACAATGACTACTTTGATTCTTACACTGTTCTCAGCACCATTGGATCAACTGCAGGGAAAATTAGGAGCAATAAAATCAACTCTTCAGTGGACTTCTTTCTGTGTCTGGACATTTTCTTTTAGGAAGGTGATTTTGTCCCTAGGCCTTGAATTTTTAGCCTTTTCTTTTGAAAAGGAGATTGACATGGATCCTTAGAGTAAAAACTGGTAAAATTGTTTCTCTCAAAGAGGACTTTTTAGAAGGTAGAATGAATACAGATCCAGAGAAAAAGGGAAGAAAAGTCACTCTGATTCTGGGGCAATTTTATCCACACAGGCAGCCTTCTTCAGATCTTCCCAGGAATTCCTCTGGGGTTTCAGAGTCTTCAGACTGGACGCCTGAGAGGACAGGGTTCATTTCAGGTAAGATAGGAGACTTACAGCTGCCACCTTATTTCCAGTAGCACTTGTTTTGCAAAGAGCCAACTCCTCCTTCACTGTGAAGCTGAGGCAAAGAAAAAATGACTGAAACTCATTTTAATGGTAAATTTACTTTGGTATCAAGCTGATACTTAAGACAGATATGAAGTTATTCTGTGGGAGTCAACTGAATATCCACTGGATTCTTATATAATGTGGAAAAGGATTGAAATTTGGGGTTAATTAGGAGTATTATGAACAGTTAGAGAAAAATGGAATAACAGAAAAGTGCAAACACATGGTATTATCTTTTCAATAAAATGTGTAGTCAAGTGTAACTTTTTTGCCTGTCTGAAAAACACCCTGACTACTTTGAGAGGCAGTGGTGAGCATTTTTGTGATCTAGATTGTGACTGGGGGGAGAGATGGTGTGGGATGAGAAAAGGAAAGAAGTAGATTTTGCTTTTATTCAAAACATCTTGAGCTGTTAAAATTTTGGCTCTGCCTAGGAAACAATAATGGAAGAAACAGCCCTTGTGATAAGTATCTCTTTTCTTTAGAAATTTCTATTCCAAAAAGCCATTCTCTGTCGCTAATATGTCTGACATCGAATATAATAAAAATAAATACACCTCCTAAGGGGTTTGCCACTTTCTTTGTTCACTGTAACCTGCTGGTTAACTTCCTGTCCCCAGAAGTGCCTGTCACTGCTCATTTGTACACAGATGGGGATCTCTGGGCGGACAAGGCCTTCCATCAGCTGGAACTGTTCAGTGGGAACAGCCATATCCATCCCAGTATTATCCAAGATGCAGCAGGAGCAAACATAGCAACAACACTGTGCACAGGATCATTAACAGAAGAAAAGGGGGGGCTTCATTTCTCTGACTTCCAAGATAGTAATGCCAACAGTAGAGGAGAAGGGATTATCTTTTTTTTTCTTTCCCAAGGTTGGAAGTCCTGTTTCAGGTTTCATGCCATGCAGACAGCAATAATAACCAGCTCTGAGAGCTGCTCACTGCACAATGGCAAATTGCTCATGGGCAGTGATGGCAAGATTTAATCCCTGCTCTTAGAATGCAACCCGCATAGCCACTCAAGACAACATAATAGCACTTTTGTAGCTCTCTGCTACAAACATCACTTTGAAAAGGATACAGCTGTGGAGGGAAGTCTCCACATGCGTCATTTTTGGCTGGCTACCAAGTCCTCAGAGCCTCAGCCACGCTGCTCTGCCAGCTACTGCAAAGTCACGCTTGGGGGAGGGAGGGGAAATGGATGGAGCTCTGTGAGCAAGAAAGGCAAGATAAAATTAAGTTGCTTGGACAGGTGACCAGGTTAGGAATGCATTTGCTGAAGAACTGGGATGAGAGAAAACTGGGATGACAGCTCCAATTTGGGATTTAATTTACAATCCATAAGGCACTGTATGAACTCACCTAATCTTCTAAAGTTGCAGGTGTGTCAAACATCAGCTGTCTCTTCATCGAATACTGACCCGATGACATGGCCATGCATGGAGGAGCCCAGGCAAGGCTTCAGAGGGCACCAGCAATTTCTCTCCTGTCTTCCCTCCACTCTTTTCCTGAGCTTTCAGTCACACTGTTTCCAGCCACCACATAAATCAACTGAGTGACCAAAAGAGGCCAAAGCCCACCCAGTTTGCTTTGGCCACTGTGCTGGTTCTGCACAGCCCCACAAGTGTCCAGTGTCCTGCTAAGCAGTGGGGGCTGTGAGGACACGTCTCTGCAGAGGAGGAGCCAGCCTGGAGGAACAACTTTTCTGCAGCAGCATGGTCTTGAGCTGAGACCCCCACAGGCTGTGCTTCGCTCACACGCTGCTATGCTGCTGGGGGACGTCACTGCTCCCTCGGGAGCAGCCTGGTCCTCTGCCCTGGTGGTCCTGCTCTGCAAGCCCTGCTGACAAAGCAGCCGAGCCACAGAAGCCTGGCAGCCCGTAGGGATGGCCTGCCTGAGCCCACAGCAGAAGCACTGGCACAAGTGCTGCTGGCACAGATGTGCATGTGAGAGGGACAGGGCTGGTGTCCCCAACTGGGGAGATGGGATTGAGGAGCTGAGAGCAGTGCAGTGTCCAGCTGGCATAACCAGGTTCAGAAAAGGCACTTCCACTCTGGGAGCACAGTTGTTTCTGGAGGCCTGCAGTGGGAAAAGGAAGAAGAGCTTGAATCTTACAGTCAGCTGTGGACTAGAAGGAGCAAGAATCCCCTCCAGAGCTCACCAAGTCAGCTTGTGCTTTGAATCAACATCAGCCTGCTGTCAGCTGTTTCAGTGTTTCTGAAAGCACCAAGAAGTATCAGCCAGAATTAGTTTATGCATAACAAATCTAAGAAAACTGTAAGCTTCTTATGGACCCCTCAAAGAGACATAATGTGGCTGTGTGTGTCCTGTGATACCACTTGGGCCTCTGCATGTAAAATAATTTTAGGAGGAATTTTGTTAGGATGAGCGGGTTCTCACCACAAACCTTTGAGGTGCGTTCTCCTTTCCTGGCACAAATAAAGATACAGGATTTTGAGTGAATTGACTAGTAATTCTGTCATGAACTGATCTGCTTTCTCCTTCTTCCCTACCTCACTGTATTACTGATGGGAACAAGGGAGTTGTTATCAATCAAGGCAAGCTACGTTGTGATCTATGCAACTGAAATCCATTTCAGATTGGAGGATAAAATGTGATTATATTTACACTTCCTTGACACAATTCAGGCAGCAAAATAACAGCCTTCTAGAGACATTTTTCTTCTTCATATTTAGATTTGTCAGTATTGTGGAGCTGTGTGAGAAGGGAGGGAACTGTTATAGCAGCTGCGATTCAGTGATACTTTTTTTTTAGTTGCCTTACAAATTAAGATGTTCCGTTTATTGTACTGTCTTCCCATCTTTTTCGTCTCCAGGTTCCTTGAATACTGTCCAGAGCATCCTCCAGATTGATGAGATTGCATTTCAATCAATACAGCTCTATGTAAATCTATTTCTGCTTTTGACATATCCCATAAATTATTTCTACTTATAACCTTAATTGGTCTGTGTTCATCACAGGAGATGGAATTTCTAACTCATGCAGCTGTTTACAAATTAAATTTGCAATTAATGAAGAAAGTATGAGATCAAGCACTTCATCCAACCACGATCTGAATTTGAAAAGGATATAATCATGTTTTATATGGTCAGACTGTGCTTGGACATTTTTATGTTAAAGGTGTAGGCTCCAAAAAATCCCAGAAATGCAAAGACTGGCTTGACCAACACAGTCTTAGTCAACCCAAGGTTTGGCTTGACCTGCTGGTGGGAACAACCAGCATTACTCATAACAAAAGTTTCACTTCCAGTAGACAGCCATATGTTCTCTTCTCCTTCCAACACCAGCAATGATATTGAGCCCATCCATCCCATCCAGAGCACCAAGGAAGTCTCCCTTCTCATTTTATATTTGTGCCTGCCCCAGCTAGGCACAGTCAGAAATCCCCCAAGCTTTGCTCTAGAGTGAAAACAATCCTACTCTCAGAATTTCACTTTTTTTTTTTTTAGGAATTGTATTACAATTTCTAATGTATTTCCTGGATCTTTACAAAGCATTTCATCGAAGGGTCATCTCCTGTCATCTCTCCAGATTCACAGAGACAGTTTTCAAATCAGTAGCAAAACTGAGAATGGTTCAGTATTCTCCTCACAGCCACACACTATGTAGCAGGAGAGCTGTGAAAAGTTGAGTTAACCAAAAGCATCAATAGCAATTCTTAAGGAACAATCATGTAGAATTACTGTTCAAACTTGATAATATACCATAATACACAGAGCTCATCTGCAGAATAGCACACTGAAACTGGGAAAGAATGAAAGCCCTTTCCTTCCTTTTACAACTGGAATTCAAGACGTCTTCATTGGCCAATTTTCTAATACCTGCAATTTTTATTTTCTTTTATTTAGTGCTTCATTCTTCCCCATCTTCAGCAGACTGCCTTAGGCAAAGCTGTGCTCCTCTCCATTTCAGTTTTTCTCTCTTTTATCTTCATCACTTCGTCAGTGAATTTGAAATTACAGAATGCAATTAGGAACATAGCCTTGCCCTGCCACTTAGTACAGGCACAGAAAACTCAGGAGAAAACACAGAAAAAAAAGTCAGTAGCTGAATTCCAATGTATTCACTGCTCATGGACCCAAGGTGACCAAGGTCTTCCTTAAGGACTTTCTTACAAGAATCAGGATCTTGAATCTGTGGCTGACCCTGCTTGAGCAGGGAGATTGGACTAGATAAACCACTGTGGTCCTTTCCAGTCTTACCCATTCTGTGATTCTGTGATTCTCTGCTAATGGAAGTTTATAATATCAATTATTAGAAATATTATAAATGCCTAATGTATCCCTTCAGTAAAAAATGAGATAGAGTGCTGCAAGATTCCTCGAGCAATGCAGCTGTAATACAACACAAGTGTGTCTACATGTGTGTTAACTTGCATTTAAAAAGGGCTCTGTAGAAACTAATTGGACATGGGTTTTGGGAATCACACCAACAGCTCTAGGAACTTGTCCTTATACAACACCAGAAACAGATCAACTAAGCAACTAAACTGCTCTTTGCTTTTGGAAAGAAAATGGGGTTCTGGTGCAGGAAGAAGCAAGGTGTAATAAAGAGCAGCAACTGCTGAAGGGAATACTGAGGGTGAGAAGCTGGGAGTCAGTAAACAAGCAGACAGTTAAAGAGGAAGGTTAAGTGCAGGTTAAATAGAAAGGAGGTGAACTAGAGGCTGAATCCTGGAGGAAAAAGAAGTGTTAAGCAGTAACACTGTGTGTGCATGTACATGTCTTGAGGGAAGTCTCTCCACGGCATTCTTTCTCCCTTTTATATCCACAGAAGGGCCTTGCACACTTTGCACGTGTCCATGGCATCCACGGAAAAGTGCTGCAGGCTTTTGTAAATGCACAAGAGAGAAAATGCCAGGGAAAGCTTATGGGAGAGGTGAAGACTAGCTGAAAGAAAAAAAGGCAGAAGCTCCTTGCCTTCAGAAGGTATCTGAGACCTTGGCTCTGTGGTTACGAGCTGGATCGGCTCAAGCCGAGGAATCCTCCTGATGGGGGGCAGATGAAGCTTCTTCAGCCCCCACTTCCATGGGTCTTCCCTTGTAAGGGCAGCTGACCAGCAGCACCCACAGGCTGCAAACACCAGGGCTCTGTGGGACCATTTGGGTGAAGGTCACGCTTGCCATCCCCCCCACTCCACACACAGCCCACACCAGACCCCCACGCTGAGCTGGTACCACGGAGCAGGCTGGGTAGGGCTCCACCGCCTCCCCTCGCCCTCCTTCCCGGCGGGGACCCTCAGCTGTCACCTACTTTTCAATCTCAGCCATTAACCCATTTTCTAACTTTACCAAGCCATCTACGAGAGGAATTATGTTCTCCCTGACACCAGTCTTGGAGGTGAGTGTGTTTTGGAAGAGCAGTAACTTTGCTAATGAAATGCTCTGCATGCCAGAGCATGCTCCCTCCATGCTTTACCACCATATGGTTAAATTTTCCCCTCCATCAGATTTAATAAATAGTGTTTACAAATTCTTCGGCATGCCTCCCATGTAAAATCCACTAAACCCACAACAAATATACTTATCATGACATTAATTTGGTTAGAGATTTTCTCAGAGTATTGACAGCCATATCTAATTTCTAAGGATTTATTTTTATTTCAAAATATATTAGATACATTTTTTCTTTACCCACTACAATTCCTTTATAATCGTGTTTCCTCTGAAGGCAGGGGGCAGATGCTTTACAACCATCCGCTGTCAGACTACATGCCCTCTAAAATATTCTTCAATAATTAATATTTTATATTTATTCACAAGTAAGAACTTAAACTTTCCAACACGGATCTACAAAGCCCTAAGTTCATTCTTCCTACAACTGAACACTGACATTTCATGGTTCAAACACCACTCCCTGCTGGGAGATTATCTGCCACCATGGTCTAGATATTAATATCTGCAGTCTGTGGAGAAGATTTAATAATCTTAAATATAAATTTTAATATAAATTCTCTCACTCATACTTGTTCCTTCTTAAAAATGAAACCATGCAGACACCTAAAAAGCAGAGACTTCAATTTATATTCAGAGCCAGTTTTTAATGCATTTCCTTTCTTAGTCAATCAATTGGCCTCTGCTAACAACAGCATATCTGGACTAAGAGGGAACTGAGTGTCCTGCTGACAGATGCCTACATTTCTCTTGAGATATGAATGTTATCTACCAAACATATATGTATATATGTGTATGTGTGTGTGTGTATATATATATGTATATGTGCATATATATATGTATATCAAGAGTTTTAGAATAGCAGTATAGATACATTGTGGCAAATGAATGTTAACATGGCATGGATCTAACCCACAGCAAGTAACAGCACCTTTCCATCCTTCCAGGTTCCCTACTTTGAGCCATGGGTTCATCCTCACTCCTTTTATGGAGGAATACTGCAGTAAGAGGCTGCAATCAATGAGCAGCTGCTCAGTTCTCTCATACAAACACCCATATGTCAGCAACAAGCAAGAGATTCCCACCACATTTATACTGTTAGAGAGCTCCGAGAGTCCAGGGAAGTGTGAATTGTTTATGATGACAGGTGCACTCAGGAACAGTTCCCTTCTGTCAGGATTTCTACTGATGGGACTTACTTCTTCTGAGATGACAAACTCCATTCTGAAGATGTGTGAATTGCTACCATTGAGTTAAAATGTGTGTAGCAACTGGGAGAGAAATATGTAACCCAGGAACCAAGGACCCTCTGACATCTGGTCTTACCTGACGTGGTCTCAGGTTGCTTTGTGCTTCCCACATCTGAGTCTGCTCTCATCCCACAGATCCATAAACAAGGTTTGAAGGAGAGAGAGAAAATCTAATTCCTTGATTGCAGTGACAGACTCTGTCAGATAAAACAGTACCTGAATTCATCCTCACACCCCCATTACCCTCCACCAACAACATGACAGCAAGTGGAGACCAACACATCCTCCCCTAATAAATCTAACCACCTCCGTGTGAGGAGTTTCCTGGAAAGGACAGAGGTTTTATGGGAAGAAATGTATAACTCCTGGTCTCTGCTCAGCCCATTACCACCAGCCGTGCTGCATTAGTTTGCTGACCTAGAGTATTTTCTAAAATGGGTATCTATCCAAAGATGGTGTCAAGGACATGTAAGTACCCAGAGGAGTCTCAGCAGAAGAGTGTAAATGAAGTACTGACAATTTTCATACACTCTTCTGAATGAAAACTTCTTTACTTTACTCCTGATATTGTAATTAAGGTCAAATATTCAGGGCCAAAATTGCAGCTCACATGGAAGATCATTGCTGTTTTGGTTTAGACCACTTCAAAATGATGTCTTTTGGCTTGATTTTTCCAAAGTCTGACTGATTTTTCAGTTGCTTTGGACAAGGGTTTCCCACAGAACCAGTGCTTCCCAGTGACAGAAAATGCTTGTGATGTGCTTAAAAAGCCTGTCCCTCTGTGTATGTTGGTAACAAAACCACAGTGCAAACTGCAGCCTCCAGACAACCGGCACCACCCTTTCTGCTGTGCCTGCACAACGCCCAGCCCTGGGCAGGCCTGAAATCACAATGAATAGCAACAGCTCTGCAAACAACGAGAAATGTGGAACAGTGGCACTTTGATTCTTGTGACAACATTCCTCTGAACCACAGCACAACCAAACCACAGCACAGCTACCACATGGTCGCTGCTTCATGACCCACGCTGCTTTGGGCTGCAAGGGGCCACTGATGGGAGGAATTCAATATTGTTCTATGTTTGGCTAATGCAATAATCAGTACATATGATTGTTCCTTTGCTCATGTGCTCAGTGCTATGTTTGGAAAATGAGAAGTCAGTGAAACATCATGGATATAAACATGTGCTATCTTCCCAAACATGGAAATGTATTTTTTCCTTCCCTTAAATTCTCTCTCTGGCTTATCTATTCACTTCTGCTAAATACAACTTAGCTTTGATTCAGTCCACAGCCTCCAAGATTTTATGTGGTTTCTGCTACGCTTCAGAAATTTTGGAAATAAATTGTACTGGATTTGTTTTAAGAAAGCATTTGTTTGTTTTCAAATAATAGACTTAGCTAAACGAAAAGGATCCAGCTCTGTGTTTTCTCACAGGCTGTTTGGGTGACAGTAATTGTTTACTGCGGTATGTTTGAAAGAAATGAAGGAGATGGGATGGGGTAAAACTGCAGAGTGAACCTTGCTTCCAGGGCTTCATGGCCTGTTGCCTGCGGACAGCACTGAGCCTACCCTCAGATGGGGGAGAGGGAGGTTCTCTCCTCCAGCAACCCCCCCATATTCATGTCAAAAGCTCACCCTGGTTTCAGCCAAAGGAGGATTCCCTGCACTATCAGAACACCTGGTTTATCCTGCTTTTCACACTGACTTTAGAAAAAGAATCATGACTTAACAGTGCCCATTGTTCTCTGTGGGCTTCAGAGGGAATTGGAACAGATAGTTCACATGAAGATGACAATGCAGTAGCCATTTTACTTCTCCATGGACACCCCCTTGTCGCAGGGGAGAAGCTTGCGTGCCCTTATGAGGTTGCGAGCTGTGCTGGCGGTGGTACATGCCTCCGGTAGGGTCTCCCATGCTCGTCAGGTCTCAACTGAAGGGTCAGACAAAGTGTGTCTGTGGGCAGGATGGGCTCACTAGCTCCCCAGCAACCATCCTAGGAGAAGGACAACTCTAACTCCAAACCTGGGCAGAT
>JAWWTY010000045.1:9010931-9032361 GCA_035222235.1 Margarornis squamiger | reverse complement strand
TGCACCTCAGGAAGTCTTCCATCATCCCCACATCACCATAGGCGAATCAGAGCTTAAGTCAGTCCAGCAGTTCAGCTCTCTGGGAAGCATCGTTTCCTCAGATGGTAAGATTGATAAAGAGATAGACAACCAGTTAGCAAAGGCATACAGAGCTTTTGGAATACTCCATAAAAGAGTCTGGCACAACAAACACCTGAAGAAAAGCACAATGATTAATGTCTACAAAGCCATTGTACTGTCTACTCTTCTATATGGGTCTGAGTCATGGGTCATCTACCGCCACCACCTGTGACTCCTTGAGCGCTTCCATCACCGCTGCCTCCGTACAATCCTAAACATGTACTGGTCTGATTACATGACTAATGTGTCTGCCCTTGAAGAGGCAGAGATCACCAGCATCGAGGCCATGCTGCTGAAAATGCAGCTGCGCTGGGCAGGGCACGTCTCCAGGATGGAGGATCACCACCTCCCTAAGACTGTGCTCTATGGGGAACATGCCACCGGCTGCCGCAAGAGAGGAGCCCCGAAGAGGAGATACAAGGACTCCTTGAAACAATACCTCAGCCTTGGCCATATTGACCACCATCAGTGGTCCACTCTGGTCTCCAGTCGGGACAAATGGAGACACACCATCCATAACGCTGCTGCTTTCTTTGAGAACACATGCAGAATAAGTCTTGAGGAAAAAAGAATGCAGGGAGAACTGTGCCTCACCAATACTGCCCTTGGAGACTTTCTGCTGTGGCTTTTGCAACCAGATTTGCCTATCTCTTGGCAATCTTTGCCTCTCTATTGGCCTTTTGAGCCACCAGCGTGCTTGCAGCAAGCGTGGGCAGAGCCCTTCCCAAATATTCATTTGCGAAGCCAAGCCATGATGATGAGCCATTTTGGACTGATTAGTTATTTTCCCAGTATTTTCCTTTATTATTTTAGTCTTTAGCAATAACATGGATCTTATTTGTATCTGGTATATATCTGCAACTGGGCTTCCTGTTCCCATCCAGCCCAGAATCTCCAAAACTGATATCAACTGCACAGCTCACCAGAAAGGCACCTGGATAGTCCAACTCTTTTAGAAGTTGTCTCTACCATGGATGCCCATTAATATTTTAAAGCAAGTTTCTTTTTTATACCTCAGCTTACACAATAGAAAATGGGGATAAAGATACTGAAACTGATGTCTGATGTCAAGATCTTGCAGGGGCTGTAGCAATAGCAATGTAATGGTCACAAGTAGCAGAATGAGAACTGAATTCAATGATTTCAAATGACTGATCAGAAGCTGTTGCTCAACAGTAGATGAGAAAGAATGAGAGCTCCATAATATGAAAGCACAGACCTCAGAACCTTTGAGGATATTGCTTGATACAGAGAAGAAAGTATTGTAAAGAATAACCTTGTAAATAACGCCATCATAAAAAGATGTTTGTGAAAGGACAGGACAAAAGTGCTGGAGTCAATGGATACATGCCACATTTGGTGACAGGGGTGTTTGCTTCTGTAACCCCAAATCATGTCAAGGTCAGGAAATAAAGTTCACAGTATGAGCATGCTCTGGTTGTAGCACACTTTGATCACACACAGGGGAAAGTGCTCCAGAAAGGAAGCACAGCTCTGTTTTATGCCATGATAACAGTAACCAGCACATTTCATAATTTCCCCTGGGCTTCAGCAATAGAACTGGCTCCTCCAGGTGAACAGCAGGGTAACAATTATTTTTAGTGGCTAAAAAATTAATCTGATGCTCTTTTTGATGTCTTCTGATTTACCTCAGAGTTCATGGCCACCAGGGCTACAACTTCCCCTCCCTTGGAATATCTTTAGCATAAGGCAGTTTCATTCTTACAGAAAGACACTCACCCGCAAAGTCCTTAAAATAGCACTTAATTTAATCATTCAGCTAACAAAATCAAGGTGACAGGCAAGCTCAGTAGAAAATGATGTTGCTACTTCATATCCACAACACAACACTGCTACGATAGCAATAACATGCGTACAGTACAGATTGTCAATCCTGGAACAGCACAACTGGCATCTCTCTTAATCAGCTGCTAAATTATTCTTAGCTAGTCCCTAAACTAAACATTTAAACAGATGACCCTATTGAGAAAGCTTCAGAAGTGGCTCAATGAGATCTTAAGATCCTGATGTGCAACATTCCAAAGAACCAAGGGTTTCTGCTGGGCTTTAGAGAAGACTTGGCAGGTACCTGAAAGGGTGCAGCTTCCCTGTGCTCACCTGTATGAGGCAGATACCCGTCACAGCCACTGGGGAGAGCAGGAGGAAAGGGAAGCCACTGCTGATCTGCTGGATGCCACCCTCCATGGCCATGTGTGTTTAAGGCAGGGCTGGGAGCTAATCAGGGTGCTGGTCTGAAGGTATGTGCTTAGCCACTCAACTTCATGAACTTTCACATACTGCCTGACTCAGCACCACCTATAGCTGTAAAAGCAGATGCAAAACACAGCCTGGGTGATCTGCTTGGAGTTCATTGTGCATGATGGGTGTCTGAAAGCTGCTCCTGAGCCACTGTAATACAGAAAGTAGCCATGCTGTGTGAAAACCTGCTACTGGCAACCCAAATCATTCTCTGCACCTCTAAGTTTCCAAAGGCACCTGACACTGACAACCTACAATGCATCGTTCTATGGAAGAATAAGCACACAGACAAATAAGAAGAGAAATTCAAGTATACTATGGTATATAAATCTCTGGAGGATGCAGTATAGTCACTTTTACTGAACCATGTGTAGACCAGCTCTGCTATACTACTCAGATGTCTTGAATGAATCTCCTTCTGGAAGATCATTGCACATAAAACAAATAAAAGTGGAGATATTTATCTCTTGGAATATCACTCCACCCTTCCCAAAATTATTCTGTACACATCTATGTGTATGGGCCTGTATTGAAAATACATGAACTGATCTCACTTTATCCCTTTTTTGTTGCTGTCAAGGTATTTTTAATCACTTGTCCAGCATTACTAATCTTTGAATTTTCTCTTACAAGTTCCATTCAAAATCAAGGCTTCCCTGTGCTCCATGTGCATATGAGCCCATTCTCTCCTCAGCCACCCCACAGGTTACCCTCACATGGCACCTTCAAAGAACAGTCACTGCTTCTTGGACAGCAGCTCGTCTTTTTTGAGGCTTCTGGAAGTTCCTCTGGAGTGACTGATTTGGCTGTGCTTGCCTCTCTGCCCCAACCTCTGCTGTGTTCTACACCTAATTTTGCCCTTATTTCCTCCTTTTTGTTCAGGTAGGACTTGCAAAGTGCATTTCAGCAGTTCTGAAGAGTTCACTGCCAAGTTAGTCACTTCAGGCAATGCTTGAGAGAAAGGGGTATTGCAACCCCTGTTTAGCAACTGGGAAACTAGGGCACAATAGACAGATTTGACTGTGCCAAACAGGAAGATGGAAGGGGAAGATGTAAGATTTAAATCCTACCTGAGACACCACAGCCACAGAAATGTCCTTCTGGCTTACTGCAGTTCTTTTAATCTGAATGCCCTTATCTTTACCTTTGGTTTTTTTCCTTGTAGATAATAGCTGTAATTAATTTATAGCATTAAATATACTTTGAAATAAAAATTAAATAACAAATTACTAATCTATTGCTTGCACCTCTCCTTTCAATGCACAGGAATTCCTAGTTTCACAGTGATCACATCTAATGTCAAAGACAATATCAAGTATTGTTGGTAAACACTTTAAAAGAAAAATGTGACTTCATACAATCTTTATACTATTGATACAGAAAAATTTGCCTTTAAAAAAAAAGACTGACTCAATCCCCCAGTGCTCATGCATCTGTGGAGTGCAAAGTTTTCTGGATTGCTCTTGAGTACCAGGAATTTTTTTACCCTCTTATATTTTAGCACCTTTCATCTCAACCTTTTTCTGAAGTTGATCATCCCTGTGGTGCCTAAATGAGAGATGACAGAGAACCCATGGGGAAAATAAGGCTGATGAAATGCAAAGTAGCATTATTTATGCTGAGTCTGTGTACAAAGTGCATTTCAAACTTGATTTTTCAGTAATAACCAATGTTGGGGGGATGGGGCAAGCCAATATTTGCATTTGATATTTCTGAATAGCTCATCTTTTTCTTTCTCCCTCAGTGAAGCACAGTTATGTTTTTTTCCCATTTGACTTGAAGATCTGAGTGATAACTAAAACTCTGTGGAAAATGTAATGAGCATCTTTGGGATCTGCAGATGGGAGAGGGAAATAGGCTGGAGAGGGCGGGTTTGGGACACCCCTCCTTTCAGTCTATAGAAGATGAATGGCAGCTGCTCAGATTTGGAGCCGTATTGCTGTGGCTGCTGTGGGAGTCTCACATTGATGCTGTCAGTGTCATATTCCAGTTTCCTGTTGAAATGAATTACTTGACTTTGAAGTATTATCATGGTTGCTCCTCTTTAAACAAATATCCTGTCTTCCTGAACAAAAGCCATCAGCTGTAAATGCTGCTCCAGGGTCAGCCACCTCCAGGCAAAGCTGGGGAGCAGGCAGCAAACCCCTCTGCCACAGGCCAAAGCCAGCACATGTTTGGCCAGGATTTTGAGAATAAAGAGCCAAATACTGATTTGTCTGGAGCACCTCCCATGCCCAGGATTTCACTGGCCTGAGTCAGCTCTAGGTAAAAAATTATCTGAAGGAGATAGGATTGATAAAATCCAGAGATGAGTCACTCAATATTTCAGCTTAGAAATACGACTGGAGGACTCACCTGCAAAGCCATCACACAGAAATCTGTGACCTCGGTGAAACACTTTGAGTCAGGCAGGCAAGCAGAAAAAACCCTGTCTTTTGAAAATCTGACATTCTGCCTTTGCTCCTCATATTGCGTAAATCGGGAGGGGCAGACATCCTCCACTGCTTGCATGAAGGGAGTCTTGCTAATTTTTCACCTCCAGCGTCACAAACACAGCAGTAAGAGGGTGAGACAGACACCAGGCACACACGGTAACAGATCTGCAGCTCTCAGGCTCAAGGCTTCCCCACAGCGGTGGCTCCGTGCTCAGGAACACGCCAAGTGCATCCCTAATGATATCACCCAGCCAGAGCAAGCAGTCAGGGTGCTGCTGCTGCTGGTTATCAGGCATGAGGATGAACCACTTTCCCTGTTGCATGCTGACAACTGCCAGGAATCTGTGAATGGAGCCTCTGTTTGGGATCTTTGTTGATTTTTGTACCTTTTAAGAGGCAGAAAAGAATCCAAAGGACAGGTCTACAGCTCCTTTGGCCATGGGGGCAGAGGGGAGGGAATCTAGTGTGTCCCAGATCTCCCATGGCTCTGTGTCTGCTCCCACTCAGGCTTCCTATGCTCTATTTAAAGACCCTACAGATAACAGGGTCCCCACACAGGCAAAATGAAATAGGCAGTTCCTAATCGAGAGGATAGCTCTCTCTCGGAGCAATTTTCTCTTGTTCCTAGTGGCACAGCAAAGGTATTTCTGTTTAATCCCCAAGCTAGGCTAAGCATCTCACTGAGACCCGTGTCCATATTTATCCTGTCTGTGTCACAGCCAGGCACTCTAATGATGTCTATAGGAGAAGGGCAGATCCAGGCTCCCTGCTGTCCACCTATCCCCAGAGCTAGGCAAGCTGTATTGGCTGACAGGGAACCCTGAACCCAGCAGTGGGGTCAGGCCTGAATTCCAGCCCAACACCACAGAGATCATCGACATAAGACCCCAAGCTGTGTAGGGCAGACTGGGGAGTAGCACATCCAAGAAAAGTACCTTAGCCATACCCTAATTGTCATGGAGCTGGAAGAGTGCCCTCCATTAACATCCTGCTGCACTTTGCTGGGCCACATCCCATTCAAAACAAGGGCCCCATTTTGCTGCAAACCATGCAGGCAATTATTTGCTTGCAGCACCAGCTAAACAGATTCTGCTTTAACTTCCCAAATTAACAACTCATGGATCTTCAACCAGGCATGAGAAATACTAGATCAAACTATAAATTTTCATGAAGTTTATGGTCACAGAGTGGTACAAAGAAAACCAAACTGCAGCCTTGCCTCGAGGGTTCAGGTAATGCCTGGTGCCTCCACTGTGCAGCACAGACCTCTGCTCCTCATCTGAGAGGTGGTGATGATTGTTTGCTCCCACTGGAACAGGCACCAGCAGGGAACACCCCACTTCCTCAGTTTCTTACACAGACTTCCAAATATATAGCTGTAAAAACAAACTATGGCCCTAAAATTTTGTGTGAATGAATGTAAATCATTACTTCAAGCATGCAAACAGCAAACCTGTTTATAAGATTTATTATTGTCAAGCTGGGCAATTACAGCAGAGTCAAGTTTGTGTTTTAGTAATGAAGTACCAAAGCTCTTGCCAAAAAAAAAAGTGAAAAAAAGAATTAAGTCAAACTTAATTTGATCCAGATGGGCTGCACCAGGTTTTACCCAGCATGGCACTGGTTTGATAAGAGAGCTCAGTTTTCCACCCAAATCCTGGAAAGGCTTCCCCCCGGCCTGAGGAAATGGCACACTTTAGAATCCAACTGCAAGAAGATGCAACAGATTTTTAAATTACACAAATTAAAAATTAATTAACTCCTTGGGTTTTTTGTTGTGTGATTGGTTTTGTGCTCAGGCGATAAACCATCAGCAGGGTGGCAACAGCAGAAATCGGCTCTGCCGCAGCCCCATGGAATGGCAGCCATGGGGAACAACACCCAAGCAGCTGGTGGCAAGAGGCTCCAGCACAGCTTAAAGGTGAGAATATACTCCCTGACTTGGTAATTTGAAAGAGAAAACCAGTGAGACCTTCTGCTGAAGTAACTGAACTGTGTAAGCCACAACACACTTCAGTATAATTTCAAGTATTAAATGCTAAATTAAGGCATATTCACCTGCCTGCCCGAGAAAACCAAAACAGAGATAACATACTATATTCTGTACTCTTTTCCCCTTTCAAACAAGTGTAAGAGAAATATTGAAACAACTTTACCCATCAGACACTGCCCGTTGAGGGTCACAGGTGGGTTTGCTTTTCTTGCATGGACATCCACAGCCATGTCTGACTAAAAGGTGCTGCTAAATCCTGTTCGGGTCCTTCACCAGGTCTCACAGATATGGTGTCTCTGCCTGCACCTGTGCTCAGTGTCAGCCTTCCCAGCTGCTGCTATCCAACTGCTCACATCCCAACAAGCCTGAATCCAGAGATCCATCATCCAGGTTATTCTGCTCCTGCATTTGTTTTGTCTTTTGTGGTAAAAGGACAGCATGGCCTGAGACTGCCAGAAGCAGAGGAATGGTCCAGCTCTTTCCAAGATTAAGTCACATTTACACCTCAGCATCTAATGAAACAGCTCTTACTTTCCCCTCTCCCTTCTGCCATTACTAAGAATGCTTCTTTTAGGGGCATCACATTCCTTTATCTGTTTTCACACCCTGATCTCACTGCCCTAACTCTTCTAAAATGACCAGCACAGGAACTGAGACCCCCATACACTGACAAGGCACCTCAACTGGTTTGCACTTTTTGCTGGTCCAGAGGATGAGAACAAATGGTATATAAAAATTGGCAATTCCTTGCCCTGTTATCATCAATGAAAATTTATTTTCTAAGACTCTAAGAAACAGATAAATTATGTCCCTGACTCAACAGCTTCTGTCTGGGTTCTCGCATTGCCTTTTTTCGCCCTATACTTTGCCATCATTTTCTTGCCCTGCTGCCAGTCTGTGTTCAGGGTCATGAGTAAATGAGACACATCTGCTTTCTATTTAAACCAGCAAGAAAGTATTTATGCTGCATGAGAACCAGTGGTTTTGCTTGTGGTGTCAGGGGAGGCCCTTCAGTGTGCATCAGGAGGCTCCTGGGCACCTGTAGACAGCTTGCCAGGCTGGACCAACTCCTGGGTATTTAAATGGCTGGCAGCAAGCCATTAATTGTGTCAGTTTGTGCCTTCAGTGGGTGGTTTCCCTCCACTGGAGCCCAGTGTCATGGGGGGAAGAGGGAAGGAAAACAGAAAGGCATCACCAGTGTATACCCACTGTTCTGACATGCTAGTTAAGTTCTAAATTATGTTTCTAATTACTTGGCATGATTTATTGAGACAGTGTCTCAAGGTCAGAAAGCACCACAAAGTGACACAACTTGCTTGCCAGCTGGAATCTCTGCCACTGAAATGCTCCCTTCTCTCCTGCTCTGTCATGCTCCTTGTGCCTCCCCCCCACAGTATCCAGCATGTCTGTAGTTGGATGGAGTGAGACTTACCACTTTAGATACCTTTGGGGGGTAATTTGATAGCTGTGAGCCAAGGCTGCAAAGGGAAAGGTTTAGGGGTAGCAAAGCTGGGCTGAAGGATTAGGTTCCAGAGCATTTGTAAAACAGATCTGTCAAAGAAGTAATTAAAATAAAAACTGTCCCATTGCTGACTCTGATAAAGAAACAAGAAACCTAGAAAGCTATCACATAGGAGCAAAAAGGGGAGGAAAATGCTACTGCTGTACGGCCTTTCATGCAGCCAGTCCAAGCAGCAGGACACAGCCTGTCTGGGTGGGTGAGAGAACAGACCTACAATCCACTGACCTTGTCCTGCACCCACCTACAATAAGCAAGAGGATGATGAAGGCCCTGCCAAGTGTCATTTGGTCCCAAAAAGCTGTAAGGGAAGACTCACTGATCTTACCTGCACAGCAGAGCTTTGCACCCAGTGAGTGCATAATGATGTGTCACCTCATTGCCAATTAAAAGTGCTAACACTCCTGGGGCCTTTGGGAAGGAATGTGTGCCCTTCCTGTGGCAAATGAGTGCAATGTGGCAATGAAGAGACTGTGGAATCCAGCCCTGATGAATTTTAAAGCTTCTATAAATAATTAAGGGAGTTCATTAATTAATAAAAAGAGAGTGAAATTGCAAAAACAGGAGGAGAGGGGCAATGAATACCCACTGGGGGATAAGAAGTATGTCCTACACTGCAGCTTACACAGACTGAAGTCTTTTAGACTTAAAGTGGCTTTGTGGTTTGAGCTAGAGAAACAAATCTTAGCTGGAAGAAAAATCTTCTGGGAATAACAAAGCTACTTCTTAAATCCAAGTTACACTTGGGAAGATTTTTAAAGATTTACACACTCAAGTGAGAACAACATAGGATATACACAAACGTGTCTGTATTTCTCAAATACAAGAGGGAAAAAAAGGGATCTAGCTGGTGCCTGAGGTTGGCTTGCACCAACAAGTCTTTGGGGAAGAGATAAAATACAGAAATGCAGAGAAAAGCATCTTTCACTAATTAGATCATTATTAGTCTCCTTTGGCTCAAATGTGGGCAGCTTTGAAACCCTAGCTGCTATCAAAGAAAAGAATTACAGAAGTTCCACAAAGACAGAAAGAAACAATAAAGTCTGGTAATATCCCAGTGGGCTACGAATTGGTAGAGTACACTGACTGCAAGTTACTAATTACAACAGCTTTGAAATCAGAAGCTTAAATCTGTGCTAAACAGCAACACGGTGCTTTGGGCCACAGTTTCAAGCTCAAAGAAATGTGCCAAACACACACACACACCCAGGCACAGAGAATTCATTCCAAAAGGAAACCAGGAAATTGCAGGTGCAGCTGAATGCTTGTGAGCAGACAATTACCCAGTGGGTGATTGCAACTGCATATTTCATACGCGCAATTACCTCTTTGCACCCCTGTGTGCATATTTTTGTATTTGATTTCACTGCCTATCTTTAAGAATATGACCTTGGTATCTGAAAATCCCAAACTTGCCTGAACTGCTGATCTGAATGTCTAGAAGGCATCGGGGTTTTAAGCAGGTGAAAGGGCTGTTTTATCTCATATTGCTGACACACTCCCTGACATGAAATTGGTACTTTGCTGCTGATGACTTCTCATCTCCTGAATATTTCCCTGGGAAGTTTTGGCATGCAGCTGGTGAGCCGTGCAGCACAAGTGAAGGGAGAGGAGATGTATGTCTACCCTACAGAAAGGAAATGCAGAGAAAAGGTTTTAAATGAGGTTGAAGGCTGCGATCTTGCCAAATCAAGAAAATGGAAGGTAATACAGGTGCCTGTGCTAAAGGGCTATCTTTTGCTGTCAAGCAGCCTGACATTTGCTCTGGTTTCAACTACTTATAATCTGTTGTGAAATACCCGTTGGGTTTTGCTGTCAGCAGCTCTGTAGAGATGTGGGGTCTGTGACTGAGTGGGCAGGTGGAGGGTAGAGGAGTACATTGACCCTCTGCTGCCAGCCCTGCAGAGCCTGCCCAGGGCTCCAGCATCTGGCACAGCCCCCGTGGGAAAGCACCACCTTTATTTTTAAAAACTCTGCTAAAAGACCCTCCAGCATGAAATAAGCATGATGTGTGTTTGAAGAAGAATATATTTAAGCAGGGAAAAAAAGCATGCAATAATAGGAGAGTATCCTAAATAAAACTTTTGCTTCCTTCTTTAGGGCCCACAGAGCTCTACACCATGACAGATGTTAATAGGACCCAGCAAGCTACATGCAAGGGGTAAAGGAGTTTTTCCCAGTGCGGGGCCAGCACAACCCTTACTGCTAAATTTTCCTTCCCTGGTGTAAAAGACTCAAAGCTAGGATTACTTTCAAATCTCCTACACTGTCAGGTTTCAGTGCTCTAACTTCACTGTACTGCTATCGTAGGCTCCCAGAAAATGATACTAATCCTGAACTGTGTGTCTGATATAACATCTGTAATTAAAACATTAGGGGAAGGGATTCGGGCTTATTTGTACAGTTAGCAGTCTGCAGTGCCTTCTGAGAAAGAGCAAAAGAAGACAACAGGACTTGAAGAAATTATTCTAAAGATTTATATTAGTTGCAGAAAAGTTACATAGGTATTCATTACTACTCCATAGTAGTTTTAAATGGCTGCATAAATGTAAGAATTGATGGATGAAATGAAAGAAAAAATATATTTCCACCTGGTAGGAGAAAAAAAAATCTCTGTACAAAGCTGCAATGCTTTGTTAATATAAGTAATCAATAGCAATAGGTCTGTATCACTTTTACATCCAATTTAAATTTTCAGGTCTCAATGTACTCATTAAATAATATAATAGATTTACATATTTTAATTATATTTTATGGATTCTGAACATAATGTAATTAAAAGGGTTTTTCAGTGGAGATGATTAATGAACAAGGCAGCCAGACGTTTGGTACAGCCTTTGTGGGTGAAGGTGTTCGATGTGGTGTGAGCTCAACCCCCGACAGGAGCAGCAGTAGATTCACCTCCACATACAAGCACGTGCACTGAACACCTGCATGTACTGAAAGGAGGCACTAAAATGAGGAACCAGAGGCCATCACGGACCAGGAACACATCAAGACATGGTCTTAGAAAAGCATAGCCCACAGAGCTGATATCTGCTGAGCAGGACTGTGTGAAATACAGAGAAGATATTTCAGTTCTTGTGCCAAGGACATATCAAGATGATATTCCTTGGACCAAACAACACTCCTGTACACATTCAGCTATGTTATGTGTTTTACAATAGGGAAGGTGAGTCCTAGAAGAAGAGGAATGAACTTGACCCAGGTCTCAGAGCAGGCAGGTACAGAGCCAAGGTGAGGGACAAGGCTCCCTATGTCCATTGTCCTTATCCAACCATCAGGCTGAAAGAATAATTTGACAAAAGGTTGGTGTGCCCATAACTGCTTTTCCAACCATATCAGACCAGCTCATGAAAGGTCCTAAGTCTTTCTGCAAATCTTGCATCTCTGTTGAACAATCACAACTGTAACACCATCGCTGATACTTTTACGTTCAAGTATTACCTGCCAGTAAAATGCAGCTCCCTTGAACCAAGGTCAACACCTACTGAATCATATCCCCAAGAGCTTCAGCAAGCAAAGTGACTGCTGAAGATATAAGTAAAGAGGATGTGAAATAAAAACTGCAATGAAAACACAGAGAAAAGGAGGTCAGCATTGCCAGCTCTCTTGAATCCACCAAAGGACTTTGATACTTCACGTTTCCTCTACAGCTTCAGCTATTTGGTCTTGCAAGCAGAGAAATAAAGTTTCTAGTTCTCATGACTGTGAAGGAAAAGACCCCAAAATTCCTACTTAATGCAGATCATGGAGGTTCTAGTCTTAGTTGAAGCCTCCTGGTACTACTGAGGTATAAAACACTAATACAGCACATAACAAAAGAGCAAGCAGTCACTTGTCTGTGATTTGTTGGTCCCTAGCATCTGAGAGCCTCTGGATGTTGATTTAGTAGTCAATCCTCAATTACTCTCTAGCTTTCTGTTCTCCTTGTATAAAACCATTTTCTAGCATCTACACCAGTAATTCGTCAATAGACCTCTGTAAGAGCCATAAAATCCAAAATGTGGGATGTTTTGCAGTTTTAAGATCCCTTCACTGATTTAGGGAAATAATTCATTGTTCTCTCTTCCTTTCTACTTCATTTAAAGCAACTGTGCTCTCTGTGCCCTTTATGCTGTGATTTGCACCATCCTCCTGCCTCAGTTTACACTCTCCCAGCAGTTCCCACAGGAACTGGCTCAAGCATGGCTGCAAGGATGGCTACATCTTGGAGAGGGTAATATTTGGGTCACAAGTAGTTTGACTTTTACACCATGGGACAGAGAGAACAGGTATAGCCAAAGCATTTGACATCCCTGGAAGTGTCCAAGGCCAGTCTGGACAGGGTTTGGAGCAAACTGATCTAGTGGAAGGTGTCACTGTCCATGGCAGGGGGGGCAACACTCCCTCAGCACTCATCCCCTCTGGATCTCCACTTGCATACTCAGGGTTTATTCAGAGCACTTACAGTTTCTTGCAAGACAGATCCCAAAAATTCCCCTGTTCAGGATGAAATCTGGATTTCCTCACTTGCCATCCTTTTCAGTGACCTTCATGTATTTTTTTTCCATTGCATTTTTTCCTTACTGTGAACTTTTGAGACTTCTGACATGCAGGTAGGGGACAGTTGTGGCTGTAAAAACACACCCGGTGCTTCTGTTTGCGCCTGAGTCTAGTGTCAGGAATTTGATTCAGTTTTCTGGTGCAGGCAGGTCCAATGAGACTCTCAGTGTGTTGTATCTTAACAGCCCCTGCTGGTTTGGGCTGGGATAGAGTTAATTTTCTTCACAGTAGCTGGTATTGGACCATGTTTTAGATTTCTGCTGGAAACAATGTTGATAACTCAGGGAAATTTTCATTATTTCTGAGCAGTGTTTACACAGAGCCAAGGTCTTTTCTGCTCCTTGCCCCACCAACGAGAAGGCTGGGGGTGCACAAGGAGTTGTGGTGATTCATCCAGGACAGCTGACCCCAGGGATATCCCAGACTGGATGGCCTCATGCTCAGGAAATGCTGTTTTGAGAGTAGCAACCAGTGATGCCATTAATCTCTGTTGTCTTCTTCATGAACTCTATCACATAACTGGTTTATTTTCATCTTTAAACAAGTCCTTGTTATTGGTCTCAGTAACACTTTCACTGAATAGTTTCACTGATTTTCCCCAAAAGAAGGACTTTAAATGCAGTATAAAATATAATTAAACCACAAGGGTAGGAATTCCCCCCAAAAATCAACCTGTGATGGCTCAAACAGATATCCATTATGAGAAATCTTCTAAGGGGGCGCTTCTTTAGAGAGCAACACAAAATCTCTACAGATTCATATGGTGCTTGTGTTTCAGTGTGGAAGACTTCTGGGCTGAAGACAGCTTTGGCCTGGGAAAGATGCAGCTGTGAGCATGGGAAAGTGGAGAAAAACAAGTCTGTGGCCTTGCAGTGACAGGGGAAAGTAGAAGAAAGAAGAAAAACAACTGAGAAAAACAAGATATGTTTAGAGTCTTACCAGGATGAGGAGAGATGTGAACTACCTATCAGAAGATGGTCTAAGACTTGTGGACAGAAGTGCTTGGCTAATAGAGTGTGACATGTGTATGCGTGGATAGATAAGAAAAAGTATAAGAGAAGCCTTCTGTTAATAAAATGCTTGTTGTTGGTTGTTGCTGCTAGTTGTAAATGTTCTTTGCCCCAAACCTATGTGTGTGTGTGTGTGTGTGTGTCTGTGTGTGTCTGTGTGTCTGTTGCCGCATTCCAGCAACATAACTTTCACACAATTTCCAGTACAAAAGAAAACATTAATGCCTTTTAATGCACACATTAGTTAATGAAGGTCAGTCTCAGGGCTACAGCTGTATCCACCAGAGATCCTGCCTAAGCAGTTGAGACTGTCAGCCTTGACCTCTGGACAAGGTCTTTCCTCTTCTTTCGCAGCTCTGCCTTCCAGTCATAGAGCAAGTTTCATTATCTTCTCTGAAGAACCTGAATGCATCACTTTCTCATTATTGTCCACGCTGTTGCCACCAGGAACTTGTCCCCAGGGTCCCATCTCTCTGAGGGTGTCCCTGTTCCCTTCAGACCTCGCTCCAGTTCCAGCTCTCCCTGATGTTTCTGCATTTGCTCAGTAAACACACCATGCTCTGTATAATGTAAAACAGGAGCATCTCATACACTGATAAAATTACTTCTGTGCTTACACAGCTACTTAATTCCATTTTGCCATTGATTTGTCATTTTAAAGTTAAATAATAAACATGGATGGCAGCCAGGATACTGAGTGCTGCTTTCTCCCTCTCTAGTTTTTGATTTATGTGTTTGTTTATTTACTGATATGTTTAAGTACTCCCTATTGCATTTCACACATAATCTGGCAAATCCTGGGGATTTGCTTTCACAACTGATTAGAAGTCAATGTTTTACAGATAGGATTAAAATTGAAAGTATCTAGGAGCCTTGATGGAATCTATTTATGACAAACAGTATCTCCAATAGACTCTCCAGCCCTTAAAAACCCATCTTGTGTGTTGTCAAACATTGTGAAGATATAACGATATCCTGTTACAGGTATTAGGTAAATTAAAGAAATATAGTTGCTAATTTGTCCATTGTGGGAGTGCCTTGTGGGCTTCTCATTTAATCAGCACATGGGAAAAGATGTTTTCCATTTGCTGGTAGTTTTCTTCTCTTCTAGATTAAATCAGACAGGCTGGAAGGCAATGCTGAGGCAAGCAGTGCATTTCCAATATTGTAATTTCAGTAATCTAAAAATTCTAAAAACGTTGACATGTGACATTTTGGTTTTCCCTTTTCTGTTTTACCTACAAACCATGTATCGCTTCTTCAGTGTTATTTGTTTTTAAATCCATGTTTAGAATTTTATTAATGCTTTATGACAGGGCAAATGTCTTTTTGGCGTTTTGATTCTCTGTCAAATGGTGAACCTGGCTTCCTTTTGATCCACTCTCACAACTAAAACAACCCAGACCAAATCAGTTATTCACACACAGCTCACTCCACAGTGGAATAATTTTCCAGATCATGAAATTTCAGTGCAGGGTGATAAAAATAGTCTGGTGTCAGAAAACAGATTACAGGACAGCCCAGAGAAAAGAATTAGATCTACTCCTAATCCCATTCTCCTGGGGCTCAGGCCCTCTTGCTGGCCTTCCCAGGTGCTGTTAGAAGGTGAATTCAATTCTGTTGCATGGTGGCTTGAATTCCTAACAGGGGCTTCTTCTTGGTGAATTTAATGCCAAAAAGGGGATGGGGGTAGGTGGGGAGGAGGAAAGAGATTTTGTGTGGGACCCAAGAAATTCCTAAAGAGAGCAAGGCATCCCTACATTATTAGCTGATCACTGGAATTTGTACAAGGGCAGTCAATATTGATTGACCTTGCCTGTTACAGAAAGGTCAAGTGTGCAGACATAAGAAGGTGATGGGAAAGCACTGTTTGTGCATCTGGTGCTAAAAAATCACATAAAGCCAGAGACAGACCATGCCCAAGTCTAAGGCACTGGAAAACACCCCAGTTAAGTGAAAATAATCATCCCCATTAAGTGGCAGCCATCATTGCTTAATTGCTACCCAGGGAGATATCCTGATTGAGAGCAGATGAAGTTTAGCACACCTTAGGCAGTAGATTATTGATCAGATATGAAGGAAAGAGAAGAAAAGGAAAACCAGAAATAGAAGACTAAGGCATTTGGTCTAAAGGTGGAGGTGTTTAGTTTTGCTAAATAAAACCAGAGCAGGGCTGGGGATCCACTGAATTGGAGTGTCTTTCTCTCTTTGTCTGTAAGGTCAGGGTCTTGCAGAGACTGGGGCTGAAATGTCCCTGTTTTTCCACTTGTTTTCTTCCAAGTGGGGAAGGAGTAAGAGCTGAGTCCACCTGCTAGAGCTGGACATTCAACCCAGCTCAGGCTGGACTGCAACTCCCACAGCCATCTCTGGGTGTGCTTGTTCTGCAGAGCTCAGAGTAGCTCAAAAGCATCTTTTATTTAGGTAGAATGAGGCACCCTGTGCTCACTCTAAATCCTCTGGCCTCAGTGAAGACTGTGGCTTTGTCAAGATAATGTGACTTTTTTTTTTTTTTTTAATTTCTTCTAACCCAGCAATTGCTCTTTCTTTGGAAGAGCTTTGACCTTTAAATAAAGATGCATGCCAAAAAAATCCAGAGCTTGTTATCAAAACAATCTGTGGCACAGGCTGTGTGGTAATGTCCTCCCGAGGTGATGAATCAGATCTATCAGTGTCTAGGTACTAAGGCCTTTTTTATCCTTGCAAACTCAGGGATTTTCAAATCTTTAAGCCTGATCAGAGATAGAGCACTACAAGAGCTTACTTAAATCTCAGCAAGCGGAAAAGAGGGTGAGGGGGAGAGAGCTTACATAAAATAAAGACCACTTTTTAAAGATAAAACATAACTCTAGGTACAATGAAATCCTGTAGAGAACAGAAGAGGTCTTTGTCAGGAATGTATCTCATTTAGTCCAATTGTTTCACTGCATGCTTTGCAGAAAGCCAGCCATTTATCTTGCCTTTTTTTTTTCCCAGTTTTTTTTTTTTTTCCTACCTCTCCTGATGCCAGTTTCCATTTCATTAGGAAATGTATCACTGATGAGGTGCTAGTTCTGTCCCCCTGCAAGCAGACCTCAGACACAGGGGAGTCAGGAGAAAGAAAATGTACAGGCATATGACCTGAAACCTGAATGCTTTTACAAGTACAGTTTTCTTTCTGTTATGCTGTGTTATGGATAGCTGTTGTTTAGTGTTTAGGGCTAAAAATTCCATGTCTGACTACCTATGGTTAGATACCTCCAACATGTGTTGAGGCCCCAAAGGGAGAAATTTTCAAAGGGAAATGCAAAGGGCAGAAGAATTCCTGAATTTTCACACAATTTCCCCTGTGGCACTGTGAGTCGAACCTTCCTGGTTCACAGCACATTGCTGGATGCTGTACCCATGTCCCTGAAAGCCTCAGAGGGATCTCTCATTTTCACACTTGGTGTACTGTACACACATTTGTTTGTGGAGTTATATGCCCAGACAAGGAGGCAATCACATTCTTGTAGCTTGAGTACCCCTGTAATGAGGCATAATGCTGGTGTGGGCTTTGCAGAGAGAAGCAAACTCCCAGACAAGCCATGTCAGCTTGAGCTTGACCTCTCATTCAACAGTGATGCAAACCAGGGTGTTTTCTATGCAACAGGGCTGCACACTGAGCACACATGAGTTGTTGCATATGGGACAGTCTACACCTAAACATCCTTAGTCTGGTGATCCCTGAAAAGCAAAGTCCTGACCCACACAGCAGTTCATTTTGGCTGCTTCAGGTATTCCACAGTGAGAGAGGAAGAGAGGGGACATTGCTTTTCTCTCCCCTGCATGAACTCATCCACCACTCACACTGTATTGGTTGCCAGAAATATCCATCTTGGAGCTTGAAAAATGTGTTTTTCCCAGCAACATCAGTCTAATAAAATACACTTCTCCCTACCACCCCAGTCTCTTTCATATCCTCTGACAACACTCCTACATGACTATCATGATGCTGTACGAGTCTCCACAGCTTCCAGCTACTTTTTTGTTACATTTCAGTTGGATAAGCACAAAAGAAAAATACATTTTGCATTTGCAGAATCTCATCCCTCAGCGTCATAAGATTAAGATTTATAATGCACACATTTATTTTATGCAGCTTCTAAGTGACTATATGTGTCCTTCATTTGGAGAGCCCACTGCATTTTGCAAAGATGTACTGAATTCATCCACTTGTGATTTGTGCAGAAGTGGGACACACCACTTTCACTCATGCCATCAAAATGTTTTGGGAATTGTTGTGCTGGGATTTTGACCAAACTCCAGCACAGATACAATTCCCACAAGGGCTTCTTATTTGGAAGATCCAGATTTACTCACCAGCAGCCTGATTTTTGAAAGAGCCAAAAATCCAGCAGCCTTCGCAGTCTCCCCTGTCTTTTCCACAAACAATCCACGTACATGACTTCTATTCATTCCAGAATGAATGACAGACAAGGAATATGACGCCTAACTCCACCTGTTCCTACTAACTGCTTATAATCTTAACAGAGAATACATAAAGGGATCGAGAACACCAAGAATCTGATAACTGCACTCACAGACTGAGCATCTCAGGTGCCTGATGTCAAAGCCATGAGTGGTGGGATGACAACACCAGCACTTAGGAGCTTGCTTAGGAACATCCAGTTTGGCAGAATGAGCAAAGGACAACCAGAGAGGCAGCCTAGAAATGGTGGACTTACTGTAAGCCTTTGGCCAAATTGCTTGATTCCCCCGGGTGCCTCCTGTCAGAGTTGGCTCATGACCCCTAGGACAAAGCCTTCTTCAAATGACAGTTAAAAAGCCTAGGGTTATGGTGCAATCATGATTCCCTACAGCCCAGCAGAGCCCCCAAAACTCCCCACCAAGTCACTCTTAAAACTAAACACTTTCCCACCTTCTACTTCTGTAAAGTTCCTCAGCTTTATAATTGTGTTTCTTTCTTGCTAGTTCAAAAATGAATTGGTTTGTGTCTCAAACCTACTTGTACCTTAGTAAACTTCTTACACTGACTTTAATGTTGAAGTATTTCTCCGTCCCTTTTCGCCTTCCTGCTGGTCCTTGCTTTCAGTTCTTATTAAAGAATTTCCAGACCAAGGAGTGTCCATTTTGTTGTGATGGGTTTTTTCCCCTCTGTAATTTCTATTCTTCTGCATTTGCATAGCATCCAGTGCAGAGAGTTTTCAGTAATGAATTTGAATGTTTTTCATCACTGACAGTTTTGTTTCCCCTATTTCTGTTTTCCCTCCTTTATACTGGAACAAAGGAGGAAACCTCTCATGTGCTGTACATCAGCCCATTGATTAAGTGAAGAACTTTTCTATACAGTAATTATTGTTGCTTAAGCCATACCCAAGCACAGCAAATCATTTTTATTTCTGTATGCTCTGTAACTCAGAGAAAGAAGCCCTACTCATAGTTAGACAGTATATGAATTGCTAGAAAAATCCCAGGTTGTGCACAGATCATTTATAACCTAGCCAGCCCAGTGTTTGCAGAGGGTTTTGCCCACTAAACATCTCATAAATCATTGACTTCCTTTAAAAAGATAACAATAATTTCAAAGAGGTAAGTGGGGTTGGTCTGGATCATTATGTTCTCCCTCTAGGGCAGGGAGTTTAAAGTTTTAATTTTCCTTCATCAATCTAAGTCATCACCGAAGGCTGGAGTGTGATGTTTGACTTCCACTACTGGAAACCTTACTAAGAGAGATCTAAGCACCATTCACAGCAGTCTTAATTGATGCTACTGCACTTGTTCAGGAAGTTTTGTCTGCCTGTGGGCAGCGTATTGTGACCCTGCACCAGCCCACTGTGCGACCAAAGCCTAAAGGCACCAGCAGCAGAGCCTGCTGTGTGTCTTCCTGTCATGGGTTTACAAGTAAGAGAAGGGAGCAGGAAGATGTGACTTCTGTGATCAGGACCTCCCAAACAAGTTTGTGTGTACAGGCATTATACAGCACAGACATAATGACTTCAGGATGGGTTTGGTATCATGGAATTCACTTCACATGATGTGCAGAGTTGATTTGTGCAGGGAACTTACTTGGGGTTTCAACACATCTGGCAGCCCAAGATATCCCTTGAAACTAGCTTATTGACATTCAGAAGCTGAAATAACTGTTCTATATCTGTCATATCTAGGCAGACAGAGAAAGTATAGCCTCATAAACTCAGCTGTAAATACTGAGGGTGCGAGGGTTCCTCCTCCATAACAGCCATAACAGCCTCCTCCCACACTGTGACATGTCTGTGGGGGTGTGTAGCTGTCTCTGCATCAGTCCAGGATTGTATTCCCCACTGCATCAGATTCCCACTTTCTGATCATTCTTTCCCTTGGTTTTGGGCCACAGTGGGGTTTTTTTGTTACATTTGTGCCACAGAGGTCTCTGGAATCTCACCTAAAGGTCATGGCTGGTGCTCTCATATGCCACCATTCCAGTCACAACCACCATAACAGAAACAAGTGCAAGCCCTGAACTAAGCATTTTTCTTTCAATTAATCTAGTGGGTTTTCTTTTTGCGAAAACTACACATCTATGTAATATTTCCTCCAAATATGCTAATTATTTAAAATAATTAGCTAAATCATTTATATTACTAATTTTCAGCATGTCCACTGATTCTTTGTTACTTTTTATTGTAGTCAGCTTGTTTGTATCCAAGTGTAATCATTCTTTGCAGTACTATGAAGACCACAGGATCTTTCTGACAGGAGCTGTGCAGAAAATGAGGCACTGAATGTCCCTTATAGTCCATAACCTTACTGCAGAAATACAACAAAAATATTGAGACAAGCAGAAGGAAGTAAACAGGGAAGCTTGTATGGCACAAGAGGGAAGAAATGTATTATAGAGCCACCAAGAGCCTTGCTGGATCATGGGTTGCCTGGAGTTCCTGAATGTTTTAGAGGAATTCTGGCAGGAAGAAGTTCAGCACAGTCCACACGTGGGATGCTTCAAGTCTGTAGTATGTCAGCTTTGTGCTTTCTCTTGGTGCGTTTCACATCTTCAGCCTATAAAAGAAGATGCCACATTCATATACCAAAGGACAGAGCAACTCAGAGCACACAATGTTAGAAACCTACTTAGTACCACATTGACATTCCGCTAACAGCTTGTTGCTAGCACATTGAACAAGCTATGCCAAGAACCACTTCTGCAGGCAAAAGGAAAATTGGCACCCAATTCTTTGCTTTCTTAATCCTTCTAGTGCCACTGCCAACAAAGACAGTCCTGCTTTTAGTGAAAGATTTAGTGGGACCCTCCAAAAAACTTATTTCCCATGTGCCACAGAAGGCAAGAGGAGCGATGGAGTGCAGGTGACCGCGAGAAAGGAGCAAATCAGTCAGGGCCAGAGCACCTTTTCCAGGCTCCAAACAAGTTCCACCTGTTCTGGATCTGATGCCTAAAGGTTTGGTGTGTATTTTGTAGATTTTTAGAGTTTTAGAAGTATAGGTTTTCTTGCTCACACATTAAGTTGTGTTAGAAGTTACTAAAGTGATTCTCTCACACATTGTCAGGCTTTCTGAAGGTCATGATGTTTTTTCA
>JAWWTY010000045.1:8957093-9010831 GCA_035222235.1 Margarornis squamiger | reverse complement strand
AAATGATGATTGGTTATAGATATCTAATATGTTAATTGTTAGGAAGAGTATAAAAACTGTAACCTTTCTGAGGGCAGAGTTCTTCAGGGATTTTTGTACGCAGAGATCCTTGTTGAAACAACGTGTGTTTTGTAGGCCCAGCGGAGGCCCAAAGCCTCCCAACTCCCAATAAAGTTATTGTCTATCTTTCTCCATTAATGTTTTCTCTGAGTGCCTATCTTCCAGGATTTTAGGCATCAGATCTTTGCAGATACTGAACTCACTGGCAAGTGTGCCTGAGAGTGCAAAGAAGATGTGACAGAAAGAGACTTGAGTGTTGCAGATTCAACTGTGCCACAGCTACTTGCAGAGATGCAGGACTTGGAGGAGGGAGTAAACTGCAATGGCCTAATCTTCTCCAGCTACTGCTTAATTAAAATTCTCAGCACCCTATTCAGAATTCAGTTATAGTTCAATAGGAGTATCACAAACTATTTAAATAAAATGTATTTCAATAAAAGGAAATTCAGTCTATAGAAGAGGTTTTAGAAGCTATGGAAGTATTTTTCAGAAAGGTGTTTCTACCCTTACAAAATGATGATCTATGCTCTCTAAAATATATTACCAACCTCTAATATTTTAAAAGAATATATTTAGCTGCTTACCTAGATTTCCTTGTAAATTAAAGTGAAGCCCTCAGCAATACTTCTTTTTGTTCTTTCCTCCCTAATTATACTGTGGTACTAATTGTCTTATGGGCAGAAACAGCCTGTAGATTGCTGCTGCTTCAAAACTGAGCCACTGCTCCTCCTACGCTCTCATACCTTATGAATATTTTCATTCAGTCAACAAAATTGCGATAAAGAAAGCAACGCTTTGCCCAAGTCTTGTCCTTCTCTACAAGTTGTCTACCTCACTGGTTCTCACCCTCTTGATGCCACTCCTGATTCTCAGTTTCATTCATGAACTACAGCACTTCTCTAGACTATAAATGCCACCTGTCCTCTAAAAAGCATGATTTTCCTGATTCCCAATTCCCATTTTCATAATTGTTAGGATTTTTTCCTGTAGCCTTTATATGGATAAGTAGTCTACCTCCAGTGTAATCCCATCTGGAGAAATTTAGCAGCAGCTGTCAATAGCGTAACCATGATTTTTTCATCTGAGAAAATTATTGTAAAATTGGATCATCATAGAGCACATTTCAGGGAAAATACCACTTGTTTTTTTTTTTAAGTATAAGCTCAATAAATTATGTTTCTAATACTAAATCATGCAACGTTAACTTACTGCTAATGGCACAAACGTATGCTCACTTTACAAAATATACTACATTAAGACTTTCTAAAGAGAGACAAAAACGGGATCTAACCAAATTTTTCAACTCATCAACTCACCATGGAGTCACCTCAAAGCATTGATTAACAGAACCCTTGCTATCGTAGCTGCACCCATAAGTAGTTTAATAAGACATAAAATATTCTGCTCAAGGTTTTAAGTTTAGTACTTTTTTATTGATTTTTTTTTAGAAAAAAATACACCAACATTATGCATATAAAGCAGCCTGCACAAGGCCTTAATTTTGCACAGGCCCATCAAAAATAATCTCCATTCATTTTGCACATGTCACTGATCCGCATGATCTTTAAACTGTTATTCAGCAAGAAAATTAAATATCTAGCAAAAAGCTTTGAGAGAGCGATTCCTTAGAGAGTACCCAATTTGTGCTGTGCTTTGCATACAGTCACACACATCTAATGGGAAACTGCTGACATGTTTTCATGCCCGTGGCGAGCACGACAGTCTTTTTTGTGGTCAGGGGATATGTACACGCATAGGATGCAGTTGGGGATTTATGAGCCTCATGAGAAATAACATTAGTCAAGCAACTTCACCAAGGTTGTCCACCTATGTGGCAACCACAGCTGGAGCCTCTCTGTACTCTACAGGCATTTAATTTCCTCTGGAGGCCTGTGTTACAGGGAAAAACCATCAGAGCTGTCACTCTCTTCATTCCAAGCCCAGTACATCATCTTCTCACCACCAGCTCTCTCTCCCTCCTTGGCAGTCAGGTCCACCTACTCCCAACCTGTGTGTTGACCACAAGGTTTCTTACCTGCCCTGCCAAGATCAGCCTCCTCAGAGCACATTCTGCCAAAGAGGCACAGTGGAAGAGCTGTGATTTATCCCCAGCTTGAATCAATATGTTCACATGCTTCTTCCTGGTTGATTTCTGCTTGCAAGGACAAACTGCTTCACTCACCTCAAAGCCATTAACTGCTTCCAATGTCTTTCACAGCATAAGCTTGGAATGTTTCCACCTCCATTTGTCACCGTGTCCATGCTACCTGGCTCTGAAGTCATTACACAGGGCAGGAGAGGCAGCTGCCTACAGCACAGGACTGATTAGTGGGCAACCAGGTTTTCAGTCTGTTTTATCTCACTTCATTTTTAAATGTCTTGCCTAGAGCAAAAGGCCTAGAGTCATCAGCAATAGGAAGACCCATCACCACAGAGGGATCTTCTCTATGAGCCAGAGCGTAAGGCAGGTTTCAGACATGCTCATAACATCCAGAACAGAACTGTCTTCCCCCTGTCCAACAGTGACCCCTTTGTGACATTGCTCAGTAACAAGCAAAGGCTTTGGGGGGAGGCGGATTGTAATCATTAAATTGTAAATCCCTTTAAATGCAAAGATCAAAGGGAAAGTTTCAATCCTATGACACATAATTAAAAATGCAGACGTGAATGGCTTTGATTCATGAATGCTTATGTACTTTTAAATTGTTGCCAAGGAGATCAGGGCATGAGAAAATTAAAAACCATTACGCTTCAAAAGGATAAATGATTTTCACAGCTTTCTAACATTATTTCCTGTTGCGCAGATTTTTGTGTGTTTTAACATTTTCCCCGCCCTGCCTAGGCAGATTAGTTCTGAAAAATGTTTTCCAGAAAATGTTCAGAACTCAATGAGATTAGAAGGAGATTAGTGAACTTGTTGGTTGGAGAGTTCCCATTGGTGCATAATGACAAATGCTTGGGGCAGTTAAAGAGGAAACCCACCACACACATTTTACCCTTTTATACCTGCATTTTAATTTAAAGACCTGTGAACTTTTAATTCATTATTCTTTTTCTAATTGAGCCAGTGCAATACAATATAGTACAGGCCATAAGGCAAATATCCCTGAAGTTAAAGGAAATATTCCCAGGACTGTAGTGGTGTTAATCTGTTTGTTTAACATTTCTCACTTATAAAAGTCAAAGCACTTAACTGAAAGGAAAAGGCTGCTTCCTATTTCACAACTGAAAATTGAGACATACAAAGTGGAAATGATTCTTAAACCATTGTATCATGGATGTCAGAGAAAGTCTAGTGCTGGCAAGCTACAGCAAATACTCCCATTTCTGATCCATGGTATGTCATATTTGTTCTGCTTCAACATGTCACTTTAACACTACCAACTGGCACCGGAGACATCCTTTGAAGTGCTTCAAAATCACCCCAATCTTACCAGAGACAGTTAATTTCTTAGACAGAAACATACTGCTGAAACGCACCTGTGAGTTGATGTCTGCAGTGAACTCATGGGCAGCAGTTTCACTCCTGGACTGAAAGTACATGTGAAAACAACAACAAACTCCTGAGTGCTGAACTCACATTGCTTCTTAGCCACTGGCAACATAGAGGGTGAGGATGATCAGGTGAGATCCTGAAACCTGTGATGGACACAGCTGGATATGAGTTGGCCCCCTCCCTCCCTGTCAGCTGATGGAATACAGGATGACTTGTATTGTCTGCAAGCACCTACATCTGTAACTTCAGATGTCTCCATATCATGGAGGTGATTTTGGTTTACATTACTAAAGCTACATAGGATGAGTTCCACTCTCCAAAAGGCATATATTTGGGATGAAGGTATAAATCCAGCCCTTGAGCCACAGCAGCTCTAAATACACCCATTATCCCATTCTGTTCTCAAGCTTTGGAATGTTGGAACTCCACTTCCAAATAAACAAGGTTCAGCTGAAATATGTCTGCATGGGACTGACTTGCTCCTCACTCTACTCTGGCAGTGTTCAGCTGCCAGTCAAGCCAACCTGCACAAAATTTCCCCTGAGGGGGAAAAGCCAGAGACAAGTAGCAGCAGCCAAACAGAACCCTGAAGAGTTTAGCAGGTATCTGATGGTGAAAGCAAAAAACTTTTGTATTTGCTTCTGAACATATGAGTCAGGCATTGTTTCTGTTTGAGACTACTTCCAAGTAGTTTGAAGCTACTTCCAAGGAGTGTCTCCACAGTGGCAGTGAGCTGAGATTCAGCATAAGTGGCCATCCCAAAAATGCACTGATGCCTGCTTTGTTATTTACTGCATTCGCTGAGATAGCTTCAGGTACCAGATACCCCACATTAAGATATTTAACATATTACCCCTTTTGTAATTTATCGTATCTAATGTCGGAATAGCAAATAACACAGCAAGAATTTATCTTTTTTTTTCAGTTGGCAGTCGTTCAAGAACATGTTACTATTGTTCTTTGTTTACCATTATTGGATCAATAATGTGGCTACATAATTCTCATTCTTCAGATTTCAATCCAAAGAAGATCTTATAATCTTGGTTTCTTTGTGACATGGACCATAACACTTAATCCACTTATGGCAAGTCTTAGATCAGTAACTTGCATTGGACTAAGGCAAAAGCATCTGATGTTGACTTGAGGACTTTAGGAAGCAGAGAAGCAGTTTATTCTGTAGTTTTTAAGAAGGTGTCTTATTTTTATATGAATTCGGGCCTTCTCCACTAATGCTGATGTTCCCATCAGCATTTTCCATGTGAAAGAACAAAACCTCTTGTCATGTTCACCCCCCTGGATTATCTTGTAAACCTGGTTCTTGAATGTTATCTTCTTGCACACACCCTGCAGAATGATTGCCCTTTCTTAAGGGAGCAGGAGACCAGATCCTCAGTGGGTTTAAATAAGCTCCAATCGACTTCTGTCATCAATTTCCATCATCTGCTTAGCTTTAAACCTGGCAGGCTGACCACTGCTGGTAGTGAAGATGCTTTGAACTGAGAGATATCCCCTCATTCAGATGAATACCCCCCAAGGAGAGGAGCTGATAATACTCCACATCAGGAAGTTTCCCAGGCCCAGTTCAGGGCTCCTTTGTAGTTCCTGGACCCATATACACTCAGTCTTTGGCCTGAAGGAATTCACTTACCCTCAAACAAGCCATCTAATTTTATCACTCTTCAAGTTTTTTGTCAAGTATCCGTATTATTCTTTTCAGCACTTCTTGCCTTCAAAATTAACATGTTCCTTGTAAAACAGGGGAGAAGGGCATATTTACTACACCTCAGAGATTCCTCAGGCAACCTGAGAATCTCCCCTGCACAGATTCCATTTGTCTCTCCTTCCCCTTAGACATGAGGTACATGAGGGAGAAGGCCAACAGCAAAGACGACTTTGTCCTTCAGTACACAACTGAACTATGCAGCTGAGGCTGGGAAAAGTGTAAAGGGAGAGCAAGGAGTCACAGCAATACCAATTCTCTCCAGCGTGGTATTCCTGCAATTCCAGTTTCTGTTGATACCAGCTCTGAGCCGTATTGTACAAAAGCTACGTCTTCTGTTTGCGTATTGGCTTGCAAAACCAGGGAAGACAGATTCTGATAAAACAGAAGCAAGGACAGTTTTCTACATCATGCATGTCTGCTCAGTCACCATGCCAAATATTGAACTATTCTCTTTCATCCCCATGGCCAGCATCTGACTCCTACCAGGACTAATAGCAGGAGCAGGCAGGAACAGCTGTTCTGTTTTCCAGCAAGCTTGAAAGCAGAGGCAACAGGAAATCTCACAGCTGAACAAAATCCTTTGGTGTTTGGTTTTTTTAACACTCTTTCGTTTCAGCAGCAAAACAGTGAACTGTCATTCAAACACTGAGGCCTGTTTCAGGGACTGGTGGTGGTACTTTCTTGCTCAATTCACATTCATTCTGGTCCCAGCAATGATTACCTTTGTCCCAGGGTCATCACAAGTCCAAGCCCAGTGGAAGGCTCGGAAAGAAAAGAAAAAAATCAATGAATTCAAATAGTGTTTAACATTCATAAATTTTATAAACTCCTTGCCTGTTTGCAGCAGCTCTGACATAAACTATAGAAGTGCCTAATTTGCTTTGTAGGACAAGGCCACCACAGTTCCTGACAATCTCAGCAGTTTATCAGCACACTGAGAAAGGGATTATTTTCAAACAGGTAGGTAGCCAGATGGCAAGTGTTCCCTTTTTTTTCCAAAGACACCTGCATATTTGAAGCAATTGTCTTCCTTAACACTCTCAGCATTATAAGGGCTGGGACCATTACAAAGGAGAAGATGAAGAGGAAATCCTCATCCAGAGATAAAAGATCTGACAACTGCCTTTTCTGCCCTTTGGAAATTATATTGAGAGTTTCGAATTATCTCTTCTTACCTGCTAGAGTGGTTGGCAACTGAGTGCTGACTATGTCACAAAAGACTCCCAATCCACTCTTCTGTGCACTTTTCAAAAGAAATTAGTGTTCTGCATGTTCTGCAGGTCTCCTTTACTGAACAGCTACTTAGCAATATCCTTCCTCTGCTCAGCTTGTCCTTGAGTTGGAGTGGCTGTTCTGTACTAGGATAGAGAATATGTTATAGACATGTTTTTTCAGAAAGACTGAGTTCATAGAAGTACAACTGTATTGAAGCTCAAGAGATTTGCACTCACCTTCTGACAGCATCTCTAGTTGCCCCACCCCGAGGGCAGCAATGGGAATTATCACAGATACTTGTGTGTCAAACATGCAACAGCTGGCCGTGAGCAGTGCTGAAGAACAGTGAGGCATGATTACTAATAGCTTGCATGATTATTCCCAAACACATGCAATCTCATAATATTGCCTTCATTTGGCATAACACTGCCTGAAAACACCAAGAGGAAAACACTGTGTTGCTCCAGTGTTTTATTGATAGCTGGAAGGGGAGATACAGAGTATATGCATTGCCCCGGCAGAGAAACAAAACCCCCACGTCCCACAGGTAATTACCATTTCCTAATTGGGTTTGAAAACAGAAGATTTGAGTCTGGATGCATGGAGTTTGCACCAAAATGAACAATTACTTATCCGAGGGATTCTGCGGTTTGAAAACACAATAGGAATAGATTGAAACTGAGGCTGAATTGAGGCTTTAACTGTGAGTTTGCTGGTAGCCCATACAAACCTCCACTGCCAAGCTGCTACTTTTACTAACTGGAGTCAGAATTCACTCTCACCCCTATTGTCATTTTTATCTGCCACTCTAGGCTCATTACATCAGTTTAACTAATGGCAATTAATACAAAAATTAAATTGATAGCAAAATTAAAGTACTTGGAAGACAGTGAGCGTTCCTGCATAACTCTGGCATGCCTAATTACTTTTGCAACAAAGCCCCTGGCACCACCTGTTCCGGCCAGCCCTGACCCAGCTCCAGGTTCCTCTTCCCTGCTGCTATTCCAGCCTTGCCCCATGTCTGGGAGAAGATCCTCCATGTTCTCCAGGGTGGATCACTCATCACACTCCTGTGCAGCAGCCACATTTGAGAACTTTTAAGGTGCTGTGACAAACTAGTCCCCTAGTTTGCAGTGGATGCATTGAAAAATTTTGTAGCATGGCTTAAAATGCAGAGATCAAAAATAGGCATGGACTACTACCTCAATACCAATACCAACCTCTTCAAAAAGTTAGGATTTCTGCCAGGAGACAAAGTCCTATACCTGACACAGAAGGAAAGAAAAACTGCTACACCTGCCCATGACCTCGAGGTTTCATTTAAAAATATCTACTTTGTCAGTCCAAACGCTTTGTTATTCAGAGTTTGTATAGTACTTCAAAGGCACAAGCTGCATCCCAGAGTTAAAACATTATTACAAACAGGGTTCTGATGTGTTCCAGCCTTCACTCAGCACCACTTTAAGTGTTATTTGCACCAACATTATTGTGGCAACAGCCTCTTGCACTCCTCAGTGTCCAAACTTTCCACCCATGACATGCAGCTTGAAACTCATCTAGTTTTAAATGAGCTGGCAGAATTAGAACTATCCTCTATATTTTCCATTACCAAGGCACCAGACACATTTTCACATATCTTTCAGCAAGGGACTATGCCACTGTTTACTAGTACAATAATCAACATAAATCTGCAAAACTCCTTTGCTGACATTGTTGATAGGGAACAAAACACAGTGTTAAACACACTCAGCCCTCATTCCCCCAGTGCAGCTTATCTGGAGGTGCTTGGCAGAGAGGAGGATGTGATTTTATGCTGGTGTGTTCAATTTTATATTGATACCTGCTGTGTATGAGTGGAGCTATAACTGTGTTGTACCCGAGAGCCATCCTTACTATGCACTACCTATGCTGTAACTACCTCCATCATATACTTACAAATGGTTCCAAGCAGCAAAATAACATCTGTATTGATCTAAAGAACATTTTATTGATTAAAGACTGCAGAAGAAACCATATGAAATGGAGGCACATTATTTAACAATGTCTTTCCAGTACCTGTGCTAGAAATATAGGAACATGAGGCTGTTAAATTTTTGATCAAATAACTCCCACTGAGTTTGCTGCAGTGATGCAAAGCCAAATCGCTAAGCTGTGGGGTTCCCCACCCCTCCACTCTCCTTCTAGTCTCTTCTGTAGGGGAAAGGAAAAGATCTACAGATGAAAAATGTTTCCGGATATTGACACTGAAAGAATAAGATAGCATGAAAACGCACCTCCATACTTTCTGCAGCAAGATGGCACACAGGTCTAGGAGAGGACTGATGTGACTGAGTAACACTTTGGGAAGGACAGCTTGTACAGATCTCCCCTGGCCTGCACTTTAACAACTTTCAGTGTGTTTAAAATCAAATTAGAAATCTATTGTGTCATGTAGAAAGGCCATCCATCTTCAAGGTCTTGTACTTAATCTTGCAGGTAGAGGAAGGGGACTTGGAAGGGAGCCCTAGGCACATGAGGGGCAATTAGTAGTTTTAAAGAAACCCCAAGGGCAAGCACAGTCAAGTGTTTTCAGGTATAGCACAGAGTAGGAGAAACTTGGCTACAGGCACAAGGGAGCAGCACAAGGCTGCTCCTGACAGCAGCTGACAATTTACTGTACCTTTTAGTTCACCTCTTACATTCCTGTTTTACTCCTGAAGAGAAATTCAGAACGCACCAACCAGCATCTCTGCCAGGAAACAGAAAATCTAAATAAAACCCAACAGTCTCTTGGGAAATCCAAATTCAAAGGCTTTCAGACTCAATCTTCACACAGTTCGGAACTCACCAAGATTGCAGGACCCTGTTCTTGTATGAGAAATCCAGTATCAATTGCTTTACCATTGACATTGTGTTGTAAGGGAAAAGATACCACACAAAGGTGATGAAAATCTGCAGCGGGAAACTGCACGAAATCAATGTTTGAGGGACAGAAGGGAAAGAATGTGGTATGATCCAGGATTCTGACACTATTCAATGAAGGTCTGGCAAACTATTATGTTACAGATACAGCTTGAGTATTTACAGTTATGTTTACTGTAAGGAGAGGTAAGCCTGGTGATTTTGATATCACAGGAATACAGATTTTTACAAATATCAGTGTGTTGGTTTAAAGGTAAACCAACAGGAGAAATTAACCCACCTCAAAAAGAGATTACAAGTCAGAGTTACAATTTACTTAAAAGAGTACAATAAATACAAAGATACAGAGAAAAAGGGGTTTTAACCCACAAAACCAGATGTATAACCCAGCACCCCTGGAAAATGAACAGAATGGTGTTTGTCAGCACATGTGGTCCCCCGAGTGCAAAGTAAAAGGAAAGGAAAACCTCTTGGTGAGGATGTTGGTCACAGTCTGGTTGAGAGTGGCAGTCGCAGTCCTGTTGAGGTTCTGCTCCTCCTCTGGATCCCACAAGTGGTACCAGAAGTCCCAAACCCCAAAGATTAAATATGCTCAGGTTCAGGTGGGAATACCCAGTACCTCCCCCAGGGTGGGGACTTTCACAATGGGTGATTTAAATGTGTGAGTCATGGGATATTTTTGGAATCCTTGATGGCCCATCAGCAGACATGACCCCTCAGGCTGGGTGTGAAGGTGCTGATGCTTCCCCAGAGGGGAGTTATCACAGCTTGAGTCACTGGTGTGAAGACACAGAAATATTCCCCTGTCTAACAGGGTTCTTTTAACACCTGCCCTGTATCCTGAGGGCTCAGGTGTGCCCTGGGCAGTGGCTGCCAACCATCCAATATTAACAGTCCATCAGAAATGACACAGTGGGTGTAGAATACACAGTTTTGGTGACACCCACACAGTGATAAACTGGCCCCAGCAGCTGTTGCCAAGACAATCAGTAGGGAGAGAAACCCAGTCATTATATAGGAACCTGAGGAATGAAAACCTTGCTAAAGCTGTTCCATAAAGATGCTTCCCTTTCAGGTTTTTTGTTAGTGTTTTCCTATCTCCCTTCTGTAGTCTTTTAAACTTTTCTCGATTGAAGACAATAAGATGAATGATGCTCCACTGAGTGAATCCAAGTGAGACAGTGAGCTGAAGAAGCTTTTTTCTGAGGTGGCATTTTCTATACCAGAAATCAATATCACATTTCAAATGGTATCTTTTGCCAGACTGAGATGACAGAAACCAGTCCTGGAGCACACAGCAGGTAAAAGGAAAGGACCTGAAGTGCAGCACCTTTGCCTCCAAGGACTTTTTTTGATCTTTGGTAAGTGCCCACATCTCTTTCCATACCAGCATTGTGGATTTAATTCAGAGTAGGAGACTTTGCCCAGGCTTTTTTAGCAGGCCTAATTTGAGGGTTAAAAATATTGCAGAAATATTGTTACCAGGGCTGGAAAAGAATTTGTTTTCCCAGGCTGTACATTTTCTTCTTAAATCTTACCCTAAAGCAAAGAAAACCAGTTGGCTTGGGTTTTTCTTTTTTTATATATACACACATCTATTTAGCCTTTCTTGCACACATCCTTCCCAGTTTTGGTTTGTATTAACAACCATATTGGACAAAAAAAAAAAACAAAACAAACAAAACAACAAAAACCAAAAAACCCAAAAAAACCCACAAAAACCAAACAAAAACCAAACAAAAAATACCCAAAAAAACCTAAAAAGCAAAGAAAAAAACCCCAAAAAACCTCTTTTTCATCCACTGTTTGAGAGTTTTGTGATTTAAATTATTTTTGTAATGGTTTCATATGTTTCATATTGGTATTTTCAGGAAGTAAACACATTTCATAAAACTTACATCCCAGACAGTACTAGAGGACCTGTAGATCAGAATCTTTTGGTGATGTGCAGCAGCTAAGGGAATGGCTGGGTCTGGCACTGGGAATGCACTAGACCTGGAGAGACTCACCTGGCTTCAGCAGAGCTGAGACACATTTGCAGGCACACCAGGGCTTCCTCTTGTGCAGCCTGGTAAGAACGCAGGCAAACCCCTCAGGGTGTTCAGACCAATTAGGGGTGGAGGGTAATGAAAATAGTGTGTTCAGAGCATTTACAGACCAAACTGATCTTCTCTTACTCCTGGAAGGAGACTTTTTCAGTTAGTTACAGCTCATTAACTGCTACCACTGAAAGGTTCTTGTTTTAATTCCTTTGATCTAATTCAGACAGGTGTTTTTTTTCTTTGTCAACATTCAGCCAGAGTGTAAGTTTTGCCTTTGCTAATGAAATATGTAGCTAATTTAAACTAATGACTGCTACTGGACACCTAGAAACATTCAGACAGTCTGATCACTCACTGGTTCTTTTTCTTGAAACATCAAAACCTCTGAACCAAACTTAGACCAGTAGTGCCATGAGTCAAATGTAATAAATTGAGGACTTCTATTAAAGAAAGGGAAGCTAGCTGCATAAAAACTAACAGTTCTTGTTATCCTTAGTATCTCCTGCTGCTTTCTTATGATTGAAAGGCAATTTTGAAAATGTCATATTAGAAAATATGGAGCGTGTTGTACTCTTAGTTCTCTTGATTCAGAAGGATCCAGGTAAATACAGGGAAACAAACACAAAAGAAAACCCCAGGAATCCTCAGGCAGACTTGTTGCTCTCCCGCTGTTGATCCCCAGAGGGTCACAGTTACACAACACAACAAAGCTGGAATAAGCAAAACTGACCAAGTTAAAACATGGGTCATTGCAAAGGGTGAAACCCCCAATGTTTCTATTCAAGGTCTATGGCACAAGACTGATGCTACTTTGGTCCAACTTCCTATAATAGAGGCAGACGTGCTCTGAAAGGGCAACAGTAATAAATATTGACAGGCAAAATCTGTCCATTCAAAGTTTTGTCTAATAAGGTCTCAGATCTTGGCATTAGGCACAATTTTGGCATAAGGAATCATGCTGCAGGGTAAAGCATTATACCACATGTTGATACAGCCACAATACAGAAAAATACCAGAGTACAAAATGCCTTTGGAGTCCAAATTTTTAGGAGAAGAGTTTATTCAAAAAGCCACAAATGCTTCCAGTCAAATTCTTTTTGGTTTACATAGGAACAGGGGAAGAGAAATAATTGTGGGAAAGGTGGAGTCTAAGGCAGAACAATTGTTTTTATTATTTTAACTGTAACCACCCTAAACTAGTTTCTAGCTAATTTCATTGCAACTAAGCATCTGGGATTTTATTGTCATCATTTTTAGTAGTCAAATATGCTTCTTCTATCCCAGAAAGCTTCCCAGAAGCTTCTTTCTCTTCTGCCTCTTGATCTCCCAGAGCATTGTAAATATGGAACAATGTGACATAAACCTCCAAAGAGGCTATTACTTAAACAAATGGATGGGGTCATTTTCATTTATTTCATGGCAACCTCTTCCACCTTTTGCTTTCCTTTGAGGTCATTTTCTGATTGTCTTGTTTTGAAGCAGGCAATTTGTCCCACACTCACTGCTGTTTATGGGCTAATTAGAATTTTAAAAGTAATTCAAACACTCTTTGCATTATGCTGTTAATTCCCTCCAGATTGCTGAGAACATTAGCTTCAGTGTTTGTTTGTTTTAACTCACTCTTAAAATATTAAACTGTTGTGGTTTAGGAGTGGTATTCTCCAATTTAGTGCTCCCACTAAAACCACACTGCTGCTCATTCCCCCATCCCACTGTGGGTGGCTGGAGAGAAGAATTGGAGGCACAAAAGGTAAAGATCACAGGCTGAGATAAGAACAGTTTGCTGGAAACAGAAATTAAATAAGAAACTTACAGTAACAGCAACGATATTAATAAAGAAAGCATACAAAAGAGAGAGTGATTCATATGTAAAATGCTCACTACAAAGCCAGAGCTGCTACAAAACTGAGACTGCTCCCTCCGGCTTGGAACCAGCACCACTCTACCCCTCCCTCCTCCACACTGACTCCAACCCAGCAGGAACCCCCTCTCCCCAGAAGAGATTCCTTTCCCCCTGCTCCAGGCAATAACTTGAAGTGGTACAGAATACCCCCCCAGGTCCTGGCCATGCCCCATCCCAGCTACTGCAGAAATTAACCCTGTCCTGGCCGGAAGCAGGACATAGGCACACTGGATTTATGATAATTCACCTTTAATGATAAATTCATTATAAAATTAAGCACCCTACCTCATTAGCCTTGGCTCGTGGTCCTGGAGATCTCTCCACCTTGAGATGCCTGTGTGGCTGAATCCCAGAGTGTCAGACCAGGGCACAGCAGGACCCTGGGCTGGGCAGACATGGCCTCGGCATCCGCAGAGTTCACCTGGCCATTAGTAGCACAGGCTTGAGACAGCCCTGCTGCTGTCATCTGTGCTGACTGGGCTGGCTGGGACACCTTGGACACCAGACACATCTTGGCCTTTCTCCTCACTGCTTCAAACTCAAGCAGCAAAAACCAGGTGCTGGTTTTGTACAATAACCTTCCCTGACACAAGTCAAACCCTGACCTGAGCCCACAGACAAGTCCAGAAGAAGCATAGCCCCAGCACTCAAATCTGAGCTCCACCATGACTCAGCAGGGGCCCCAGAGGGGCTGTTCCCCTCCCTGTGCCATCTGTCCAGGCAGCTGAGGTGCCAGCAGGCGCATGGAGCTCTGAGCACTCCTCCAGGCTCTAGCAAGGCTGCCAAGCAGCACAGCTCAGCCAGCCTGCACCTTGACAGTGTGTACAAGAAACCTTGCATGAGATCAAACGTGGAAAAGTTCTGTCACCTTTCTATTAACACCTTTATTTGAAAATTACTATATGAAAATTGTGTAAGCAGAATTAGTTATACAAGAAATAATAATGATATAGAAGGAACCAGCACCAGGAATTTGGGAAAGAATTGAGTGGAAAAGAATTAGCAGCAGTTTACAGAAAAGAATTAATACTATAATACATTCACAGTCTGCACAGTAATTTAATTTATCTTCTTCTACATATCTTTCTGAAAAGAAAAACAATTTTATGAGAAAAAAATAATCACTACTACAGAGTCCTGCACTTCACAAATACCCCATTATCTGTGCAAACAAAAAGTTAGTGTTGAATTGTCAGTAAAGATTTGACACCACTTCCCAAAATGAGCATTATTATAAGCAGTTAAAATGGATCTACACTTGCCAGGGAAGTGCCTGCAGGATAAGTCAGTTAAGTGTTAACATGAGTTAACAACCACTTCTAACTGGCATGTTTGTTTATCCATTTATGATCTGATTAAGCCATGAAAGCAGCTGTACTTGGGTTCATCCAGCCAAGGACACTCTCTTCAGCAAGGGCCATAAGTTGACATTAGAGATAAGTAGGAACCATGTAAGTGTTGGCACTTCCCAAGTACTCTCACAGCCTCTGAGCATTTTCAGCTCAGGGTATTTCTTGAATCTAGTATTATTTATCGTCTTAGTAACACTCAATAGGTGGCTTCTCCAAATGCTGTGCAGACTCTGCATGCCACTGGCTCTTTTTGCAAATACAGAGTCATTGGCAAGGAGTTTTACTGACCCACTAACACTGCTGTTTGTCTTGAACACATTTGCTACAGTTTTTAATGACATAATTTTATTTTCCATCTATTTCTTTCCTACAGACTATTTTTTTTTCTTCCTTTGCTGTTTGCCATAGTTCAGAGGAGAACTAAGATATCTATGTTGGCCAAGAGAGAGAGAGAAAGAAAAAACAGTCCCACTCTAAATTTAGGAAAACAAAACTTTAAGTAGGCAATATATATATATATATATATATATATATATTAAAAGGATAACAGTTCTTAACCACAATACACACACACACATATATATATATCCAGAAAGAACCAAACAACAACAGTTTGTAATAATACACCCCCCCCACTACCCCAAACGACAAGGCAAACAGTTAAAAGGTTTTTTGGCTACTCCCGCCAAAAAAGGGGGGAATGCAATTATATCTACAGACACCAGGGGGTGATGTCGTGCCCGGCTGGCTGGGCTCCCTCTCAGGCGAGATGGCAGGCCCAGTCCCCAGATCAGCTCCTGTGAGAAATCAATGTCGAAAGAAAAGCAGCAGAAATCCAGTCTCCACAGGGGCAGGAAACAGGCGTGCTCTCTCTCCCTCTTTCCTCACAGCAGCTTCTGTGGTGCCCACAATCGCCCATGGATGAAATGGTCGAGTTAGGGAGGGAAAGACACAATCCAGGCTATCCGGTGATGATGGAATCGGTGTGTCCCTGTCCTCGCTCACTCCACCGAGGGCTGAGCTCTTGACCTGTGCAGAAAAGCACAGAAACCTCACCCCCTTTCCCCATCCGAGCCCGTCTTCCCTCCCCCTCCCGGCCTGGGGAGAGATTAGAACAAAAGGCTCTGGCTAAAGCAGTTAACATCAGGATATGCATATTCATTGTGCCCTTTGTTAATCATCTTTACCGATACTAAGGCGTTGACTCCAAGCTTTTTGGAACGAATTCCAACAGAGTGTTGAAACTATAACACTGTTCTAGTAGCTATAGAATATTGAGCTGATGTCTTCATGGTATTCAAGCATGCTCTGAGATATGGCACACTTTTTGTACAGCTATACCACTTCAGAAGTGAACAGTTTGACTTCCTGATGTGGCTATGAGTAAATCATTGGGGCTTTAAAAAAATCAAACCCCTCAATACCTGTGTAACTGTACCTGTACTGGTGGCTGCTCTGATTGAATCACATGTTAGTAACCCATTCCAGACTGAAATACTTAGCAAGGCATAAGGCAGTACAGAGACCAGCCAAAACCAAAGAACTGTTTTACTTCCAAAAAACACCAGCTTGAATCCACTGGCACTGCTTTATCCAAGTCTGTGCACCCAGCTCTGCTGACAGAAGAACCACTCCCTGACTTCTCCTCTATTAATACTCAGTGTTTTTGTTTACCCCCAAAAGAGCTTGTATCTGGCACTCAGACTCTCACCTCAAAGCATCAATGAAGAGTTTTTAGACCATCAGGCACTGAAAGCTGAGGAACACTTTCTCCCTCAGGTTTCCACAGTTCCTCTATCTCTGCCGAGATCCTAAAGGGTGAAAAAGGAAGGTTCACTCCAACTGAGGGTGTTAACAAGGAATGGAAGTTTATTAGAGGTGACTCAGGCTTATACATGTGGGACGGTTTTAGAACTTGGGTGGAACTTGGGAGAAGCATGCAAATCCTCCTACAGTTATGGTCAAAAACGGAAGGACGATAACTGTAGAAGGAAAACTAGGGAGGAGATAACCATATATGGTGAGACCGCACTGCGGCAGATCTCATCCAATAGGAAACCCGGGAAAACAAGAGGGAGAATTGGGGGAACCATTTTGTACAGCATAGTAGAGTTGACATACAAGAACATTAAAACATATAAAACACTAGGACTCAATTATGCAGAGTTCAAACATGTCTTTCTTCTTCCGATAGCTCTCCTTCAGGGGCCTTCTTTCTCACTCTCAGGTCTCAGCAATCTATTTCATGATGTTTCTTCCAATCTTGGTACGATCGTTCTCCCACATATCTCCAAAGTGTAAGTCAAGTCACTTATGCCAGTTTGCTCCAGGTAGCTTCCCCAGCTGTCACCAAGCTATCATCATCCTTTGGATTAGCAAGTGTATGGCAGGGAATGCCATCATAACCTGAATTCTTCCCCCTGGTGGTCCAGCGCAGCATCCCAGGGTGGCTGACAGGTGTACTGAGCAGGTCTTGCAGTGGGGTGACATGTCTTCCTCTGGGGTATGCCAGTGATGGCTCTTAAGCCATTGAGTTCAACACATCCCGTGTGGGCTTTTGCAGATCTTAGGTCAGGTGCTGAAAGCTCAAACATGGCCTGGGGGGAAGCAATGAGATTTTTTCTATGGCTTAGATTTCAGCTAAGCCATATTTACTGATGGCTTTATAAATGGGGCATTTTTCAAGAGAACCTCAGGCCCAGGCCAGTGACCCCCAGGGCTGTATTCTACAGGCTCAAAGGCCTTCTGGCATCAGCATACTTCTGTAAATCCAATGCTAAAGCTCCAGAGAGCCTGACAGACTAAAGCAAATGAAAATCCACTTTAAAAGGGACATAAGGAAACATGAGAAACACACAGCAGCTTGCAAAATGCACATTTTTCAGTGTAGTTGGCAGATAGCAGAAAAATAAGCAAAGACAACAATAACTATATATTAAAATGTCCTTACAACAGCTGAAATAACAGGTTTAACATATTTTTCAGCTATCCAGTCACACAGATAATTTGGCAGTAACATAAGTCACCAAGGAGACAACCAGACCCACAGGACAGGGGCAGGAGAGGGAGCAAAGGTGCAGAAGGCAAACCTTTCAAGAACCAGTTAATGCAAACAGTCATTGCAAATAACGTGTGGGCAGGGGGGCACCACAGTTCAACTGTTCAACACCTTTGGGACTCCATCATGAGATGGAAAGCAAGAGCTTTGACAGATCAGCCTACAAGAAACAGATCTAAACAGTGATGCTCAAGAATGTGAAAATTCTGTTACATAGTCAGGGCTACGTTCTGCCTCCCAGGACTACATCCCTTCCAGAACAGGATGTCCCATCCTGGGAGTTGAAGGGCACTATCCAAAGCCGTGATCTCTTTGTGAAGAACTATCATACACAATCAGGTCAGACATTCCTAAAGTGAGATGTAATCCAAATTTTCGCTGATTCAGGTATCTTGAAAGGCTGATTGCCAAGCAGCTGTCAGCTGAAAATGAGCCTTGCACAAGCATCTCAAAGTCTAGAGGCTGAGAAACTCTTTATTCGTTTTTAAGGATCATGGCTTAAGGAATTAATTCAGACTGAAGGATGGTCTACCAAAGAAGAAATACAGGGAAGTGAAAACCACCATGATTAATAAACACGGAAAATAAAGTGAAATTTACTTCTTCCAGTCACTTTACTACACTCAGTTTAAAATGTTTTCTGTTCAGTCTAGCCATGTTTATCCACAAACATATAAAATGACATTATATATCCCTTTATATGGTGGATCAAATGGCAAATAGTTAAGAGCATGCAAAAATAATCAGGGCAGCAAGCAGAAAAAAATCTCTTTTCTGCTACAATTTCCACATGGAACCTAGAAAGAGAGACTAATTGCTCCCTGGGACCCTGTGATTAGCTAAATCTGACTTGTAAACAGCTGGAAGATCATGGTATCAAGGAGTGAGTACCTCTGTTTTCTGTCTCACTGGCTGCTTGAGACACATTTTTCCCCTGATCTGAGCTGATTGGGCCTCTCATTTACCAATTAAGGGATGAGACTGAACAGGGAGGAATGGAAGATGATTAAAAATCTGCTCTTTTCTGTTTCTAAACAACTGTGGACCATTCTCTTCCAAATTAAATCTGGCTTCTGGCTGGCAAGCTGACTGGCAAATGCAATCTCATTCCCTGAGTGCCAGAGCACATCAGCCATACATGTGCCATTTGTGGTCCATCTGCAGGAAACGTGACATGCCCACTGATTTTGGGTGGGCTTGGAAGGGGATGCAGCAGTGCAAGCAGCATCTCACTGAGCTTTCCTACTCTTCCCTCCTCCCCAAGTTAAGTAAGCTTTGGGAACCTTGGGAGACTGTGCTTTAAAACTTGGGCAATTCACACCATTTCCAAATACCAGCTTTTGTCAACAGGTCTGGTTAGTAAAGAATCACTCTTTAAATGGAAAGATAGTGGCAATGAAATAGTTTCATTATCTAAAAGAATTATGATTTAAAAGAAATATGATTTAGGAGTTCTGGCAGGTGATGTAGGAAATGTTTGGTTTCTGTTTGTCCACTCTATCTGTTGATCTAGGGCAGCCTGCAAATGAATGGAACACACCCTCAGAAAAAAGTTGAAACACAATGATTTCAAAATTCACTCTGAGGTAGATGAGATGTAAAATGCACATCCATAGGAAACCCATATTCTCTATTATATAGTTCTTGGGCATAGACTCCCCACAGGAAGGTTTTCAGCCACTTTCATAACCTTTATAATTTTATAATCTTTATCTTGGGAGGGAAATAGTGCTTTTGAAAAAATTATCTTCAAAATAACTCGTTTTTTCCCCAATAATTGTGTCATATTATTTTTTAAAATTCATTTTCCAGTGGGAGAAATATAGTATTATATTTTATGATGTCACAGACTTTTTTCAGCATAAGAGAATACTTTAGATGGGTTATAGCAAAGGGGTGGCAATGCTGACCAGAATTACAGCTCACTCCTCTGACACAGTGAAAAGGTAAAGTGAGCTGCAGAACCCGAGGCCCATTTGTCCCTCTCTAATTTGTCCTAATTAATTTGTCCCAATAATTGTCATAACTGACAAATTCATTTCAGGAGAGATTCAGGAGGAGAACTGTTCCTAGTTACCAGCGCAGATTAAAATGAGCTGCCAGAGCTGCAAGGGGGAGCTAACAAGGCACCTGACTGTATTATGCCTGGAATGAGCCAGAGCTGTCAGTCTTGCCCTTCTTGAGTACCCCCATTTGAGAACAGCGCAAGATCTTGAGTGCCTCTTGTCCTCTGTGATTGCATCTGCACTCCAGTGCTGCCATCCTCTTGGAGTTTGACTAAGCCCTGTGATCACTGACACTTGTTTGCTGTTTTCTCAGCATAGACAGGGTCGATCCATTGCTTTTTTTTTAACCCTTGTTTGCCTTCCTGCAACTGAAAGCAGGTGCACACAGATACTGCCTGATACTGTCAGTGGGGAAACTGTGTCAAACTGGTACCAGTAATGTTGTCTGCAGCTTAAGCCAAGAGCTGCAGCAAGTGGTCTGAGTGCACAGCATTCAATTAAAATGTTGTGCTTATTCATCAGCTTCCTTGACATTAATATGAATAAAATGGCAAAAAGCCTCCATTTTATATTGTCATTTCACTCTGCATGACTAGTACTGTAACTTTGTATGCTCCCACTACACTCATACAGATTACACTTACAAATTGCCCCTCTGAATAAAGAGCACAGCGCAGGGATGACAAGTATTGATTTTCAATCTCCTTCCAAAATGACTCTATCATTGCAAGTAAGTCAGGCAATTTGCCTCACTTTACACTTCATGCTATAGGCCTCAGATCACATTGACAGGCCTGATCCTTCAGGAGATGTTTAATTAGAAAAGAAATGAAAGGAATTATTGTAAATCAGCACTTAGCAGTGCTACAGAATTTATAAAGCTCTTTCTTCCCCTCTGTATGAGCTGACTTTATTCTCTTAACCTCATCAGGAAGTTTGAGGTTCTTGTTCCACATAATTAAAACTGCAGCATTCTCTCTAGGAAACACCTTGTATTCTGTTCTTCTCTTCCTTGCCAGCTCCTTCTGCATGGCCGTGCCCCCGCCAGGGCTCCCCTTCCCCACGGGCAGTGCCTGGGCATGGTTGCTGTCAGAGCCCTTTGAGCTGAGCTGTGGCTCACACGCAGTTCAGGAGCATCCCAGGGGTGGGAATCGCAGCCCTGTCCCTGCCATGGCACTCGGAGGCACCACTTGCTGCCCCCAGACCAACCCAAAGACATCTGCAAAGGCTCCTCCAGGTGAAGCCCTTGGCTAAATCAATTCTTCCACCAATGGCTGGAATCTTTGACACTATATATCAAGTTGCTTTGGAATTGTTGTGAGGTGGGGGCTTCTTATTTTATTTGGTTTTTGATTTTTAAACCAAACCAAACCACTGAGATAACTCAGTTGGTTAAAACTTGGTGCTAATAACACCAGGGTTGTGGGTTTGATCCCCCATGGGCCATTACTTAAGAGCTGGACTCAATGATCCTTGTGGGTCCCTTCCAACTCAGAGTATTATGTGATTATGAAGAAACCACAGGGTTTATCAGCCTTCCCACCTGAGCTCCAGGCTCGCTCCTCTCCCTCACACAGAGATCTCTTTTGCCTCTTCTGGCCTTGCCCCTCTGCTGCTCCACCTGCTCATCTGGCTCCCCAGACAACCACCAGGCAGCCTCAAATCCCAGATTCCCCCAAAACACAGGGCAGGTTCTTGAAATGTGCCCATGTAGGTGTCTACAGGGCAACAGATGGCACAGTACAGCAAATCCTGAGTACATGGTGTGTTCACTGGAGTGTTTTTCATAGCAAGTCATTTTGTGTGAATGACACATCACCCTTACCATCTTGAAAGGGCTCCAGAAATAACCTCTGCACCTTTTAAGTACTTGTTGAAGAAGGAATATCTCCAAACTTAAGAGAAGGATGCAACATTTGTGACACTGCAAGAGGTTTTAAAAAATTACCTTCTGTTGGAATGCAGTAGGGAGGAAAAAAAGCCTCCTACAATCTTCTTAAAACTTGTTACAAATGCTGAGTGCAATCATCCATCACCTTATATAGATTACTTTTTCTTCTCTTTAGTGTGAGAAATGAAACCACTTGTTTACTGCAGCAATAATACATAGAGAAGAACTCCCAAAGCTCCCAGCTGTGCTTTGTCTACCAGTCACTATGGAAGGGAGGGAAAAATATTCCCCCCACAAAAAGCCAGCAGAGAGGTTTGGATGCCAATGGACTCATAGTGGGCTGCAGGTGAGACATGTTGCTTCTGCAGTGGAGAAGTATTGAGGGAGGGGAATGTTGCGTGAGTGGTTTTCAGCCTTGCTGGTGCAGATTCCTCAGCTGCCTTGGGCTTGATGGGGCAGTGGAGGAGCCCCCAGCTCCCCTGTGCACAGTGTCAGAGTCCCTTCTGTGGCATGAAGCGATTTGAGTCAAGGACAGCAAAAAACCCCACTTCAGATTAATTCCCCTTTTTGCTGCAAAAGGTGAGGAAAAGGTCCTTTTATTGTTACAAATGCATAGAAACATCTGGAATCTTTGGTATTTCTTTGAGCACAGTGTTGTCTGTGTAAGCTCAGTCAAGCCTACAAACTTTAGCGCTTTGCTGTTAATTGGGGTTATGGAGTCACCCAGACGACTGGGACTTCTTCCTTTGGTGCTGAGAGGAATCCAGGCTGCAGAACACCCTCCTTGCTATTGGCAGACATGGCTTGCCAGCTGACTGTGTACAGCTTTCAATAAATAGAATCTCACTCTAAAGTGTATGATAACTCAGCCCTGGATCCTTCAAGTCATTGAAGGAAATACTGGATGGATTTTTTTTCCTGAATGATTCAGGTGTTTAAAAAAAAAAGAGCCATTGTACTAAATAATAATAAAAACACAACGCTTATGAATTACTTTTAAAATATGTCATGATTAAAATATACTTTTCTGCTCAGAACTCATTAGAATAAGGACAAAACACAGAGTGAACCTTCTGTGCTTTATTACAACCACTGTTAATATTTTCAGGAATTTCCAACTGCTCCAACAATTTGTTCTGGAAATGAAAAGGAAAACTTTGATTTCTAGTGTTCTAAAACCACCAAGTTGTTCCGTGTACAACACAGCTAATGAAGTCGAGCTTCCTATAAAGTTGAAGTTTTTCTTCCTTTTTTCTTTCCCTTTCTCCACAGAGTACCTGCAGCCTCCTTACATGTCCTTTCTGAGCGCTACTCTGAGCAAGACAGGCCAGACAGTGACCCCCAAGCACAGTATGAACATCTGAGATCTATTTGTCTCTTCCCTGGCAGAGGTGCTCATTTGGGTCCCTACTCTAGCTACCTAGTACTGGCGATAAATTTGTAGGAATGTGATTATCTTTGAACTGTTTATTCCTATTTAAAATTTTCTTAAAATGGGCTACCAGGTTCATAAGTTCCTGGAGGGTTGTTTTGGCTTGGTGGTAGATTGACAATGTCATTACCAAGGCTTGTTTGCTTGAGGAGATCAGGTCACTGGCTCAAGTTTATAGTCATTATCTTGGGAACTTCAATTGTATTTTCAGAACATTTCAGAATGAATAATGCTTGCTTACTACCAAACAGTGACTTTACACGCGGGATTTAAACAAATGTAGGGCACTGAAGGGAGCCCATAGTGTAGCACAGCTGAATGATCAAGCATGCACAGGAGTTTTGCAGCCTGGAGAGAGAGGACAAGGTACTTGATCTAAGTCTCCTTCTACAGCTGTTGAGGGCTGCTGAAGTAGCCAGGACTCACCATCTACTTCTAAAGGGATCTATAGCCTCTATACTGCACTCCTTCCCACAGGTAGTTGTGGCTTTGTGCTTCGTAGGGAGCTCCTACACTCAGAATCATCCTCAGCCTCAGCTTGCTGGGTACTTTCACTGCTGCTGAAGCAGTAAAAGGATAGGGTAGGATCAAGCTGGATGCTGATGGAGGGGATATTTTTTGCTGCAACTTCTGCTGATGTTTTAGCTCTTTTGGAAAACTACGAACAGCCTAAAAGTTGCTTAACTCAACCTAGGAGTCCTCACAACCAAAACAAACTGGTTCCCTACGTGTCTCTTTCACAGTATTTCAGCAGTTTGCCATCTCTGACAGATTTGCCATACCAGTCAGGTAACATAAACTTAGTTCTCCTGGACAGACATTCCCAAGTACCAGTGCAAACACTATTTTAAATTTGCAGAGAACATATTATTTTAATAGAAATATCACTGCCCTTTTCATGCAGATGAGTGGTCCTGCCAAGTGCCCTTTCCTCAGTTGTCCCACCTTGTCCTAGTGGGCAGCTACCAGGAGCTCTGCTCCCTGTCCACTGTCAAATACCAACAGACAGCTCCCCTTCTGCTCCCTGTTCTAAGGGCTCTGGCTTTCCAATGTTACAAAAACAGGCAAAGAATAAAAGTATAATAAAGTCTTAGCACCTTCGTAGGATTGTTTTTCAACAGATCTCTGCTCTATTATGTGCAGCCTGTAATTGTAAAATCATTTTGCACTTACAAATATTTTCTGTTAGAAAATGGAATCACAGAATCATAGAATACCCTGATCTGGAAGGGACTCACAAAGATCATTGAAGTCCAACTCCTGGCCCTGCACAGAACAGCCCCAAGAATCACACCATGTGCCTGAGAGCAGTCACTTATTTTCAACTGTTCTGTAATTTTTTTATATTTTTTGTTTAAAAAAATTCTAATAATCCAAATATGCCAGAATACAGGCCTGAATTTTCACTGCAGAATTTATTTATATATGCTGCAAAAGAGATTAGAATCATGCTTTATATAAATCCTTTTTTCCTTTCAAAGCTCTTATGATGTAGGTACAAGCTGTACTATACAAATGGGGAAAATGAGGACACAGGGAAAGTAAATTACTGTAGCCATACAAAATTAGCAATAGTACTGATTATCACTAAGTATTCTGTTGCTGTTATCTGAGAAAGGAGGGGGAAATAGAAAGTATATATTCGTCTCAAAAGCTTCAGATCAGTGAAGAAGGAAAACACTTTCCAATTGCCTGGCAGGAATGACTGTTGGAGGGCATTGCTGCACCTCCTTCCTTGCACCACAGTTCTTAAATTCCATTATTCATGCTGCTGTTTTGGTTGCTTCTTGCCTAATGCAGGCCCTAGCCCTCGATTTACATGGTGGGTTACTGACACATGGGGTGTGAGGGGCACTCCTGCCCAGGGCCCCTGACTGAGCTGTTTGGAGCAAAGGTGGCCAATTTTCTCTGCCTGTACTGCACCCAGCAGCCAGCACCTTCACTCTGTCTGAGGACTGAAAAATGGCACAGCCTTTTACTTCCACACCTCTGTCTCTTCTGTACCAAAATAACTAATAATTCCCAATGCCATTTCAAAGGGATATACACCTCCTTGTGCTACCGCCTCACTTTTTGAGATAACTTCTGAAGGAAACGTTTTTACTGAACTAATTTCAGCATGCTTAATTTAGTTTTTCAGAGATTGGGCATGAGAGCGGGAGATAAGTGACACAGGCTATTTATTGAACCAGACCAAAATACTGCATTTTACTTAGAATTAAGTACTAATTAATTGCAAGGTTTAACTAGGTTTTTGAAACTCTGTTCCTACTGAATAATATATGTGATGTGAGGGGAAAGAATTAAGCATTTAGATGACGGAAGAAGAGCTGGTTACCACTTGCTCACTGTCTGGTCAAAGTGCTGACCTTTGCTTTTACCAGTTCCCTTCCCCAAGAAAGACCCCACTCCTTGCTTGGAGTTGTGTTCCTCATTGGTTTTGCAGTTCCCTTTTACACTTCTTCCCTGTTCAGAGCAGTTTCAACTGATACTGTTTTCAAAGCACACCAGCCCTCTCACACCACTCCAATACATTTCTAAAGAGAAGCAACATTTTTCTTCAGGGATCACTTCAGTCACAGGTTGTACTGGAAATCGCTTTTCCCTTCAGTAGTTTACTGCTCTGCTGCTTTGTCCCACATTCCTGCTCACCTTAGCCTGCGTATTTGGGACTGTCCCTCCTGTGTGGAGAAAAAGCTTGCTATCGTTCCAGCTGCACTTGAGCCTATGTGGTCTGAAGCAATCATCTTATTTAAGCTGCAGTTTAAAAATAAAATGCTCTCCACAGTAATTATAGTGCTGCATTAGAAAATACTGGATGTGTACATATTGCATCCATAGTCTGTACTCTGCACTGAGACGCTGCACCATCTGCTCTCCTGCCCCCTGTTCTTACTCCTGCAGACATTAGATAAACATGTTGCGAGAGCAGCAGACTGTTTGCAGTCATGACATAGCTGTGTTTAAAGTCAAAAGCCTTTATTTACAGCTTGGTGAAGAGAAAGGACTCATAATCAAGGGCAATAAACCAGACCCATAGCAGTTTAATGGTTTGAAGGGACAGGAGCCATGTATGTCAACCTGCCACTTCTTTAAAATGGAGAAGGCTCCAAAAAGAGAAGAGGGGATGGAGGCCTTGCTGGTGACCATGAGATGGCCTTCAGTGCTGTGGGTTGGGTTTGGAGGCAGAGAAGTGGGGTAAGTTCTGCGATTCTGAAATGTGCACTGCTTCTCACAGACATCACAGAGCTGCCTGAAAAGAAACTCACTGACTTTTACCCAATGCATAGGGCTGGAGCAGCAGGAGATGTTGGCAGGAATATTTGAAGGAAGATAACCCTCTCTGAGATAAGTTGCCACAGCTGCTGTTATTAGAAAAATAGATGTGAGGTGTTTCTCCACGTTTGGAAAGAAAGGAAAGCAATGAAAGGGAAGGAGTACTGGCAGGATGGTCCTGTAGTTGCCAATCAGTCTGTCTGGTGCCTCACTGCAGAAACTCACAGAATTCATTGTCCACCTCTGAACAGGGAAACAGTCTTTATCAACTTAGTCCAGTATCATCTCAGAGAATTTACAACAACACTGAGTACCTACTATGTCTAAACTAATACTCTGAATCATATCTGGGCACTGATTGGGCCTCCACAATACCAAGACATGTTCAGTCAACTCTTCAGTGCCGTGAATCCAGGAATGCAGTTCATGTGATCCTTCAGTGTGTTGGATTGGCTGACTGAGCCTTGCAGGAGCTGGCCCTGGGATGCAGTCCCCTAGTTTAGAGCTTATACCAAGATAATTGAGTGGATAAACTGATCCAGGATAAGACTCCTACAACTCAAGCTTGCAAAAAAATCCCTAAGCCAGGCTTTACAAGCTCAGGTTCTCTAGCAATGTGTGTGCATTTTCCCTTGCTCATTTCATCAACCTTTCTAATTTTACTTGTTTTCTCCCTGATCCTTGGAATTCAATTGTACTGATTCCCTGAGCATTAAACATACATGAATGTTCCACTAGTCTGCTTAATGGCCCTAGCAAAGAGTGTTTCGACTCATTGGCAAGGCAGTTGGAACAATCACTGAACACAATTTACTCTTGCAGGGTTGGATGTTAGAAACAGCTTTTTTTAACAGTGAGAGAGCATGTGAAGTTATGATATTACAAATGGCTCCTGAGAAGTCATAAATGGGCTTCAAAATGCAGCATAATTATAATTACAAGATGGGGCTGTATTTTGTTCTTGAAATGTTATGCACATTTTATTGAGATGGGAGAAAAGATCCCAAAGATCCCAGAGTGAGGCTTCAGTAGCCAACTGGAACCCAATTTGGGCTTTGGCAATGACACATTCATGAACTTCCAGTTCCACATCTCTAGGATGGGGCTAAGAAGGGATGACGCAGCTGAGGTTGATTGCTAAAAAATGTTTTAGAAAAGTTAAAAATACAGGACTCTTCAAGCCTGAAACATGTCACAGCTACTGCCTTGCAGCTCCTGGTGGTGGCTGTCATGTTGCAAAATTTCAGGATTCTGAATTCAAGTTAATGTTGGATTGGCAGTACATTTCTAATTTCTCTCTCAGATTTTTTTGAGTGAAGAAAATGTTCTTACACCAAACGCTTTGTAGTATTTACATTTTCTGCCAGAGATTAAGAAAATTACTCTAGTAACTGAGTCCCAGCCTCAAGTGCCAAAGATGTTGATTCGTTAGACTAAACCTATTATTCAGTCAAGCTGAGCAGATTTTCTTGACTCTGCTTCAAGAATATATCCAAAGTTGTTGCCAGCTGATTTCTGCTCCTTGCAGACCTACCAGTGGTGCTGTCTGTAGGATTTTCTTACTCTCTTGATTTTCATCCAGTGAGTGTTTTCCCAAAGTCCTTATCTGATTATTAAAGCAGGCAGGGAGGAGGCCATAAGAAGCCTCTCCCTGCAGTTTCAGCCAGGCACAGGTGTTGTCTCCCTGAGCTGAAGGTACTGTGTCTATTATTCTGTGGTGCTTCTTGGCCTGCTCAGGCCAGGCAGTGTCAGCGTGTGCCAGGAGGTCCTGCGGTGGAGCACCCTGTGGATACAGACCCCAGCCCTGGGCTCATTTGTAGCCACTGTAGAGAAAAGGAATAAAGGAAAAATTCCTCCTTCATCCATAAGTATACTGAAGACTCCCATTCTGGGATGACTGGCTGAGAACACAAGACTCTCCCAAAGCCATGCTCGTCAGATGCAGTCGGAGCTGTGAAGGGGAGGGTGAGATGCCACACTCAGGACCTCCACCGTGCCCTGCAGAGTTACAGCCTTGATTGTCCATATTACTCCTCAGAGAGGAGAAATCATCTTCCCCTGCAGAGGAAGTCTAATGCCCTGTGTCCAATTTTCTTTTCATTGCTGTTTTTATTATGGAAACAAAATGTTCACTGGTTCTAAGATGAAAATGGAGAAAGCTAATTTTTGTAGTTCTTGCTAATAAAATTCTTAATGTGTTCCTCTCCCATTATCATAAAGATTGTTATGTTTTACTTTATCTCCGGAATCTTATTATTTTCCCCAGAATTCATGGGCATTCCTTATCTTCAAAATTATTTTCATCTATTGAGGTATTCTTCCTTTATCTTATCTTTACCCTCATAGTTAGTATGAGCATATCTTTATTATCCTACTTCTCTTTTCAAAATGGTAAGTGGCTGTTGATCACAAAAGCCTTAGAGTCTTCAGAAGATGTGGCAGCAAAACTACTGGAAGCATAGCGTAAGAAGAAATTCTGGGTTTACAAGTAACCAAAAATCTGATAGATAGCAAGGTATTACAAAGCCATTTAAAAATTATTAATTCCAGTAGCATTGAGAAGTGTCAGTCTAATCTGCTGTATTGTGAATGCCGCAGATGATACACTGAGCAGGGGCCCTGGTCATACTGGTAAAATGCAGGCCAAGTGCACACATCAAATGTTATATGGTTCTGGGACAGGTTGTAATAATCTCGCTTTACTGGAACCACTCTGCCTTCCTGCCTGATGCCTGAGCATGCTTAAAAATAGGTTATAGTGAGGGTTAAAGGGCTGCTCTCCAATCATAAGGTACTTTTGCCTCTGGAAATATTTTGTACCTTTTAAGGATCCAAGCAAAACTAAAATGATGCAATTGCAAAGATTTGTTGAGAAAATACCTCTGAGCTGGTTGCACTAACAACTGTGATTTACAAGCACAAGAATTGTTCTGAGAGCGGAACAGGTAAGTGTGGCAGTTGAGCTGCACAGATGTGGAGCACAAAGCCATCGAGAGTCTGAAGGCTGACACGGGGACAGTAGGGCATCTTTACAGAAAAACAAGAAAGACAGAAAGAACAGAAATCTAGGGTGATTCTTACTTGTGTAAGAAGTGCAAGAAGACTGTAGTGTGTGACCCAACCTTTGTACATGTATAGTGGCCCCACCGACCACCTGCAGAGCCAAGGGGAACATGGATGCTGTTAAAGGTGTCACAAGGAGCACTGCACCTCACTCACACCTCCCTTCACAGGCTTCTGCCACTGCTTCTGCTTGAGCTGGTCTGATAGTCCCAGTTGGTAACCAAACGAGACAGCACAGTTCGTCTTAAGGCACTGAAGCCTGTTTGACTGTATCTAGATAGCATCTAAACGAAAAGAGAGAACCAGAATTATCAAGGAATTCTTTGAATTTGACTTGTGAAATCCTTAAACTTTTATGTGTCCTTCTCTGAATGGCAGCAGGAGTCTAGTAATGAGTATGACATGAAGACTGAAACACCTCTGAGCTGTGCAGCCCCACACTGGAATTCACCCGTGTTTCCTTTTGACATATGGTCAAATGAGTTGGCTTTTCCTGGAATAACCTGAAAGCTGGCAGCAAGGTGGGAGCCAGAGCATTGATGGATTGCCCAGGTGGCTGCAGTGACTCTGGTGTCAGTGCGTAACAAGGCAGCTGGAGTCCTTTGTTTTTCCAAATGTGCCCTCCACCCCCTTTGAGCCATGAGGACACACAAAGCATATGAAGTACAGCATGAATCAGGCCAGCTCTGCTGCCAGCACACGCTGCCAGCAGGGTCTCCAGTTCAGACCCTCACTCCTGCCATTTATCTTTCTTGCACTGAGCCAAATGCTCCCAGTGGCTTTTCCTCACCCTACCTCTGCTGAAAGCAAACTGCTCCAATCGCTGCTGAGGTGAGAAGGAGAGGACAGGGCAGGCTGTGCGTCAGAGGATCGAGTCACCACCAGATGGGGAAACACACAGCTCTTGTCCTGCCGGAGCAAGGCTGGCCTCTGAGCACTTTGCTATGGCAACCTCAGGCTCTTGGGTGACAGTGCCATCTGAGAAACCCGGAGGTTGTACTGGCTGCGAGGAAAGTGTTTTGAGGCTCTCATCACTCTTCCTTTTCACCACACTGTTGAACTCACCACCACTGAACTTGCCTGCTGCTGTTGAGCACAGGCTGTAAGATTCCTGGCGACATAAGCTTTTCTGGTTTTTTCATTATAGCAGTTTCTGCTCTAATGTCCACACATTGCTTGCACAAAAAAAGACAACAGAAGGATAAAAGCTAATTATAGTGGCTGGCAAAAAGTGGTGGAAGCTCTCTCCATGCTGGCAGTAGCTCACTTGACATGTGATTAATGGTGGTTAGTGTGGGCACAGCCAAACCTTGTACAACCCTAGATAAATAATAATGAAGTTTAAAATGATATAAGCTCCCTGAGTTAATAATTTTAACAGGCCATGTCGCTGTTCTCATGGTAACAGAAAAGCTGTAATTTCATTTCTAATTTGAGCATGCCTGTATAATGTGTGCAGATAGCTTTCTGATGGAAGATTTTTTTTTCTTTCTTTAATTGAAGCCTTTTTAATGCAGTGATATTCCTGTGTAGTTTGGGCAAACAATTCAAAATGGACAAATTAGCACTAAATACACCATTGAAAAGCCCAGTCAGAATTATCTGGAACTAAACTGGTATTGCTGCATGCAACCCCTGGTTTCTATATCAATAGATGCCTGATACTGATGTATCTGGGCATCTCTCAGAGCCCTTCAGGAGATTCTGTATGAATTTGCATCTTACCAGTGGTTGCATTTGTAGAGTTACAGTCATTGGATAAGAAAGAAATGCATTCACTTGTCCTCATCTTTTTTCTACAAACCCATGTGCTCACTTTTGGAATAAATACCTCAAGAACAAAGACTCTGAGGTCAAAACAACCCAACGGTTAAACCCAAGAATTTGAACAATCAATTTTGATTTTCTGTCATGGCTTTGACCAAGATATTGAGATACACAAAGATATCATCCTTTGTTTATTAATTCTGAAAAAGTATGAATAAGGCACCTAAATGTGTGCTTCAGGTGCAAGACAGAATGAAACTCTTGGAAAACCAGGAAGGATTAGGCCTGTGATTCTTTAGCACTTTTAAAAGTGTTATCCGTGGTCCTTTTCAGGTTATTACAATGGTTTAGTCATGGAAGCCAAATGACAGCATACATAATGGGAGCACTTTTGGTAGCTGTACAAAAGCTTCTCCATGGACTACTAATCTTAAACCATCTCCACTGTTCATTTTCCCTATTAAATCTCTATATTCAGGTTTATTATTCTCGATCAGTTTGAGAACACTTAACTGCCTGATACTGGGACAGTTCCAAAGCAGTTTAGAGAACTTAGAAATATTAATTAGTGCTTTGCTTATAGGAAAACACAATGTGACCTTGCCCCAAATGAATGTGTCCAGGGATTGAACTGGGACCCCAGATACCCAGGGGTAAGAGCAGATGTGTAGGTGGTCTGAGGAGCCTCCTTCACTGGAGGAGCTGGAATCAAGCATGGGGAGGATGAAATCACTGTTTTCAGCTTCTTGTTTTTATCTTTCAGCATGGATAGATTGACATGTGATGGAATAGAGGCATTTCACAGTTAGCTTTTCAAAGGCTGTTACTGCACAATCATTAACCTGGCTGAGATATTTGCATTCTTCTCTCTGCTTTGTTGAATGTCTTCATAGCAACAAGTAGTGGTGGCTCGCATATCCCTAAAGCTGCAAAGCTAGTATTTTAATTTATCCTAATTCAGAACTAAATTGTCTTGCATTGTTGGCTAATTAAATGTTCAAAGAAGTGACAAATTAAGTAGGTTGATCATTACAACACAAGTAATTAGTCAGTTCAACTGAATCTGAATCTTGAAATCCACACTGCCTGAGATGACAGAAATTTTGGGGATGCGCAAGAATGCAAAGTGTGAGTCAAGGTTGAAGAGGAAAAAACTTCCTTGAATATTTCATGTTCACATCAGTTTTGGATTTTCAGGCTGTTTATTTTGTGCATAAGGAATTTGAGAAGATGAAGATGAAGTTCCAAGAATGCACCTTGAGAAGCTGAGATTTGCAGCTAGTTTCCTACAACATCTGACATCTTCCTGTGTTAGATACACAGGGACACACCTGTTTGTGAAATCAGGTATGAGTGAGACAAGCAAAGGCACAAAACCTCCAACCCTCTCAACAGTAGTTAATTCCTAAATAGACAGTTATAAATGTGATATGTGATATAAGGTTTTCATACAGTCTTTTAGTAAAAGTTCTCCCTGTGGTTAAATTACTTAAGATCTAAAGACCAAAATGTTTGTTCTGAAAAACCTCAGCCTCTCTGTGCACCTGCTCAAATTATCAAGACAACTTTCTTCCAGAAAAAAAAATAAAATCCATACAATGCATTGCCATAGCAGCTTGATATTCCTCCTGCTAATATACCCAAGTGCTCCTGTGTTCTCTCACACGGCCCACCCCGTAGCCAGGTGTGTGTCTAGGGAAGGGGCATATTGGCACATTGTTCAGCAGCACCACATTGTTGTGGACTGTCTGAAATGTGAACCTGGGGATGGGGTGCCTGGGACAGGCCATCCCATCTTGCAGCTGAAAACTGGGATGAAAACTAGTCAGGAGGGGTACTGAGATTGTTTAATTCAAGTATGTGAGGGACCTTATCCTCTCTGTGCAATCATACCACTCACTGTTCAGCCCAGTAGTAGAGCTCTCTCTCTCTTCCTTTGCATTTAGGCTAGCTAGATTTGAGATTTCCAGTCTTCTGCTGTGAAAACATATAATAAATAATAAACATATGAATAAAACATATAAATAAAAACAAATAATAATTTCTAACAGTGTCTCTTAAGGGTAAATTTTCAGTGCAGGTTCCCACAGGCTGGTTTTCTCTCCTATCCACGTGGACTCTGGTGTGGAACCAGCATTTAGATCATTCTCTCAGTATTGCTGCACTAGATAGACTCTGTCTTCTTCTGCCCACCTCTTCTAGAGGTGGTAATAAGTTTTAAAGGTCTTCTGCTTGTCTGCCATGAGGAAAATGTCTTGTCATGGCTTTTCGGTTTATCTACTATTTCCTTCTGTTGTGGGTTATAACTTGTTTCCTGAACTCCTACTTGCTTTGCTGAATCAGCTGGTATTTCATATTGCAAATGATGCTCTTCAAATTAAAGCTTCTATAGTGTTCTAATTTTTTTTTTCTCTTCCATGCTCTAATTGGTCTAGCTGGATTATGTTAATTATTTTTGATCAAAACTGCTTAATTAGCATGTCAGGTCAATTAGTAAGGGTCTCCGGGGTTTAAGATAGGTTTTTCTGTTTTGGGTTTTTTTTTCTTTTGGTTTTAGTGTAGGCAATCCATTGTTATACATTTTGTGTTTCTAGAGCTATCCCTGAATTAATGAAAACTTAACAGACTGGGGTGTAAGAAAATGCTTCATAAACATCCACCAATATCTTGCACTGGGGATCACTAGTACCTAAAATGCTGCTTTAATGTTTCAGCATTGAAATCAGTCTTGAAAGCAGAGTTCATGTCCTCACAGCTGGCCCCAAGGGGACAAACACCAGGAGAACCATTAACTGCCTGGAGCTGGAAGGACGTGTGTTAGAACAGAGAAAGCTACAGCCATGAGTGTTGTCCCTTCCTGTCCATAAAAAACAGGGATAACAGTAATTTCCCATCTGTGAGATTCATTTGAGTAACTCTTTGTAAAATACTGAAAGGCTGCTAAATGTTGTTACGTTTATTTCTTGCAGATAACTTTTTATAATACCCATTCATAATCACAGAAGCCTTTAGGTTACGTTGGCATAAAGGATGTCAGAGAAAAGCTGTCCACAGATTTAAGGCTTTTTTTTTTTTTTAAATATTCTAAATACTTGATTTATTTCTGTGAATGTAGGTTTTCATCAAACCATCTTTCTCCTTAATTGAGCTAATACCTTTACTCCTGTCCTCCTCTTTGTTCAGTCTGGCAACCAATTTCACAGCCTCATCTCCCATCTCATGTATCCACGTTTGATCTGATTATTAACATTTAATCTTCTACAACATTCAGTGCATGATATTCAGGTCCAGCCTTACTTAAGGAAGCAATACCTTTTGGTGTGCTGGGTGTCACACATCTCCTTCGTAATGTAACAATTTTATCTTATGTTATTGCATGTTACTTGTTCTCCATTTTCTTTCCCCTTCTCCTCTTTTCGAACTGGCATATGACTCCTTTTCTTAAGAAGGTACAAATGAGAATGGTTCAGGACTGCTTGGGGGGGGTGATCTTGGTGCCACATACACACTCCATGCCAGGTAGTTCAGCAGTTTCCCTACCATGGCTGGCCCTGCAGCACAGGGCACATGCTCCTGGCAGCACAGGCAGGATGGAGGACAGGGGTGTTGCTGGCAGAGCAATCCCAGCGAACCAAAAAGACGGAATTTCTGGGCCAGCACAGACCCATATACGTACAAATCATCTGTTGCTTATAAACAACTGAGACTACAGATCACCAAGACAGACTATGCAGAATTTAAGAACATTTAAGTCTGGGGAAAAAATTACCAAGAAATGACAAGTGATCTAAGAGCCAAGAAGTTGTCTCCAGTGTAGCAGCACAGTGCATGGTGTTAGCAGTGGGCTGGTCTACCGAGAGAACTGATCAACTGGAGTTACTGCAGCTCCTCCTTCATTTATGCAGATCTGTTCTCCAGCTAAATTCCTAGAGATCTGTTCTAAGCTTTTCCCAGATGCAGTTGGACATTATCTTTGTTTGCAACTGTAAACAAACCCAGGAACTGGTGATACCCAGCAGGTGCATGGTCACATTGCAATGGCTGCTGAATTACTCACCCTGCCTCGGGTGGGGACTTTGCTACTCTCCCAGTGACACACCTGCACCTCACCCACTCTCCAGTTTGGGAATCAAGGAACCAGATTATCAGCAACTTTTTTAAACAGTTAACAGCCTGGAGTGAGAATTCCTCGTTTTGATAAATCAAGTCTTAAAATCTATTAGAAAAAAGTTCTCAAAAAGAATGCTTTTCTTCTGTGCCTTTCACATACCAAGTGCCCTTATCTGTTAATCCACTGAATGGTCTTTATTTGTTTCTAACTATAATCTTATCCCTATCCTACGTTGTCACAGTGAGTGTCGAACACTAAACTGTTTATCATTAGTCCTAGGTGCTTCATGTATGTCACATAATTAACCTATGAAAATTATAGGGATGAGGAGTTAAAAAAACATGACATTCTGAGCTCAAAGTCTTTTTTATATAGTGTGAAAATGGAACACGATTGGATTTACCATTTAGGTCTTCTTAGTTCAAATATTTTCTGCACTTTATTAAGAAAAGATGTTTCCTTTGGGTATCATTTATGGCAATATTTTAAAGACAAGATTTTTCTGTTCTATGCAAAGATATTTAAGGGATATCAGTGATCAAACTCTGAAAAACAGAGTGCTGCTCATTATCTTCACACTGCATAAGTTTGAGATCATAGGGTGTTTTTGCTAGTTTTCTGGCAAATACTGGTTTTAGTCTTGTTTCTGAGGGATGGGATTTTGGGAGGTGTGTTTAATTTCAGAACTGATGAGGATTGTGAACTGGTAATTTTGGGACTTGATTGCTAATAGCTGAGACATTTTGGGACATTCTGCAATTGGTATATTTGAAATGACTGAGGGAAAACTGCTCCTAGTCATTCAAAACACCTTTGTTTTATACTTCCTCCAGGCAACATGCTCTGAAAGTAGTTGTGTGGGAGGCTTGGGCTGTGCAGCGAGACTCAGCCGAGCTGCCGAGCTGCTGGGGATTGTGTGCTCTTCAGGCACCTACACAATAGGGAGGAAAATCCTTGCCAAAGACACAGGAGATGCACCTTTCCTTTCTAAAAAGGAAGGGTGTGGCTTTGCATCTTGCAATCCACTGTGGTGCTTATCCTTGTACTCACAAATTAATCACTCATTTGCAAGTGGCCTCTTCTGGGTGACCAGCTCCACAGCAGAGTTTGAGAGATGATCAGGTATGTGGGAGTATTCTTTTTAAATTTTATTTATTTTATTTTTATTTTTTTTAATGCGAAGAACTAGATACTTTTCAAACAAATCTTCAGTTTTCTGAGACAAATGCGGGAGAATGCCTTCATCATGCTGGATGCATTTGACTCTTACACCTGGTGATGCAAGTATAGTGACTGGGCTTTTTCTGATGTATCACCGTGTCAGGTGCATGTTTCAGTGTGATTTCAACACCTCATGAATGCTGATGAAAGATCCCCTTTATCTTCTAGCAAATCCTGTTGCAATAGTCCTCACCATAGATCAACACAGTCCAGCTGCCTCTTTAGCTTCTCATCAATCAGTCTGCATGCCTGTGCCCAAATGTGTCCCGAAATACTTTGGAAGTTTCTTTCTAATGGTCCTTGCACTCCAGTCAGACTGAAAGCAGTTGTGGCAAAAGCAGCAGACTTATCCCAGAAAAACAGTGAATCTGTAACTGATAAGAAAATTGCCAGTATGAAATGCTTACCAAGAAAACGTCCTGCCACTGTGCTGGTGTGTACTGAAACCAGTCTCTTTCCAACACAAACAACTCCTCAGCCAGAGGCTGTGTGAAGGATGAGACAGCTCCAATGCCACACACATGTTGTTATTCTCCCGTGTTCATTACCGTTAATTGCAAGGTATTGGTGAAGCACAATTGATGGCAACTGGTGAGGAAATGACAAAATGATCCTACAAAGCCTAGTTCTGTCCTCAGTTAAAACCATCTAGAGCAAATTCCAGCCCTTTCTACCAGCTGGGAAGAATTTTTTATAGCCAAAACCCTAAATAGAAGCAGGATCCATACGTGCCTGGAGATGTGGCTCAGCAGAAGCCTGGGCAATCCGTTAGGAGATGGAGGTCTTCCTAATTACAGAGCACGGTGTAACCATCTGCTTCATAGAGCAGGGGGGGCAGAGTTCAGAAACTCAAAAGTATTAAGCTCAGCAACTGTAAGATCTGCCAGGCCTGAGATGGCTCACCACATCTGGGGTTTTGCATGCAAGGATAGCTGTATTCAAGCATAAATAAAACATCATTTCTGTCCTTCTTGAAAAAAACATAATGTGATATAGAAAAAAGATACGTGTGGATTTTTATTTGGTGTTTGATTTTGGTTTCAATGTTTTTATTTCCTCTAAGTGTGTTTGTATAAAGTTTCAGGCCCAGACTCTCAAACTTTTTATTGAAGTCTTCACAAGTACTCTCTCTTCAACAATGTATCCAAAGACATTTTGATGTGTAAAAGCTCATGAAGAGTGGTTAATGTGATAAAAGCAGAATCTTGAAGCAATGACATCTAAAGAGAGGCTGTCTGAAGATTTTGAAATCAGATAGAATAAAAAGAAGGCTAAAATGACAAACACGTTTGAACTTACGTACTTAAACAGAAAATCATTTTTGAGCCCTGTCTTATCCTATAAAGGAGCTGATGAATGTCTTGGATTTAGATGCATGTAGCTATATTTGCTATTGAGAAAATTACATACTTGTCCTTTTGCACTAATACTGTAGTTTGGGAGTTTATTGATTTAAAAACCAAAATGACCCACTTCGTTCCTCCTCCCCTCTCTGCCTAAAAAAAGTATTTAAGTGGAAAACAGAAGCTGGCTTTCTTCTACAATGAAGGAATTACTTTCCTTAAGGAAAAGCAATGAAACACATTCAAAAATGAAGTACTGAGATGATTTTTGGGTCAAATAGGGAAGTGCAATGCATACAGAAGGCAGCTGTTGAGTCAAGTGCAGTCACTGCAATACAACTGTGCCACTTGCAGGGGAAAGGGCAGGTAATTAGGGTGAGAGAAGACAATTTCTGTGGCATTAAACCTGGAAATCCAGGGTAAATAGGGAGGAATTAAATGGCACTAGCCCTAAACCTGTCATTTCTGCATTCAGGTCTGGAGCTCACAGATCAAGACAAGCAGAGAGCTTGCTAACAAGGAGGTAATGATGATCATCCTTAAATTTACCACTGGACATGAATGGCACACACAAGCTGAGACTTAGAGCCTTTCCTTCAGAAACACAGACCCTGTTCTTGCAGAATTGAAGGAAACTTGCTTAACATTTGCTCATATTTTGAAATACTTCCCCCAGGCGCATAAGACATGTAAAGGCTTTTAAAATGTTTTTACAGAAGAAAACTTAATTTTCTTGTCTGTAGACAGGAGTTTCTCAGTTTAACCCTTCCAGCTATGGAAAGCTTTTAGTAGATCATGGCCCTGATTCAGTAAAGCATTTAAGCAGTTCCTTCATTGCAATTGCAGCATTGCACATACAGCTCCGAGCACCACGTCCAGGGGTAAGAAGGCATTGAAGCCTTGGAACTAAATAACAGTGCATTAGAAATATTCATCTCTATCAAATTATGTCCTGTTCTTTCATCTTCTGAGGTGGTGCAAAAAGAAGTGCAGAAAGCTGGGACTGCAGCCTGCAGTTAGTGACCTACCTGGCACACACGGCAGCCCAGGTGGTGCTTACTGACACACTGCCCTTACCACAGACAAGCTGTTCACCCCCTGCCACTCCCTGAAGGACCTTTGTTTTATCTTTGCTTTGCTACTGCCATCTCTGTCCAAAGCCAAGATGTCCATCTCTGTCCAAAGCCAAGACATGTCACCTCCACGTGTTCTCGTGAGCAAGGCACTCACCCAAATGCAATATATCTGCATTAAAAAAAAAAAAAATCTAATTTCATGCAATAAAAACTGCTAAACGAGAGTAAGGAGAAAGCATCAGCTCTAGATCTGTGGAGGCTGGGGCCACCTAAGTCACCATGCATGGGCTCCAATCTGCACATAGCAGCAGTTTGAATATTATTTTAGAGATTCTCCAATTCCTTATGCACCCATATCTCTGATATTACACTGAAGTAACACTTGAATGTACAATATTTGCATTCCACTTGCTAATTCTTGTTGCTTATTCCTTCTAATCTTGACATCACAGCACAAATCCTTTTCATGCTCTATTTCCCATGCAGTACAGCTTCCTTGGTTTGTAACCAACATTATTTTTCCCATTAAAATTAATTCTTATAGTAGGATGTGGCCTGGCTCTAACTTCTCACTTTCTCCACTTTCCAGGAGGAGCTACACAAAAAAAGTCAAAGGAATTTTTATGGGGTGAGCACCTGGAAAGGTGCTAGCAAATTCTGGTCTTCTTTTTCTAAGGCCTGTTTCAAAGCTAGTGAGAGCTGTTACTTTCACAGGGTTATGGACAAAACTACTTCTGACCAGCAGGCAATCAAAGTAGACATAAGGCATCACATTATTAGGTGAACATACTAAGGAGTCAGTATATAAACACACTAAGGCGTATGCTGAGGAAGAGGAGAGAGACACGCTGCTGAAGACAGCCTTACTCCTTGTGAAGGTTTGGGTTGGCTCCCTGTCAAACCCAACTGCCGACCACACAGATTCCACACCCTCCCCGCCCCCACCAAGAGAGAAGGAAAAAAACCCAAAGACTGTTGTAGTAAAGGTATATATATATATATTCACATATATTACAATTATATACAATCAAACACTATGAATCTACAGAATAAATCCCAAAGCAACTCCAAAAGGGAAAAGGGGGGGAAAAGGGAAAGGGAAATGGGACAAAAATGGGTAAAACCAAACAAAACAGATATACACACTCGTAAACTCAGGGAAAAGCTCAATAAGTAACTAATACAATAAATTCTCACCAAAACTCGCCTTAAGAGAGAAAAGCAGGTCCTTCCCCTCCATGCAGCTGGGACAAGTTTCTCCGATAGGCTTCAGCTCATATAGATAAGAGCTGAGCGGACACAGGCACCTGATGTCCTCCAAGCACACAAAAGGAAGAGAGAGAGCAAGGAAACCTTCCTCCTCTCTTTATATACACCTGATTACGTGAAGGAATGGTGTGGAATATTTCCTTAGTTATGACCCTGTTACCAGGGAAGGCCTAAACCAAAACCAAGAAAACTAAACCACCACACTCCTTCATGGATAAATCAATGCAGAGGAGGTAAATGTGAATCTTGAAGGTGATATGAGAGCAGAAGAAAGGTCTGTGAGGAAAATAGAACAATGGAGGAACATGAAGGGTGGCACAGATTTTGCAAGGTACTTTTTAACATGTGTGGTGTCTTCAAAAAAGCACTGTAATTCCCTTGACTTTGCTGACTATGTGACACTTCCTACAGCTGCCATGAAAGCCTGTTTTTTCAAAACAAAGCCACAGCAGAATGTACCTAGCCTAAATCACCACACCTGCATAAGTAAGAAGTTGTCAGCTCACCTCATTGAACACTGACCAAAATATCCACTCATTCAGTTTTTGTTTGTTTTCTGTAAAGTGTGTAATGTCACATCAGAACTGGTAGATCTGAGCTTGTCCTGGTTTAAGGTCCGGTTTGGCATCCAGAGAAAGTCAAAGTTTGTTCACTAGTGCAGTGGGTTGACCTTGGCTGGACACCAGGTGACCACCCAGCCCCTCTATCTCTGACCTTCCCAGTCGGACAGGGGGGAGAGAATAAGATGGGAAATGACTTGTGGGTTGGGATAGGGCAGTTCACTAAAGCAAAAGTCAAAGTTTGTGCACAGAAAGTGAAAAATAACAAGGTTTATTGCGACAGCGTAGTGAAGCCCTCTCCCTTCCCCTATCCCTCCTAGCCATGTGGTCCCTTAGAATGCCCCAGGAAAGAGACACATGCAGACCGCAGGAGAGGAAGTGGAGAGAGAGTTTATTCCCACAGTCAGGGTATTTAAGGGGCTTTAGGGGAAGTAGGTCACAACCAATGAAAACCAAGGGTTAACTGCAAACGCAGAAAGGGTTGACAAAGGACCAGTAAGGGGGCTTTTCACATAAACCTGCCCGGGCACATTCTTCCATACTAATAAGGGTTTTCTCAAGGGGTCCTGGGAAGAAGAAAGGTAACTCAAAGAAAAAAAAAGGGAGGGTGGAGTCTATTTTACAACACAGTAAAAGCCTGTTTTCAAGGCATTATGGCTAGTTTTCTCCATCTTCTTCAGAGGCTCATTGCTACAGTTTATTCTCTACTTCCCACCAGCAGCAATGTCCGGTCCCTTCCTGAGGTCAGGGCTTCTGGATGTGGAGCGGTTTCTCAGCAGGCAGCCACTGGAAACAATGATTTTCTCCCCTTCCTGCTCCTTTCCTTGGCTTTTATGTCTGAGCTGATGTCACATGGTTTGGAATATCCCTTTGGTCAGTTTGGGTCAGCTGGCCTGGTTGTGTCCCCTCCCAGGATCTTGCCTTTGACTGGGGAAGGAATGTCGCAGTGCTGATGCCGTGCCAGCCCTGCTCTGTAGTAGCCAAAACACTGGTGTTGTATCGACACCTTTCTAGCTACCACTGCAAAGCACAGCACTGTGAGGGCTGCTGTGGGGAAATGAACTCCATCTCAGCTGGACCCAATACAATCTCCACCCTTTATTCTGGATAATTTGCATCATATTCAGATCCCACATAATTTATATATCTTCTGACTATCCACTGTCTTTTCAGATACAGATATTATTTTCCCATTTTCATGGTCTTCTTCCACCCCCTCCAGATCTTGGGCTCCATTCCATCAGGATGGGTACTCAGGACAGTAGAAGTGACACAATCCATCATTGGGCACAGACACCAGCCCATCCTGGGTCATTGTCACACTCTCCTTCCTCCTTACAAAATTCATTCTTCATTGTCCTGCTGCTTCATTTCCTGCATCACAACTTGCAAGAGATTATTTTTCTCCCAAGGTTAAATCTCCTTAAGGCACCCAACAGGTCTCTCCATTCTTCTGTGTCACCCACAAGGTACACCCTGGTCTCTCAGCAAAGACAATCCCATGGATGGGTTTGCCTTTCCCATGCTGACTTTTGCAGCCCCTTCCCCATGTGTAGTACAGTAACCTCTCCTCCCACAGTGTTTAGGGGTTTTGTTTGCACAGTACCAGGGCAGTTGGCAGATCCCCTGGTGTTGACCAGCCAACTGCCTTCAGCTAAATTTGTGACTCAATGCTTCCATGTCCCATTACCTAACACTTAATGTAGACTTCAACAGTCCATTCCGCCTCTCAGTCTTTTCAGAGGCTTGTTAGGTGCTAAGGGATGTGATAGATCCACTTGATGCCATGTTTCTTTGCCCAAGAGTTTATAAGGTTATTTTGAAAGTGAGTCCCATTGTCTTGATTCAGTCCTCTCTGGGGTCCTGTGTTACCAAAGAATGTGTCTCTCAAGGCCTAAAATGGTGTTTGGAGCAGTGGCCTGGTTTTCAGATAATGTTTCCAGCCAACCAGTTGTTGCCTCCACCACGGTAAGCCTGTGGCTCTTGCCTTGGCATGTTGGTGGCAATGCTCCAATGGAGTCAGTTTGCCAGGACTCACCATATTGGAAACCCAGCCCTCTGTTCTGGTGAGATTTTACTTTCATGGCCCTGCTTGATTGCAGCATATGTTTCACACTTGTAAGTAATCTTTGTGATGGCCTCCATGGTCAGGTTCACCCCTCAGTCACAAGCCCATCTGGATGTTGCATCTCTTCCCAGATGTTCTAATGTTCCATGGGCCCATCAAGCTATAAATAGCTCACCCTTTCACTCCCAGTCTCAGTCTACCTAAACTCTTTCAGTCTTAGCAGCCTTGTCTACCTGCTCATTGTTCTGATGTTCTTCAGTGGCATGGCCTTTGAGCATGTGAGCATCAACACGAAGCACCTTCAGAGTCGTGTTTTCCCCCTGTGCAGCAATGTACTGGCCCAGAACAGCAGCCCAGGTGGGTTTACCCCTGCGTTGCCAATTGCTCTTTTTCCATTGCTGCAGCCACCCCCACAGGGCATCATTCTCCACCCAGGAAGTGCTGCAGAGATAGAGTCCAGGTCACTTTTCTGGTTCAGCAATCTTTAGGGCCTTTTGGATGGCTTTCACTTCTGCAAATTGGCTTGACTCTCCTTCAGCAGTCTCAATGATCCGTTGTGTGGGACTCCACACCACAGCTTTCCTCCTCCCATGGTTTCCTACCACGTGGCAGGATCCATCCATAAATAGAGCATACCTTCTTTCATTTTGTGGCACCTCATTATATGGTGATGCTTCTTGGGCACAAGTTACCTTCTCAGGCAACGCTCCAAAATCTCTTTCTTCTGGCCAGTCCTTCCAGGATTCTTGGGAAACTGGGTTTTCTCATTTAGGCTTGTTGTGTAATCAATGCTAACTCCTTACTCCACAATCATTTCATTCTCTAACATTGTTCAGTAGTTGTTTTGCCTGTTACCTCTCCCAGTTACTGTCCTTATCTCAAAATCCTCACGATCCAGAGTTTTGGCGCCAAAAAGACTGGAGTGTCACCAGGTACCCACTAAAGCTTCTCTCTCACTCCCCTCTGCAATACGACAAAGGAGAGAAAATATAATGAAGAGTTAATGAGTTGAAATAAGGACCAGGAGAGATCACTCACTGATCATTGTCACAGGCAAAATGGACTTAAAGTGGAGATATTAATTACATTCATTGCTAACAGAATCAGAGCAGCAGAATGAAAAGTAAAATAAATCTTAAAACCAATTTCCTCCACTCCTCCTTCCTTCCCAAGTTCTACATCCTTCCCCCAGTGGTGCAGGGAGATGGGAATGGGGGTTACTGTCAGTTCATCACAGGTTGTTTCTGCTGCTGCTCAGGGAGAGGAGTCAGAGTCCTTCCTCTGCTCCCTGTGGGGTTCCTGTCACCGGAAACTATCCTTTACAAACTTCTCCAGCTGAGTCCATCCCGTGGCAACAAGTCTTCACAAACTGCTGCCCCGTGGGTCACTTTTCCACAGGATCAGTCCTCTAGGCTCAGGCTGCTCCAGTGTGGGTCACAGGGCCACAAGCCCTACCAGGAAAACCTGCTCCAGCTTGGGCTCCCCTTCTCACAGGTCAGCAGATCCCTGCCGGGACTCTGCTTCTTCATGTGCCTCCCATGGGATCACAGCCTTCTTTGGGCATCACCTGCTCTGTGTGGGCTCCTCCATGGGCTTCAGGTGGAACTCTGCATCCCCATGCTCCTTCATGGGCTGTATGGGCACAGCTGCCTCACCATGGGCTGCAGGGAAACCTCGGCTCCAGTGCCAGGAGCACCTCCTGCCCTTCTTGCACTGCCCTGGGGATCTGCTGAGCTGTTCCTCCCACATATTCTCACTCCACTCTTCTCTGGCCACAATTACCTCTGCACAATAACTCTTTTTTCCTTCTTAAAGATGTTATCTCAGAGGATATCACTGCTCAGAGGATATCACTGCCATTCCTGATCAGCCTTGGCCAGCAGTGGATCCATCCTGGAGCTGGCTGGAATTGGCTTTGCCAGACATGGGGGAAGCTTCTGGCAGCCTCTCACAGAAGCCACTCCTGTAACCCTTCCCACTACCAAAACCTGGCCATGCAAACCTGATACATCTAGTTTTATATTTGTTGACTTTACACTAAGAAATTATTTCAGGATCCATTTCCTAGTACTATAGCAGGGAACACAGGATTTCTTATATATACGACCTGCAAAATGCTGTAGGAGAAAACACAGTCTGTGCTGTGTGGTAAAATTTAGACCATCTGTGATGACAAATCTTTCCAAGTTGTATTTTTGCTGCTGCTCTCTGACATTTCTCTGTGTTGGGGTATGAGTTACATAACAGTGATTCTCAACAGACATCAACAACAGGGACCTCAGCTTCAGCAGCACCATAGATCTTTAAACTATGTTGCTGTTACTGTTTGTTTCCTTATCTTATTGCTGTTTCCAGTAAATTGTTATCTCAACACTTAATCTCTGCCTTTTGTCTCTCTCGCTCACAGGAGGGAGTGGGGGGGGGAAGGGGGTGACTGTGTGGGGCTTAACTTCCAGCTGAGCTTAAACCATAGGAAACAGTAGGGGTTTTCCTTCTGGCTGTGGGCCAAAAAGTTTTATTTCTATTTAATTTCCTTATGAAGGTATCCTAAGTATGTCATCAAAGGGCAGCAATGCATTTTTGCATGGGTTCTAATTAAAAACTCTTCATGAATGTTATTTTTTGTAGCACGTAGGGACAAGGAAAGGTTCAGTGCTATTGTTCAAGTCCATTTTATATCCTTAGGAGTAGGTAATGAGTGAAGTTGAGTAAGTGACCATTAACATGCTTTAAATGGCTTCTCATTTCTTCTGTCTTCTCTCCTGTGTGCTCAGAAGTGGCTTGAAGTATGGAAATAGAAACTGGCCCTGGTTTCTGTCTAAATTCCTGCAGATTCCTGCTGTGGTCAGTGGAGGTGCAGAACCACTGTATTAGTTTTCCAGGAACAGAGATTGTACCTGTAACTTGTCAATGCATGAAGTCAGTTTTGAAAGTATCTCCCTGTTGCCATTCATCTGCTGAAGGAAAAAAAAAAAAGGCCCTAGTGCAAGGCTGGGGCTCAGAGACACAAATGTCACTCTGGACATTCCTCTGTCCCAAGTCCTCTGCTGCATACATGGGCCTGCTCTGAGGGTCCCCGGGTTTGAGGCAACTGAAGTTCAACTTTCAGGTCTTCATATTGAGTTTCTGGCTCTGCAACAAGTTCATCTGAGACTTACAGCAAATCTCTTGATCCCTCTGCAAGACACAGATAATGATCCTTTCTATGTAAACAGCGGGAGTCTCAGAGAAAAGTAGTAGTTACTACACATACATCTGGATCCTCACACAGCAGAGCCTTGGTCTCAGCTGATCCTAATGCACTAGTGATGGTTCTTTCATATGTCTCTCCAGGCTGTCCTCATACTCTGGCCAACAGAACAGCCTGGAGGCATTTCAGGGGTGGAGACTGGATATTTTTAAATGTTATTTCTGCTACAGTCTAAGAAACTTAAACCATTCTGGGACAAATTATTTGCTGCTGCGGTGTCGAGATCATTGTCCCTCCATGGAAGGAAGGCTAATACAAATGTTTTTCTCAAAATTGCTGACCTTTCCCCTTGTTCACCTCTTGTTCTCTGAGGTACTAAATAGTATATAGTACACAGCTATTGTTTTTTTCTTCTGGAAAAAAATGATGGGCTCAATTGCACTTTCTGCACAATGGTGAACCGCAGATGGTTTTGCCTTACTTGATTTCAATATTGTATCTTGACTCATGGAAGAACATTTAAAGAACATGTCATCAGTACCCTTAAAAGCTAACTAGACTAATTTTCCCTTCTTACTTTTCTGTCACTAATTCAGAACTATAAAATGCTTAATTATACTGCACAGGTATCCATTGTTTCTTGTGCAGCACTTAAAATATTTTGTTCTCTTACCAAAAGTTTTTTTTCAATATTTATAGTCTAGATGCTTTTTATGTGTCTTGTACTCTGTAGATTCTCTAATTCCTTTCAAGAGTCCTTATTTCTGAAACGACTCTTGTGTGGTTTCATTTGACACTGCTGTCCAGAGTACAGCTTCACACAGTCTTCTGCATTATTTATTTCTTTTTTTTTCTTTTGAATCATTATCATCAGTGCATAGAGTTTAACAATCACAGATCTTTCCAGTCTCCTTGAGCAGGGGAGGAGGGTGAATGTGACACAAGTGCAGAGTTGGGACAACAAGGGCACTTTGGGGACTCAAGTCTGCAGTAGGTAGAATTTTGTGCTTCATAAATCACTGAGCTGTAGCCAATGCAGGACAGGAGATCTCTGCTACAGATGATCTTTTGGGGAGCATACCATTAAAAAAACTAGCTGGAAAACTATTGTCTAGCGTAAGGTTAAACTATTCTACTGAAAATGGACAACCCAAAACTTATCTGCCAGGTTTGGCTGACAGTCCTGAGCAATAAGCCAGGTTGCTGAATGCCTTTAGTTCATGCAAGGACAGGCCAGCATTTGGAGGCTTTTAGAGTTGCGATGGTCCAGTAGATAAAATAGAGAGTTATCCTCTACTGCTTCTTCCTCTAAAAAAAACCCAAGGCAGGGGAGGAATTAGCACCTTAATCTCATTGCCATGGGCAAATTCGAGGTCAGGAAACCAGTCTCTTCCCTCAGAGGGTGTGAGCTGTGGCATTTCACCAAGGATGGAGAGCCTGGCTGGGGTGGTGCTGCACAGAGGAAATGACTTTGCTGATCAGGAAAGATGACATGCAACCACAGTCAGTGTGCTGGAAATAAGAATTTTTTCATGGGAATGTTTGTTGCTTACAATTTAACACAAACCCTCTTAAAGCACAAAAGCAGTCTGTTACAGCCCAGAAACACTGTGCACACCAACTTTGGGTGTTTATTTATGAATACAATACAGTGTGGTACCAGGGGGAGCTGATCAAGTTGCACAAAAGATTTAGGAGTTCATTCTGTAGCTGTAATAATGCTTTTAGCACTTTCTCAAATCCTTTCTTATATTCCAACATAGCGGCTTGTGCTGGTTTATCTTTTGGACCATAAACCATTTTATGCCTTCAGTATTTTGGACGTGATATCATGATAAAACAGATTTTAGCCACAAAATAATACACACAATTTCTGTTTGTATATGTGTTAAGTCTGTTTTTCAGAAACTAACTGCTTGTGAAGCTATTAGCACAGTACTGGTAATACCCTACAATATCACTCTAAAACTGATGGCAGGTTCTTGTTAATGAGTAATCCTGTTTTAATGCAACTCTGTTGAAAAAATCATAATTGAAAAATCATATTCAAGAAAAAAATTATTCCTCTCAGAGACTGTAAGCAATTTTGGTTTGTTTTTTTTTTAATAATTTAATCAAAAGAGTTCTTTAAGTTTTCTATGAAATGAAAACCAATGGGGTTGGGATAGCTTTGTTTTAATATAACAGATATTTAAGCCATACCAAGACTTGTCTAAATGTTCAGCAGGTAAATATGCTATAATTAACTTCAATTCAACATTTAAAATAATAATAATGGAGCAGGGTAGTACTGTCCTGAACTGGCATCCTAAGGGAGCATGGCCTCAGATGGGGCAATCCCCGTGCACTGTTTCTATGGAGGGAATTCAGGCACTGAGAAGCACTGGCAGTGATACCCAGGCTTTAATAGGTACATGAGCAATAACTCCCTCTGCAGTGCTTAGGACAAAGTAATTCCATTTAGGACTACATAAATTTTCAGTTTGTTAATTAGGTTAAGAGAGGAAAAATAACATTAGGAACTTTCACTAAAGTTGTATTAGCTTCAAAATTGCAAAGAAATTGAACGAGAATTTATGTTATCAAATAGCTTTGGCAACCAGCTTTGCTTCCAAACCAGAGCCCCAGAACATTTAGACAGGCATTTTTTTTTTTTAAATTGTTTTTAATAATTTGCTTTTCATTAAAATTTCTCAAACAGCTTGTGAAGTAGTTATCCAAATACATAACATAGAATTAATCTGAAATCTATCTTTTTCAGGAAGCATCTATCAGAGTAGATGTACTCAGACCAGGTATCCCAGACTGTACACAGGAAGATCATACCAAGTAGCCAAAGCCTTTTTCGGAAAATGTCAGGTCCCTCTTCAAAACTGACTGTGCATGCTGAGGTCATGTCCAGTCATCATGTCAGCTTTGGGTGAGACCCTGGGAACTGTCCTTAACAGGATTTCCAATTGCCAACAACAGGTGAGAGTCACTGAATCTCACTGAAAGACCTCAGGAGTGTGGAGAAACCATCAGGAATATTTTTGGTAATGCAGACAGCAGTTGAGTGTAAATCATAAATCAGCTTTCTATAAGGGAAGTTTTATTACGTTCAATAGAGGGAGATTAATCCAATCCAAAACCTCAGAAGCTGGTCCTTTAGATACAAACACATGAGAGGAAATCCTTGAAAAGTGGCCTTTGAATTCTCAACTGAGGATCCTGACAAAGAGAGGGAGATTTTATGTGTTGCACTCAGCCTTCAACTGCTCACAGGTGAAAACACTTCTGTTCATGTATTCCTACCTGGAATATGAAGGACTTGGATCACTTCTGAAAGTAGCCATGAATTTCCAGCTCAGTACTTGGGGAAAGAATTCACTGAAGTAACAAAGCTGGCAAGTGGCTTGACCTATCCCTTGCTTATGAATATTTGCACCTGCTCTTAAAATTGCTTTTAGACCTGGATAGTTGAACATGTCCTATGTATTCACCACATGCCAGTTAAACAGAAGTTCAGATGAAGTATCAAAGACCTTATACACAACTCTAATCATTCGTGCAGACAGTAAGAATTTCATCTCTCAGCATGTCTCTGTAGGACTTGCCCTCTTTCTGACGTTTCTACTTCCAGAAATCCAGTTTCAGGGGTTTAAGTGTTTGCAGTAGATAAGCAGAGCAATAGTTTGTCTCAGGTGCAGGCCAAAACATGAGAAATAACATCAGCCTTGGTGCAACCCCTGTCCCCTCACCCTTTGCTGGCAGCAGAAAGCTGACAGCTCTCGGGTTTGTTACCAGTGCCAGTGATAAGGCAGTTCTTGGAGCTTTTGAACCAAGCCCTGTCTAACTTGGACAATCTCAAACCAGAGCAGGTAGGGTTTATTTTGGGGCAGGCATGAGAAGTATTCCCCTTCAGAAGACCTTCCATAAGTATCTTTTTGGCCAAGGGTCCTTGTGGGCTGGACTTCATAACCCATTGGGACCGTCATGAGGAAAAGCGGTCCTGGTGCCAGACTCCTGTCACCTTCCTTAGGGGAGCGGAAGGCAAGAGAGGAGGAAATTCGGGGAAAAGTTAGAGAAACTGCTACTCCAACCTCAGAATACAACCTCCGTTTTCCATAGTTTCTCAGAATGGGTGCTGAGCCGTGCAATGGGGTCACTGGTGCAAAGAGCACACCAGTGTGAATAAACAGCCTCACTTAAAACATAAGGCAGGCACAACTACAGCATGTGCAACACCAGTATGAGGTAAATACCTGCACACACATCAGGAGTCAGTGCCACGGTGGGCACAACAGCCTCCAGCTGTACTTACCTTTTCCTTTTGGTTCTGGTCCCTGCTTGTTATCTGTAGCGCATACTGAGGGAAACAGCACACCCCTCATTATTTAGATTTACTGTTCTACTGGTAGCAGTTCAGAGCAGAACAGAAGGGCTTAATCATCCCACCCCCACCAACTAAGGTCTGGAGAGAGCAGTGGGAAACCACAGCCCCACCAGTTGCTTCCCCAGTGCTGGGGGCTTGTTCCAGCTGCTGCCTGATGCTGCTCTGTGTTCTGAGAGGGGTTGCTGCAGTCATTTGATTTTGATTGTGGAGCCAGCATCTGATAAGACTTTTAACCTGGAGGGGGAAGCAAAGCAAAATTCTGGTGAGTTAAATTATCTTGTGCTGCATACAATCATCCAGCATAATGCAGCTCAGCAATAACATTCATGTTGCCATTAATGGAAAACACTTCACATTGCACTCCAGAGACTTTGTTGTTGTTGTTTCCTTTGGTATGGAAGTGATCCATTCAGATTGGAGCTGCCTGAACAAAGCCTAGGGGCTCAAACACCAGCAGCAGCAGCTCTCTAAGTATGTCTGTCTTCCTGTGTAATCTCTCACTGACTTGAAGGAAATGTACCAATTGCTGCCCCTATAGGGCTCTGTGTATATAAGACACACGCTCAGCTGAGTGGCCCTATGGGGCAACATGATTTATTTGCTGATTTACCTCAAGTAAATCATGATAATACTTCAACAGAATTGTCTTGGCTTCAACAAAATGTGTCAAAGCATTTTAAATAGAACATTCAATCCGTGCCTTGCTCCCTCCTGTCGTGAAGTAAAGAATTAAAAGCATGACTGTGCACTATGTTGGTAAAAGTCTGAAAATGCTGATGAAATACTTGTGGGGCAAAGTGGGGCATATTCCAGCATGCTGAAAAATATCTCAAGTTTTCTAAACATTAAAACTTGTCTTGGAAACTTTTGGTCACCTTGAAAACTAAATAAGGGTGATAATAATGATGTCAGAAGACCAGAATCAATGCTTCATCCTATCTCTATATTCAGGCTGCTCTCATCAAGCTGACAGGTGCCTGTTCATCTCCAAGGTAAAGATGGCTGAAGTGCTGACAGCAGAATAGTGACGCTTGATCCACAGACAACCGAGTGCCAGGCAGTCTGGATGCAGCTGGAGGACCAAGCTGGGCTTCCAGAGGCTGGAGTCTGGTGGATGTGGAATTGCATTACCATAGACATGACACTGGTTTATGTCCTTGGTGCCTAAAATATTCAAGGGATAGTTTTACTCCTGGCTGAATGAAACTACCCCTTGAGCCAGTTTATTAATGTCTCTTTATTCTTTGATGATGGTTTGCATAGCTTAAGGCTGTCTACTCTGTTAAAACTAGCAACTACACTTTGTGATGGAAAAAGTCATCCTCTTTTCTCACCGGAGTCATTCACAAACCAAGAAGGGATGCTACAGACAGCCCTTAATTGAATTTCGTGGCGTTTTGAATGATAATGCTTGAGTGTCCTCTCCAAATCAGAAATGAGGAATTATTACACAGAAGGATAAACAGGATAAAAATGAAAATTAATGCTCTTGGAAAACAAATCAAGTATTTCTGCAAATCTGTTTACTGGCATTTCTCTTCATAGACTCGTAAATTAGAAGTCTCTATTATTGAACCCACACCCATCAAAGATGATCATTCCCTAATTCCATGCCTTTTTCACTCCTGGTAAAAGACCATGAAGTTGCATAGAGCATTAGAAGCATTACCTTAAGTAGTATGGTAAATAGACTGAACTTACTAACCTCATCATAAACCAGGAACATAGGAGTTGGATTATGCAGGGGAAGACTCATGTTTTTCACCCCTTTTCTAAGGTATTTAGACATTGGTAGAGGGGATGGGGTATAAACCAAAAGTACAAGAGAAGAAAATGGACTTATTCAATGAAATTGTTTTCCTTTTACATTGAGATCTAAAAGTAGATCCTATGAAGTAATGATTTGCTGTGTCACTTAGAATGTTTAGAAATGAAAGTGGCAATTACCAGCCCTCTCTACATGTCAAGGGTTGCTAGACAAGGTTGTCTCAGCATCCACAGCAAAGAGCATTCAGGCCTTTCAAATTCAGATCTTAGTTTTAACTGGACATCAGAGGAGTCCATCATAAAATAAGAAGAAACAATACAGGCAATCTAGTTTCTGGACAGCAGTTCTTATGGCAAAATTATGGAATATTAAGGCTGGAAAACTGATTATTTTTCAGTGCAGAAATCCTCCATAAGCTTCTTAGCAATTTGGAAATTTTTTTTGGTTTTTTGTTTTTTTTTTGTTGTTGTTGTTGTTGTTGTTGTTGTTGGTTTTACTGGGAGAAAAATTAAGTAAAGAACTTCAATGTAGACATTTTTTGATGCAGGTCTACTGCACTACATACCGCTTAGTATGTTACAAGATATGTCTGTTTTCAGAATAACTTGTTCTTAAAAATTGATTTTTTTTTTCCTTAGGGAGCTGTCTTCGTTATTTGGGTCAGAAGATATGTATTTATGTATTTTCTAAAAAGAGCTTATTTAATAGGGTTTGTGGAAGGAGTAGGGCAAAGGAGTTCCAGGTGGCTTGAGGCATTTTCTTTTTTCTTGGTCCTACTTCAACTGTCCTTCATGAAACTGAGCTAACTGTCTTGGTTCGAGGGGAGAACTAAGATATCTATGTTGGCCAAGAAATAATCCCTCTCCTTTAAATTTAGAAAATAGAACTTTAATTAGGGAATATATATATATATATATGAAAGGATAACAGTTCTTAACCACAATACACAGATAAATATATATCTATATCCAGAAAGAACCAAACAACAACAATTCATAATAAACCCCTTCACCCCCAAACAACAAGGCAAACAGTTAAAATGTCTTTTGGCTACGCTCAAAAAAGGGGGGGAATGCAATTATGTCTACAGAAAGCAGGTGGCGCTGTTGCACCTCAACTGTTGGCCACTCTCTCTCTCAGGGGTTGCAGTTATATTTACGGACAGCAGGTGGCGATGTCATGCCCGGCCGGTTGGCCTCTCTCTCTCTCAGGGGAATGGCAGGAGCAGTTGCAGGGTCAGCTCCCGTGGGGTCAGTGACAAAAGCACCAGAAATGCAGCCTCTTCAGTGTAGAAGACAGGTGTGTTCTCTCCTTCACAGCAGTCTCTGCAGCGTCCACAGATGATTGTTGAAGCCAGAGAGCAAAGGACACAAATCTGGTCCCACAGTGATGCCGGACCTGGTGTGTGTGTCTCTGTTCTCTCTCCTCTGCACTGAGCCGCTGAACTCCAGACCTGCGCAGAAAGCGTAGAAATGCTGACCCCTTCTCCCACCCAAGCCAGTCTTTCCCTCCCCCTCTGGCCTGGGGAGAGATCAGAACAAAGGCTCTGGCTAGAGCTGTTAACATCAGGAC
>JAWWTY010000045.1:8866840-8948002 GCA_035222235.1 Margarornis squamiger | reverse complement strand
AGGACGGCAGTGGTCGCGCTCCGGGTTCGCCCAGAGCTTTCCCGGCGGGGGCGACCCCAGTCTCTGGGCAGGAATGGCTCCCTGAGAAGGTTGCTAGGAGCGGGGGGCTTGCACTCGGGACGGGGAGCTCTGAGTGGCGGTACTGGTTTCACTTTCGCATGGGCTCGGAGCTTTTGGAGTGCTGCTGGCGCCTGGAGCGGGGTGGGTTGCACTCGGGACGGGGAGTTCCGAGCGGCGGCACCGGCTGCTGTGTTTCGAGGGGGGACCATTTTCTCAGCCCCCGCAGTCGCCGTAGCGACCGAGCCATCGCGGGTTTTGCTTTCGGTTTCTGGAGGGGCTGCCGGAGCCAAGAGCGGGGCGGACGCCCCTGCCGCCCCCGCACACTCCGGGCACTCTCCCTCCCGCGGGGGGAAGCGGCGGCACGACCCCGGAGGGTCGCTGACAAGCGGAGGCGCTGAGGCGGCCCCGGGATAGAGACCGCAAAGGAGGCAGCTGGCCCGTAGAAAACACAAACGGGGAACGGGCGGAGGCAGCGAGCGTGTGCGTTCCCTCTGTAGCGAGAGTAGCGGGGGGGGCCGCTGCCGGCAGCTTGGAATCGGTGTCAGCCGATTCGCCTTGTGAGTAAAACCTAAAAGGGAACACTACATACATTCTAAAATGGGATTAAAATGTTTCTATGAAGCACGATTTCTTACACACTAATGCAAAAATAGCTAAATTACTAAGAAAATAAAGATATAGAAAACTTTTCCACAGTTTCTACATGCTGGATTTGTGGGTCTGCTTCTCTCCTATTTCACAATTTGGCGGGGGGGGAGTTAAGGGGGGAAGGGGGCTGGTAAGTCAAAGTATTAAGCTGTCGAATTACAGAAAAAGAAAAGAAAAATGATCATATATAAAGTTTTACCATTAGGCTGCACACAGCTTAATTTACAGAGTATGAAAAAAATAAAGAACTTATATTTAAGATTTTACATTGAGTTTCAAAACTTTTCCGGGAAATTCCTTTTTATAAAACTGGGTGTGGGAAAAAAAACCTGTGGACAATAGAAGGCTTAGATGTTGCTTCTTATCTTTGGTACAATCCTGTCTGGTCCTTTCATTCTTGCATCTTGCAGGCACCTGGTAGGATAACCCTTAAGCCTGAAAGATGCATATCTTTCCAAAGCCCAGCCCGTTGAATTTCAAAGTATCAATGATAAGGATGTCTTCTCTCCATGTAATCAACTAGGTAGGGCTTACATCCATTGTAAAAATATTTTAGTGATAAATCTGAGGCTTTGGGAGCTCTGTCTGCTTTTAAGGGATTTCTTAAATATTTTTGCAAAATATAAGAGAACAATTAAAATATAACTTCTCTTGGTTTTGATTTTTAGTAAATTACAAAATTCATTCTATTACATTGCCCACAGCCACATTACATAGTACTTGGCCTTTGTGCTCATCCCCCACAGCCACGAAACTTCCTTTTCCTTTTTGTGGCACTTTTTTCAAAACAGTGGTGATTACCAGCATGGCGTGTTCCCAGCGTGGTACAGGGAGCACACTCAGGATAGCATGTGGTGCCATTAAACAGTGAGCAACTACCTGGTGTGGTGGAAGAGCCAGGGCAGTGTTGGATATATCCATGGTGTCTGGGTAGAGTTCATAACAAACTTCCCTGGAAAAGAGGTTTATGTTTTCCTCTAGGACTAGCTGGGGCTCACTCCAGAAGGCAATATGGAAGTGAACTCATGTGCTTGCAGTATGGAAAACTGTCCTACAGCAAAACAGGGAGGTGAGGCAGACTTTGCCTTCTGCTTTCCACTGGAGGCACTTTCCTTAACTTGCTGTACCATATCCTTCGTTTCACATCACTGCAGTGCTTCCTCTGATTCCCTGTCCTCCTCCTGTCCTGATGAGATCCTTTACCAGCAAGGAAGTTTGTGATACTGATTTTTCCAAATATAGCTACTTGAAAATATTAAATGAATGCAAATCAAGCATTTGTACATACATAGAGGAACGAATTTGGTTTTGATCAATTGAAGCTTTATTCCAAATGTTAAGTCTCGAGACATTTCTGCTGACTTCACAAAATAATTAAAGCTTGTGGTGAGGGATTTTTATTTTTCAGGGTTTTTTTACTAGCTGTATCTAATAGTAAGGAAAAGCACCATTACGATTTCAACATATCCCATTGTGCATGCTTTCCAACAACTAACCCAAACTGTTAAATTTCTTGTCAACAGGCAAAGATTTAGGTGGATGACCCTGATTCACTGCACCTGTAGGTCTAAACAGCTCCACTTTCAGCTGCAACAGCTTTCAGGAGTGATCAATCTTGAACATGCTGTTTCACAAAAAATGAGTAGGTGATTTTAGAGCTGTTTTCCCCTTAGTGAAAATGCCAGGATATTGCCTCATCAAGCTAGCTGTCATTGCCGGCTACCTTTGTGGAACCACTGGGATGCACAACTGCAAGGAAATCACTTTGTGTCCCTTGGAGCTGGGGAACAGCACTCTAAGTCAGCAGGCTCGGTGCTGCTAGAAGATTCTGAGAACACCATCTGCTCCCAAGCAGATCAGTGGGGATGATTTCGGAGTGTAATCCACACTGTCACACTCAAGTGCATAAAGTACCAAGATTGTGGCAGCTCCCACAGAGCACTGCCCCATGCTGCTCCCACTACTCTCCCTTCCTGCCAAGCAGAGCAGCCTTGGGCTGAGCTCCCCCTCCGTAAGAGGGCAGTGGCACTCTGAATTCAGTGTTGACTTTACTCCAACACAATGCAGTGAAGTCAGACCCATGAGCTGTTTCACCATAGATAGCAGTACTCTGCATGTCTGTAACACAGCCTTGGGCAGGTAAGTAGTGTTGTATAAACTGTGCTGTTCTCAGCACAGTGTAAAGCAGTTGTAGCTTGGAGGCACAGTTCTTACCTTCCTTCTTGGCCCACAGAGCAGCCACAATTGACAGTGAGGCTGACCTCACTGGGCTCTCTTCCTCTGTGCGTTGCCTCTCGACAGGGATAAGGCAAAGGCTCTTCCATTGCTGTGCTCCAAGGCAGATAAACCCATTTCCTGTTATTCTGCACATTCAAGAAAGAAAAAGGCAAGTAAATGCAATATAAAGACAGAAAAACAAGGAAAAGAAAGTTTACTAAGTGATTTTAAGCATGCTGGTTGTGTGCTGTTCACACTCATCTCTGCAGCACCACCATCAGCAGGTACTTTGATGTGGTTCATCTAGAAGGATACTGCAGGAGTTTTCATACTAGAGAAATACTGTGCAGATGGGTATGAGTCAGGATTTTTAGCATTTGAAATGAGCAACAGAAGGTGATTTCTATTCCTGACTCTGGCACTGACCCACTGTCTGACTCCGCAGCTCATTTTTTTGAGCTCCCAAACTATCAGTCCAGAAGTTCTGCCCATTTACTCTCAGGGCAGCATCAACCCTTCGTAGGGAGCAGTTACTGGAATCACATTGGGATTCCAGTTTTTAATATGTTTTTAGTAGTACGAAAAACAAGGTATGAGACACTGCATTATGGGTCGAATACAGCTTTAATTGAAATATTTTGCTGTAATTTGACTTGCTTGCCTTTTCTTTCACATATGATAAGAAATTGAAACAATTCACTAGAATCAATGTGAGGAATACAACATAACTTTAAATCCTGATTATATTTTCCTTTGTGGACAGTGTGTGCGAGGAAGGAAACACATTAATCGCACACTAACTGGTTAACATATGTGAGGCACTCAATACTAAATCAGTGAGGCCTCATTTACTTCTAGTCTTAATTCCAGCATCCCCCCAAGGATCAAATAAATGCAAAACCTGGCTTTGCTGCAGTAATTTATTCTACTTGTTGCAAAGTCTTACAACAGGATGTGTGATTACAATACTGAAACAGAAAAGTAATTATATACCTTAAGAATAAGAGCTTCCTGTGCTTCAGAAGCATTTTATTTTGACTTGTATTTGTTGTCTCATGAGTAACTCTTACAACTGAAGGCATAACTTAAACTGATGTTAAATATTACTTTATGTTTGGCAAGGCTAACATGTCAAAACCATTTTAAAAGTAAAATAATATTGACAAAAACCTATCAGCAGAGTGAACCAGGGGCTGGGACATCCCAAGTGAAATCCAAACATTTTTTTAAAATAAAATTAATAAAAAGCCTGAGATAAATTCATCTAAAGAAAGGAGACTAAAGACAAGAAATCTGTTTCCATACCATAGGGGTTTTTTGTTTTTTTTCAGGCTAGCTGAACTGACTATTTGAACAGGTTTCCTATTTTAAGCCCTCATCACATTATCAACATTAACAAATATAAGGAGATCTGGTTTTCAAAGCCATGCTCACTGGCTGATACCAGGATATTTTATTTTACAATAGTAACAGTTTTCCAGTAAACATTAGGACATTAGCATACAGCTACTATAATATGCTCAAGAGACTTGGAAGGATGCTAATACACATTTGACAGGAGTTTGGGTCATTACTCTGCATCTGCAACACTGCTCTGACAGAGGACAGGATACTGTATGATTAAAATTAAAGCCTCAAAACAGAGAATTCACATGTGTTACCACAGGAACAAAAGGCTAGCAGGCTGAGGGTGTTTTGTATGAAGTTATAATTTTTGTTTACTGTATCTGTTAAATCATTTAGGAAACCTCTACATAATTTATTTCTCTCAACAAGTACTTCCATGCCTTATTATAATTTTTTTTTCTTTTGCAAAGCAACCTGTATTCCAAGCTAAAATTAAAGCACAGGTAGTGTTAAATATAAGCGGGTGAATTTGGGGATTTTGTTTGCTTGGTTTTTTAAAACAAAAACTTTCAATATTTTTGAATAGGCAACTTTGTAGAAACCAATACTGAGCAGGAGCAATAGTCTGAGCAGACAGCATTGCTTGTTTTTCAAAGGAGCTTTTTCATAATCTGAATGTGGTTATTGTAGCTACTTACCTTTTAAAATCAGATCTGGTAGCACTCAAGACTTCAGTTCTCTGTGACAGACATCAGAGAACATACAAAATCTACCTAATTGCATCTCTACTTTTTTTATAGGTAGCACTAATGTTTGAGTATTAGACACAGACATCAGTCCCAGAGTCACACTGCTTACCAGGCCTGCCCTGTGGGTCAATTCAGGTGAATACAGTATTCCTCCTTCCCTGATTACATCACAGAAAACTACCCAAATGCTTTAAAATAACACATATTCCTTATTACTCCAATTAAAGACGGTAATATCAAGAAAAGGTTCTTTCCCCAGAGGGTGGTCGGGCAGACCAGGCTCCCCAGGGCAGTGGGCAGAGCACCAAGGCTGCCAGAGCTCCAGGAGCATTTGGACAACACTCTCAGGGACAGGGGGGGATTGTTGGGTGTCTGTGCAAGACCAGGGGCTGGACTTGATGGTTCTGGTGGGTCCCTTCCAACTCAGGATATTCTGTGATTTCATGTTCTTCATCATCAATGAGCTGACTGCGGTACCTCATAGGCAACAACTAGAGCTGGTTATAACTCATCACCCGTTTACCTGGAATGAAATTAGGTTTGCATTAAACTGCAAGATGAAGGCAACTAGCCAGCTTCTGAGTGCTTCTTCTTTTAACCTAGTGTATCTAATTTCAGATTTCTTCAAAGTTCAGTCCCTCATGTCCTCTCCACAGGAGTAAACCATCATCCCTCATAAGGACCCTGTTCTCCTTCATAGCTCCTGTGCTAAGTGACCTCTCTATCCCCATTACCTGCTGCTGACCTAGTGAGAAGGGTTTAAAACTGAATACTACTGACTGGAGTAACTTAGCCTTGGTTCCATTTTGGGCACCACCATCACACATGCAAATACTCCCTGAGCCAGTTCTGACAGCTAATTCAGCTGAGACTGAGTATTACCAGAAGCTGTTTTAGCTGCAGCCATGCAGAGGAGCACCAGAGCCCCAGGAGCAGGCTGGGGGAGCAGGGCAGGACAACAGCAGCCTGCATTTAGATCAGCTTAACTCATAAAAGGGTTAAATCCCAGCATCAAAAGACACAAACCAGTAGGACATAAAAGAGGATGACACGTTGTGCAGTTCTGAGAATGAATTTACCATGCCCCTTTTTCTTTTCTGTGTGAAGGCGCCTCTCAAATCTCTGTCACTTCTTTGTCAGGGCTTTGGAAATAGTGACTTATAGAGAAGCGTGTCAGTACCAATCAAGTAAATCAATGATCCCTACCTACTTCAAGTGCAGGGCACTATTCCTTCATCTTACTGTTCATGTGCAGCCAAAGCAAAGCTGTGATGGTGGGCTAGAGCCTGACCCTTTTCCCTCCATCCTTTAGTCAACATAGTGCCATCTTTTTATCGAATAACCTGGGCTCTGTCCATACTCCAGCTCTGCCCAGATAACCTCACTGATGGACGTGCAGGGGAAACATCTCCCCACTTCAAATTTCTTTGACTCTTGACATGAGCGACAGAAGATCTTCTGAGCTGTATGGATCGATCAAGACAGGAATATTAAAAAACTCTAGAGAATTTTGCCCAAAGAAGTCAAGTCAAGAAATGTAGCTGAAATGTAAACCATGTAAAACATGAGGGAGCAGTTGGGAGATGCTGAGGATCACAGTTCAGAACTAATGTTGTCTTCCAGTTTAAATTTGGCTTTGATCTGGATCTGGCCAGAGCACTTTTCAAGCAGCAAGTGTCAGGAGATGTGGGATTTAACACAAGTTCACATAATTTCAGCTCAGACTCATGCCTTGCTGACACATCATTGACTGCACACATGGGGAAATGAGACCCACAGAGTATGGTAAATGCAATGAGAATTAAGTGTGGGAAGATCAGTGAAGTTCCAAACACTGACCACAGCCATTCAAGAGAAAATACTCAAACCATGAAGTAATGTACAGTTAAATATATGCAGTTTAAAAGCTTTACTTTCACTGAAGAATTATTTCAGATCTCCCATTTTCATTAGATACTCATCTTTCCTCTTTACATATAAAACTTGAATAAATGACTGTAGAATAAAATGAGTTCTCTTTAAAAAGAGTACTTTTGAGGGCTAAATTTGCAATTACCTTTTCTCCGGTTGCAACTAAAACTTTTTTATCCTCCTAAAACTCAGCTCATCCTTTTTTGTGAACAGAGCTAATGGAAGGAAAAGCAACCCCTCCTCTGGTGATCTCCACACAGGTACTGAAAATTCATGAACACACCAGTTACACAGCATCCCTCTTCCCCTCACAGGTACACCCAGCCCTCTCATTTGTGAAGTTAATTTAGTGAGGTTAAATGACGCAGTATATCTGACTACATTTCTCACCTCCAGCTGGAGCCCTGTCAGGGTTCCCAGGTAAGGAAAGAAATGCTCTTTCTTCCTTGTTTTCATATGCTGTACAAAAAGAATTGCATTACCATCCCCCCAACCCCAATTACCAGGCTGTGGAAAGAACTCCAATTAAGTGGTTAGCCATAATAGCATGGCAGCCCTTCAGGAAACTGCCTATCTAAATAGAGATGTACGGAAGGCAGTTTTCTCTCTAATAGTGATGCATTTTCAATTTATGCAATACAAAGTGCATTGGTCTGCAGTGTCCCTGGCTACTGATGATTAATAGCCCATACACTGCAAGGGGCTACAAAGAAAAGTGCCAAGGGAAGCAGATGCAGCAGGTTTTATATTATCATGACTGCAACAAACTCATTCAGTGGTGTCAGCTCTGACTGCAGGATTCTGATTATGAAATATGATGCGTGTTGAATTTAATGGCTTTCTCTGCCCTTCTGGTGAGTTCACTGCTTTCCAATGTCATTTTGTGTTCTCATCTGAGTGGTAATAAAAGGAATATCATTGACTGTGCTAGCTCTGTAACCACTGTGTGTTTTACAATAAATTGTGTTTCAGGACCTTTCTACCCAGGAGAGTGTGCAGGGCCAGAAAGTAATATTCCCCAGTTCTCCAATATGAAGGCTTTCTGTGAGAGAAGAGGAAATTATGCAGGACTGCCCTTCTCTTGAGGCATTCCTTCTGTGAGCAGGACATCTCTTTTCCAAGTGGTTATGTAGTAAAAAGGTCAGTTTGGATGGCAAATAAAAAAAAAATCCAAATAAACAACTACAGCTACAGAGCAGAAATTATACCTTGATGACAAGAGGATAAAAGTTGTTCAAAATAAGTTGTAAATAAGGAACTTGGGCATACATGGTGTCACCCACGTAGGAATGTAAAGTCAGGGGAGACATCTAAAGAGGGATTTCTTTATCCAGCAAATCATTATTCCATCCAACCTGTCAGCAAGCTGTGTCCTGTACCACTGAGTTAAGATCTCACTTGCTGGAAAGATACAGGGGTAGCTATGAAATCCTCTAATACCTGAAAAGTCATTATATTGGTTTCTCAAACAAAATAAGCTTTGCAAAAATGCATTATGCCAGTATCAGTGTTGAAGGGTGCACACACCAGACTTCTTCATGCTGCCAGCCAACACTGCCCAAGCTGGGGTGGCTCTATCCCAGCAGGTACAATACAGACCTGTGCAGAGAAAAAAGACAGAGTCTCAAAGCTGAGCTATTTTTCATTACCTGGAGGAATTTCAGTGTTTCCATCCTCTTTGCCCACATGCATCTCCTGCCTGTGTGAGTAACACTGGGGGCTCAGTAGCTCCCACTGCTGCAGTGGTCAGGGGAAAGCAACGTGATAGACAAATAGAAAGAAACATTCTATGAGATTCTTGGATAAATCCACCTGTCTGATCTTTCAGCTTGGAATCTACTGCAGCCAGCATGAAACACTACAGTAACAGCTGGATTAGTGATGGCGTGAGCTGGAACGCAAGTCCCGCCACACAGACAAGGTGAGACACAAGCACATTGTTCCTCTTTTGCCCAGGAAAAGGCACAAATCAAAGTTTACTCACTTTTGCACTTCACAGTTTCATGAAAATGTAGAAATCTAGAGAGCAGCAGTGAAACAGCAAGAGCTGCTTCTTACCACTGAGGCAGGAGGTGCCTGAAACACAAATGGTATTTTTCTCTTTGTAAATGCACATTCCAAAGTTCACCTCTGCTGTTTTTTTTAACTAAGCCCCTCTGATGGAGTATTGCTGTTCCTAGAAACAAAAGGAATATTTTTCCAAGCAGGACAGAAAGTCATACATGTGCATTTCAGTTCACTACAATCTGAATCCAGGGCTGGGGCTATATTTTTAATGTGATAAAACCAGGCTGCAGAGGTTGTTCCTAAGAATTTACAGCTAAGGTGCAGGCTCACCTTTACAGAAGTAAATCTTTACATTTGTTTCATTTTTGGAAGAAAAAGACCACCAAACCAGGACACAGTGCCATTAACACCACAGAGAGGTGCATACAACGTGTACAGCCACCACTGCCCCAGCTGAACTCTGCCTTTAGCTCAGCAAGTTTGCGTTCAGCAGTTCAATTGTAACCCGCACCACTTTTTTTATTAGGTTTTCATAAAGAACCTAGGAAGGAATCTTCCACTTTTAGGATAAACCAGAATGTTTTTAACCTTGTTTTTGTCTCTAGTTGAAATGTCACTGGTATTCTCAATCATATTTTATACATGAACACTTAAAAAGCTTTGCCTAGAGCACAAATGAGAATTGCCTTTTGTTCTTTCAGACTATACTTTGTATATTTTCACATAAAATTGTATTGAAACAAGATTTAAAACTGTTATACATTTCATTAAGATCTACCTCCAGACGGAGAAAAAAAGCACATTAACATTTAACATAGTGGTTTTGTCTTTCTCCCTTTCCTTCACTGTTTGCTGAAAAACTTGCTTCAGTTGAAGAGTAGAAATGTCAGGCAGAAGTCTGTGATCTGCCTCAAAATTAAGTTATGTATTTCCAGAATACAACAGAGCCTTTGTCCTCTCTGGGATTCTCAGTTTCTGTAAAAAATCATCAAAGCGGGTAAGAATATTCCCCGATGAAGAGAACATAGAGAACAAAGGCCCCAAGAGTATTACCATCGGCTTGAGAAGCCAGTGGTAATGTTGCCTTCTACAATCATGACCTGGTCTTTGATTTCCTCTGGAATGCAGGTACAAACGGGCACCTTTCTCAGAGCACAGCACAGTGCAGGGACGCAGGAACCGGCCATGGGCTCTGGGGCTGGAAACACAGAGAGGCCTCAGCCGCTGCCAGCGACTGAGGAACAAACCAGCCTCCTGCAAGACGCAAACCATCCTCCCTCCTGCTGTGCCCGGGGTGCTGGTGTCTGCTGTTTACAAGCAGAGCTATTGCAGGCGTCTTGAACCTGATACAGAGACAGCTGGCACTGAAACAGCAGCCCTGAGAGAAACTGCATCCTTTAGTCTCCTCTGTCCAACAGCCCATGAAGTGCTGTGCTCAAATTTAGGTGTCTTCATGGACAGTGAGACTGATTCAGCACTGAGAGGGCTAGAGCATGCCAAATGCATCCAAGATGCTCATCCCAGGCCAGCAGATACTCTGCAGAGTGAAAATTAGCTCAGAAGGCCAAGGCAGGATTGTTTCAAGCAGATAAAGAAAGGTTTAGTATGACTAAAAGTTCTTTAGCAGCTGAGTAATGCTGTACAGGCAGGGGGGAAGGAAGGAAGATGAGTCCTGTGGTGCCCAGGATTGGGTAGGTTTCTTATTCTGAATGTATTTCTTATGTTTGAAGTTGCAGATCTGGTCCTCAAGCTCAACAAAACCTGTAAGCACCTGCCTTTTTGTATTGACTTCAGTGGGGCCTCTGAGAGGCACGTGTGTTTGAAACAGAGAAAGCCAACATATTCACACCCAACTTCCTGACCACTCACCACACCACCACCACAGGGCACACCCCACACTCACACCAATCCCTAAAATCCTGTCTGTGGAAGATCTGGTGTTCCTTCATAGTGCATCCCTTGCCCTGTAAGCCCTTTGCTTCAGATGGCTACAATTAGCCAGGCTTGTTCCCAAGCTTGGCATTTTGGGAGCTCCTGCGCTCTCCCATAAGAAGCCCAAAGGGAGGCTGGCTTTCACCTGGAGTACCTGATTGCCAACAAGCACTCATTTCTAACACCCAAAACCTCCACAGCCTTGCTGTAGGATTTATGAGAGATTGTGGAGGCGATACACATGAAATACCAGATCACTAAGGATGGTTTGTTAGTTTGGGCTGGGCAGAAGTTTGTACCAGTTGTGGCTGTAAAAGGGTACATACCAAGAACTTCTATTTTGTTATTTTTCCTTAAAGGCCATAAATGTACTGCCCTGGTGGGAAACATGGAAATCCATCAACTTTCCTGCAATTCTTTAAAGCAAACGAGTAACAAAACCAACCCAGTTTCTTCCTTTCTTCTTTGTTAACATTAGATTTTCTCCTAATATTTTATTGTAATATTGTTTAGGAAAACACAGCCATGAAACTCCTCACCACAGCATCACCATAGGGCTCACCTCATGCTTGCACCAATCCCTGATATGCTTTAAGAGCAGTTCTAGAATTTGCCCTTTACTTGCAGCATCCTGACATATTTAAATCTATCATTAGACTCTATAAAGCTACCCAGAGCTAATGTCAGTTTAATGGTGGGGGAAGTGAGCCCATTTTCAAGAAGGCTCTAAGATCTTTCCTTGTGTCCCTGGGGGAGTGGGGAACAGAGCAGGCATTTTCTTCTCATTCCACCCTTCCCAACTATGGCTATTTTAAACCAGGTGGGCACCTCCATGCTCTAAAACCAATCTAGCAGGGCAGCCTCTCAGCCACAGGAGAAGAGATGTACAGGGCAGGGAGGGTTAATATTCTTGGAGGTTTTCCTTAGTCTGCAGGAAGCCAGCACAAAAGCACTAACAACCTCTTCAAGCAGAGAACATTTTCTCATGGGGATAATAGCTCAAGGATGGAAAGAGAGAGCTTTTATACTATAAAGGAACATTATCTTTCTTGTATGAAAACTAACCAGGTTTAGCTCTTTAGTGCAGAACTAAGCCACCTTAGTTTTACCTGAGCATTTGCACCCGTCTAAGGACAATTTTGAAATGTCAAGAAAATATGTTTTAAGGAATCTATCTTATGCCTCCTCATTTTGACTTGTTTCATAACATAGAAATAGGAATTAAAGGCCTTCACTACAGTTCAGGCAGCTTGCCAATACCTATTTTATAGGAATAAAATATGTACAAATTAAGGAATCTCATGTGGAAAATTCATTCAACAGCCTCAAAAGCCAAGTGAATGGTAATTACTTCAAACACAATGTGGTGGCAATCAGGCAAGATTGGATCATGCTTTTAAATATATGTCTCAATTTTTCAGAACCAAGATAATTATGAATTATGAAAATAACTCAAACAGTGCAATAGCAAATACAGTATTTGAGGAATAAGAGAGATCTTTAAGGAACAGAGAAGTCTTAAATACAACACCTGCATAGGAATAAATGAGGGGCAAATATGGGGCTGATATTTTATTTCTTGTTTCTAGCCATCATTTTATACTTTAGGGTGGCTCATGGATGCCTTGAGGTACGGAGCAAATAAAAATACAAGTAAAAGGATTTATCTTGCTTACTAATAGCAGTGAAAGTTCTTTCTAGTTCACGTTCACGTATATTGCAGAGTAAAAATAAATTTGCCTTCTTAGTCCTGTGCAAGTTTTCTTCAATCTGGAAAACAATCTCAGTGCTCATCTACTTATACAATGCCAGCTGAATAAACACAATATGTTCATTTCCCAAGGGTAAAGCTGAACAGAACTTTTGGGATAATTAACCACCAGAACAGCGTACCTAAGGGTACGGTTGAAATTCCATCTGTGAAATCTTTAGTACTATACATTTTGCTACAAACATGCCAAACCACAACCAGCTGTGAGAGGCTAGAAAACCTCTTGGATAATGCTCAGTGTCAAACTGGTTGACAACCACAATTGTGTAGGTGAGCATGAAATCAAACACAGTAAGTGCTAGAGGAGAAGGAGTTGAAGAGGGAAGTTTTCAAAGGACAGCTCAGCATCTGTCTCCCTTGGAAGAAAAATTAGGCCCCAGACTTTCAAAAATCTCTCCACAAACATCCAGCACACTGGAGCCAACTGCATATTCATTACATGCCCAAGGATTCAAGCTCTGTTTTGCTGTGGATTATGTTGGAACATTTACAGGTTTCCCTTACTCAGGTTTGCTTTGCCCAAAGACATGCTCAAGGACAGAAGAGAGAATCTGCCACACTAGAAGTCTATGACATTACAAATGGGACAAGAAAGTGAGTAAAGGAGTTAAAAATTTGATTTCATTCAAGAAGAGCTCTGGGACACCCGTGACATTTTTGGCAGAACAACCTAAATTTTGGAACTCATTGCCACAAGATGCTGTGGGTGTAAAATAAAACTTAAAGAGGGATCAGGCACACACCATAGAGAATAAATCACTATAAAATCTAACAGAGCTTCTGGCTCAGGACACCTATGCTCCTCTCCTGGCTGGGAGCTGTGGGGGTCTTTTTGGGGAGTGTTCCCTCAGTTCCAGCCCTCAATCAGTGCTTGCTCTGCATTTTCTGCAGCGTCAGCCCTGCAGGTCATTGCTAAGGTAACTTGGCTCAGGTCAGGGCACTCCAGGGAGGGATTTTTCTCATGAAATCATTTTCATCTGCAAGAACTCTAAGCCAGCACTTGATTAATTTATCCAAATGTTGTACAGTATAACTCACTTCTAGTGGATGCGACCTATAGTGCAGATACTACATCAATCCAGCTCAGCCAGGAGAGCAGTAGAATCTCTAGAAACCACTTGTTAAGGAAAAAAAACCCAACAAACTTCTTAAGTATTTTTTTTTAAAAAGGGAAGTATCGAGAGAGACTATCCTCCCTGTCTCCAAATTAGTGGAAGTAGGAAAAGGTCTTAAACTATAACCACCAGAGTGGAAATTCCATACATTCTGTTAGTTCCTATTTTTATCAGAAATTGAACGGGACTCCATAAAAAAGTCAAATAAAGGATGTGCCTTTATTTTCCTGAGAAGATTTGGTTTCACCAAAAATCAGTAAGATAATAAAAACAACCTGGGATTGCTCAAAGTTATTGAAAAGATGCTTTCTTAAAAATTTACAAAATAAAAACAATCTACGCTTTACTAGGTCAACCATCAGCATTGCAGCTCCAGACTGCCTTTGCCATGTGCCCAACACAGTGCCAGAGCCAGCAGAGCCAGGGGAGTTACAACACACATACACAGCTACCATCCCATGGCTCAGAGAAGAAACTTCCCACTATTGGCTTCAGGATTTCTTTTTAAAACCACAATTCTTAAGACATGTTTAAATCACGGATGTGATGCCCCAGCCATTGCTGATAGTTTAATTCTAACTCTTCATGGATTTCTGAACTGACACTGAAGTTTGCTCCATACACAGCCCTCCCTGTCACCCTGTTGCACACAGGATCTGGATGCTGAGCAGCGTGGCAGAGGTGCAGTGTGTGCCCGTGGCTGACACAGCACGGGAGGGCTCAGCGCAGGTGATGATGAGCTCAGCCCAGCACAGCAGCAGCAGCTCTGTGGCACTGCTGCCTCTGTGGGATCAGCTTTGGCCTCCCCGGCACCATGTGCTTGTTTGCAACGTCACCTCCACAGTGGGATTGGCACTGGGGGTGCACTCACCCACACTGGGAGAACACCATTTCCTGATACCTTTGTACAGCACTCCAACACCCAAAGCTACTGCAAAAATGTGAGCGAAAAAAATTACTTCTTAAGGATAGAACTGCCTGACCAGGCTGAAAGTATCTGGCTGCAACAAATACCCACCCAATTCCTTCACAGCAGCACTGCTGGTTGTTTTGTCTTGCTACAAGTCAAACAGGAAAACCCAATTACTCAGTGTAACTTGAGTGAATCATTGTTTTCTGGGGAGTTATTATAATTATTTCCCAGGGAACCTTTGTTAACACCAGCAACAAGCAAAGTCTGGCATCAATTAGAAAAAGATAACACTTCATTGATCCCCAAACTTCCCAATCTTCTGTTGCTGTAAACCAGCTGGTACTGCCTTGGCAGTGCTAACAGTACCCAGGGGCAGGCACAGCCTGGAGCTGTCCAGGACGACTGAAGGGATGAGCCACACCACCGAGCTTGGGAGGGGATGGGGAAGGTAAAGCTCCCAGCCCCTTACTGCCCTCCCCGCCTGCTCCTGGGGAAGCTGTGCACCAGCTGCTGCTTCATATGCATGTGCTGGTCTGTAATTGAAGGTCCCTAAAGGAGCCCTGTTTGAGCAGCCTCTCTCCAGTGCTGCTGTCACACCCAGAGGTCTCTGTGCCAGCACAACGCCCGAGTGACTGCGAGCACCGCCTGGACTGGCAAGCGCCACCATCCAGGGCAAAGGCTGACAGTGACTGACGGCAGAACAATCTCCCACTGACAAACCTGGCCTACTTAATGCACCTTGCTTCCTTTGATGAGGCAATTTGGTCTTACAGGCAGTTCAGCAGGTGCACTACTGAGCTGCCCAACTTGTGGAATTCGTATTTTTCTTAAGTTCACTGAAGTTTTTAATCTGGAATCTTTTTCTTTCAAGTGCTCTTTCTCTGCTCTAGGCTATGTCATGCACTGGACATATATTTTCTCTTTCTTTTTTCTTGAATTTATAAGTGAAAAACAAGCCTTTTAAAATTATTTGAATACTTGGGGAAGGAATTACTTGTTGATATTCCTAAGTTATATTTCTCTCCCTTTAAACCTGTTAATAAAAGATCGGTGAAGATCAGGTGTGGAAACTATGACCTCCCCTTCTTCAATCCTGCTTTTATTCTTTACTGACTTTTCAGCCTCTAGCAAAGTTACCTACTGTGTAACAGGAAAAAAATTACATCTCTAGCAGTTCATAAATTCCAACATGCCCCCCACCCTCCTAAAAAAAAAAATTAAAAAATTAGAAATCATAGTAGCAAAAGAAGAAATTTGACAGAAGGAGAACAGTGAGGAAAAAGTGCATAAACTGATTGTATTCCTTTCTCATGTTCAGCTGAAGTTAAAAAAAAATAAAATCATGGAATATTTCACAAATTATTTTAAAAGATTGGAATATTGTGCTGTCTCAAAAATGAAAATGGAAGAATATGATTTCATGACGTTTTGCTGCTTCAGACTTTGAACATACACTTTTTGTGCCTCACCTACCACATTTTTCCTGTACCTTCATACCTGGGCTATACACATCTTCTATCAGCATCCTGTACCTCCTCCTATTGAAAAAAAAAAAGAGGCATTTTCATTCTTGACTCCTAATACTTCATAAAAAGAAATTTAGACCAACACTGTTTTGGAAAAAGTTCTGAGCCTGTGGTATCCCTCCAGCATTCAATCACACCATGAATTCTTTTGCAGACCTGGCAACAGCAAATTCAACATGATGTCTCCTTGTTTCAGGATTTTAATTCCACACACAGTCACTGCTGAACCTCAGTTTCTGATGTTGCCAAGTAAGTGCTCTGTGCTTACTGTACAGTAATAAAAGGACAAACATAATGTTCAAGACATGATCTGAACCTCATGACCACAGATACATCTTCTGGGAAATTGGAAGTGGCAGATGATGCCTTGATTGTGGAGGGAAAAGCCCAAGGAGTTTGCAAGGGTAATTCCTGTTTCCCTGCTAAAAGATTAAAATCCAATATAAGTCCTGATTTTCTAGGGGCTGTGCATATGTGTGTGGTTTAATTTAAACAGCTTGGCATTTCACAAAATAGATACCAAAATTGATTCTGCCTCCTTCTGGCTAAACATGGGGAAATGCTGACTGACAGAATCACCTGAGGGTAATAAATCTGCCAAGTGTTTTGTTAAACAGCCATTCAGTCTGAAATGCACCTTGGCATTCTGGAATAACAATGGGCTACTGTAATGTGTGGTGCATTAATTACAGAGTTGACAAGAAAATTACCCTTCAAGCCAAGATTACTAAAAACTTTACTAGGCATTTTTTCCTCTCTGCTGTTATATACAGTATTCAGTGTAACTCTCCCAGAGGTTCTGCCCACCTCCCCCTGCAGAGTAAACCAGTATGGCAATAAAGGTCCAAGGGGATCTGCACTAACATTTGACTGAGAACACTGGCTGCTTCTCCGAATTTTATTATAGCTCCTAATGGCTCAATGATGAGTATCAATATTAAAAAATAGCCTTGGCTTTTCTCAGTGTAAGTTTTTCTGATAAACAGAATAAAATGTTGCTTCAGTGTGTGACTGCATTTATATACAACAACAGGTTTGCTTGTGGACCCCTGACAATATATCTGAGAAATAACCCTCAGTTTTCAAACACTCAGGTATTGGTGAGAGAGAAGGAACTCCAGTCTGGGAGACAATGCAAAGGTGTACATTAGTATAAGGACATAACAGAAATGAAAATGCTCTGTTTATGAATAGAACATAATTTGCATGTTCTCCAGGCAAACACTCCTCTCTGATCCCTTGACAGCTCCTGAAACTGCTGCAGCTCAGGGCTAAATCTGGTCACCCTCACCAAAGTGGTATAGTGATGCTTCAGCATAAGCCACCCCACCTGTGAACTGTGAGCTGTCTTCAAAATTACAATGGAAAACAGGTAAATTCTCCCCTAGTAGCATCCTAATAGCAGGATGTGGAAACAGATTCCAAGGTCCCGAGAGTGTTGTAAGTGCAGTGGACTTTTCTCTGTTATAATTCCTTCTAGGATGTACTTTTATTCAGAAATTTTTGGGATGTGAAAAATTCTGTGTATGAAACAAATTCTGCATCAAAGTTTATTAATTCTTAATTTTATTACATTAACTTTCTAAATAAAATTACCAGTCATGCATTTGCTTTTATGAGTTAGAATCTCTCTCAACAGCCAGCCCAGTTCTCTGGTGAGTGTTCAGCATTCATGCACTGCTGCTGATACAGAAAAGCACTTCTAGTATTGCCAAGACAGAAGTGCTTACTACCAAAGAAATGTTTCAAAACTGCACTGAAATATACTCTGTAGAGTTGATGATATGTTAGAACTAAAAAAATATTTGACATGCCATAAATGGAATTAAAATTCAAAGATCTCTTGTAAGTATAAAGCTGAACATTCAATTTCCTACAATTTGAAGTAAAAGAATGACTTATAATCGAACACATATGGAAAATGACACCACTGAGATTTGTCACCCCGAGGAGCAGCCTGTAAGGATACATGTTTTTAGCATAATGCCATGCTTCCTTTTAACTGGGTACAGAGAAATGTTTGGTGTTTACAGCCTAATTTTAAAAAGTTACATCTTTCATAATCTGTTTTACTGTAAGTTCTATAAACTCACTATTACAATAAATGAGCAGGAATCATAAATTAAAAGGCCACTCTAGTTTCAACTTTAGTAAATCACATTACCTTGCAATTTATTCTTATGTAGTATGTATTTCCATTAAAAACCACTTTCTTTTCCTTAGGCATATATCTCAATGCCCTTCTGACTAACTTCTCATTTCAAAAGCCTACATAGCTCAAGCAAAATCTTTCCATTTACCTCAAAAAGCTGTATATTATTCTCCTCTTCAGAAATTGTGGGGAGCTGGGTACCATAGTGACCTGTTTTTTCAAGGAAAGCTTCAGATGTAGCAACGGTGTGGACTGGATGCTTGAAAAAGCATGTGAAGTAATACCTTGTGCTTTCATGGTGACCAGGAGCGACTGCAGCACCAAAGAGGAGACAGATCTGGACAGCAGGGTCAGTGCTCTCTCAGAGCTGACCAAGTTACACCCCAGTTCTAGAGGTCTCTGACCTCGAGAAAAGCACAGCCTGGATGTTATGGCTCAAGTTCTGTTGAAGAAGTCAAGCCTGTCTGGTTTCAGTCCCAACTGGCAAACAGCTTAAGATTCTTGTGATACCTACACATTTATAGAAGGAAAAGCTACAAGATTTCCCAAATGAAAGTGCTCCAAGCAGAGAACTGACATAGAGGGAGGTCTGGATGATGGGAAGGAAATTTAAGAAGAGACAGAATGCAAAGGATGCATTATGGCAACACAAACAGCATGGAGAGAAAGGAGGCTTTGTCCAGGGTAAATCACTGCCTGTCAAACTCTGAAATATGAAACATAAAGCCTCTCATTTCCAATGTTTGAAGCCCTCTTCTCCTCCCTCCTACCACATATCCATATCCACAGACTGCACAGATGGAGCCCTATTTCATCAGCTCTCAGGCAAAGCTTGACGTTGAAGAATCAAGAGGCTTGTGCTGGTTTAAACATATTTCCATCATCTGTAGATTTCTTTCTCCCCAAAGATAGGTATTACACACTTTAGAGAAGGGATCAGATTTCTTTTAATCTCCATACATCAATGTTTCATAATGCATCAAGAGAACCAATAGAGAACAGATCAACAATAGAGAACGGGCTTAAAGTCTTCCTCACAATCTTCACTTACCAATTTTTGCTTTATTGACATAATCTTGATGGCTGAGTGTCTTCCACAGATACCAGAGGCAGCCACGTTACTTAGGTACACTTGTCACATTTCATCTGAAAATTCAGTATATTGTTTTTGCCTTTGCTCCACTCTGATTATCTGACCCCTCTAACACAAATGAGAACACTTGTTTCACAGCTTCGTCAGATCCACAGCTTTGAGAATTCATCTCTAACCAGAGATTTCAAGAAGCAGCCACTGCCCAACACTCTGAAACTGCTCAAATGTTCAGTTACACCCAGAGCCCAAACCATACAGCTCAGCTGTATCTACCTACAGCTGCACAACATGCCCCGGTGCTGTCTAAAGAGTCTCTTATCACAGGTCTCTTCAAGTCATCATTTGCTCTTCTATTCAAACAAGGTTTAGAAATTAAAAGTCTTTCTTTACATGGCACAATTTTCAAATCTTCACTGTAACTCTCTTCCAAATACTTTCTAATTTGCCAACATCTTTTTTGATGTTCACTCATCAAACTTGGACACACATTTCTACTCGTACATTAAGAGTACTCAGAAGCCAATCAGCACAGTTGATTGAGCAGTTTTTCTATTTTACAGCTCTGCTTTTACCACACATTGAAGATGGGCTGCACACACACTGTTTGTCTGTGCTTCATTTCAACTGGACTTGCTTTGCTGGGAAGGAGAATAATGTAAATACTTGCTTTCACACACAGTTTCATTTGTGCTTGCAGTAGATGCTACAAAATTCCATGACACCTGCTTCCAAAAAGAGGTATTCTTAAGATTTTAGTACCGGGGGCTGGGAGAACATGGGAAGACACCAACATTGAAATAAAAATGTTGCCTAACTTGAGAAAAGAAATTAGTGCCTTGCAACCAGGCCACCCATGGCATAGCTCTGCAGTAGCAAAAGTCTCTGTGAGTTTCTTACTAAGGAGCAGAGGATGCTGCATATGTTGAAGAGGAATCTTGGCTGTGATGACTTTGACAATACCAGGTTACAAAATGGAAAATCCCTTTCCAACAGGCAGTACAATTCCAGTTGGCCATTACATAACACAACTTCCAGGGATTACTGGCAACTTTAGGAGGCAACTGTTCAGCTACAAAACATCTGGCCATATTTCACAGAGTGATCACACACTTTCTGGGCCCCACTTCAGGGTTCTGCAAGAGCAGCCCTGGTTACTGACAGACACTGCTGAGTCTCCAGAACCCACATGAAACTGTCCCAAACCAGAAATGCCACAGCCATCAGAGGTATTTGTACCAGAAATCACATAATCCACATTTTTCTTTCCCACAAAGCATATTTTCTGGATATCTCTCATGAGAATTCCCTCTGCACTGTCGCTGGCAGAAGCAGCCACGCTCGCTGTGATTGAGCACAGCACAGGCCAGCCTCGCTGGCTGTGTTATCATGAGCTTGAAATGCTTTAATTTCATTAAATACTTAACTCCACTCACTAGGATGGTAAAAAGGCTGCAAAAAAAGAGCAAAGTTTGCAGAGAGAGAGAAAGCACAAGAGGAGGTTAAAAGCAAGCAGTAACTTCAGAGCCGTAGCAATCAGAGACAGCAAGAGACTCCAGGAACCCATGTGGTCAGCACTAAAATGTCTCTTCTCCCCTGTCTTAGGCATAGGCATTTTCATACTCTCCACTGAAGACAGTAAAACAGCACTAAAAGAAAAGAAAAAAAAAAATCAACAACTTTACTACGATTACATGAGTGCAACATTGAAAAACAATGAAAGCAGCTTGGCATTTTTATAAGACAGTTCAAATAAAAATTAATGGTACATGTAATAATAATTCCAAGCGTATTTTGTTTCCATTTATATGCAACTAAGAGACAATTTTTGGTGCATTTGGTTTTATAGCTCTGTGTATATGCAGCAAAGTAAAAATTCTGCACATGGGAAAATAAATAAGTGGCTATATGACTGGTTGACAGCAAGATTTGTAGAGCTAATTAGTTCAATGAATAGGAAAGGCACTCAAAACTAACAGCTCATCAAATAGTTCTTCATACAAGAGATATCTGTCACCCTGCCTGTGCTGAATAAATATCTTAACTGTTTTTCAGAGATCAATGCCAGCAGAAGCAAATAAAACCAGAACAAAACAAAACAACAGTAAAAAACACCAAGCCCCAAAGAGCCCTACACCCAGGCTGACCTTACCAACAGCAGCTCTGCGGAATCACCGAATCACCGAATCATGGAGGTTGGAAGAGACTTTCAAGATAATTGAGCCCAATCATCAATGCAGCACCACCATAATCACCCCCAACCATGTCCCCAGGTGCCACATCCAGACACCTCTTCAACACTTCCCGAAACAGTGATCCACCACTTCCCTGGGCAACTTATTCCAATGTCTGACCACTCTTTCAGTGATTTTTTTTTAGTTTTTCTAATCTGAACCTACCCTGGCATGACTTGAGGCCATTTCCTCTCATCCTTTCACTTGAGACACAGCAGAATAAGCTTTCTCCAACATGGCTACACCCTCCTGCCAGGTCGTTGTGGAGAGTGAGAAGTTCCCCTGAGCATTCACTTCTCCAGACTATATAATACCAGTTCCCTCAGCCACTCCTCATAGGACATGTTCTTTTTAGACTCTTCCCCAGCTCCATTGTCCTTCTCTGAACACCAGAGCACCTCCACCACCACTTTTTGAAGTGAGGGGGGCAAACCTGAACCCAGGATTCCAGGTGCCTCAGCCGTGCCAGTACAGGACGGTCACTGCCCTGGCCCTGATGCCACATTATGGCTGGTACAGGTCATGATGCCATTGGCCTTCTTGGCCACCTGGACATAAACCAGCTCCTATCCAGCCAGTTCTTAACCAACGCCCCTAAATACCTTTCTGTTGAGCAGCTCTCAAGCCACTCCTCCCCCAGCCTGGAGCACTGCATGGAGTTGCTGAGAGCCAAGTGCAGGACCAAACACTTGACCTCATTGAACCTCATGATTTGTTCTCAGCCTATTGCTCCAGCCTGTCCAGATCCCTCTGCAGAACTTTCCTGTCCTCCCAGCTTAGTGTCATCTGCAAACATACTGAGGGTGCCCTCAATCCCCTCATCCATATCTTCAGTATAGATATCAAACATGACTGGCCCCAGTACTGAGTCCTGGGGAACCCTGCTAGTGACTGGCCATCACTCACCACCACTTTCTTGAGCCTCCCAGCCAGTCAGTTTTTCAGCCAGTGAGGTTTTTACTCAGTGAGATGTAAGAAGTTGATGGAAATACCAAGATAGAAACTACTTCTGCTACAGCCAAAACCAGCTTTCTGTTACCCAAGACCGATGAGGGTCAGAGTCACAGCTATTGATGCACCTTAAATTCTGTAATATACATAAATACTCTTCTTGGTTTTAATCTGGGGCCAGAGGCTATCATTTTGGCTAGTCAGCCTGTGTCCAGCATGGATTATGCCACTGTGGAGGTTTGGGTTGGCTCCCTGCCAAACCCAGCTGCTGGCCACACAGACTCCCCCCGTCCTGAGAGAGAAGGAGAAAAAGTACCAAAAGAAAACTGTAGTAAAAGTATGTACATATATATTCACATATATTACAGTTATATACAATTAAACACTATGAATATGCAGAATAAGAATTCCAAACAACCCCAAAAGGAAAAAGGGGGGAAAAGGAATGGGAAGAAGGACAAAAATGGGTAAAACCAAACCAAAACAGATACACACACTCATAAACTCAGGGAAAAGCACAATGACGTAACTAACACAATAAATTCTCACCAAACTCCCCTCAAGAGAAGCAGTTCCTCCACCTCTACGCAGCTGGGACAACAGCTCTCAGATAAGGCCTCAGTTCATATAGATAAGAGCAATGCTGACACACCGAGACCTGCTGCCTTCCCAAGCACAGGAAAGGAAGAGAGAGAGGAAACCTCCCCCTTGTCTTTACATACAGCTGATTATGTGACGGAATGGTGTGCAATACTTCCTTAGTTATGACCCTGTTACCAGGGAAGGTCTAAACCAAAACCAAGAAAACTAAACCACCACAGCCACACTGTTCTGACAGCCTTGAACAACACAGCAGGCAGGAGACAGAACAGTTCACAGAGCCCCTCTCTCTGTCCTGCCAGGCTCAGTCACAGCACAGCCTTCTGGACTTGCTGTCACTCACGTTGCTTCTGCAGGAGGCCCTGGACGCATTTCAGCAGAAGACACACATTAAACTACAAAAGCAGGCACCTCTCAACTTGCTCATCCCTGTGGGTGCTGGTGGGACTGCAGGGGAAAGCAGAATTCCAAGCAATTCCATGCTCCCACAGCCAGCCAGCATTACTGACAGCCTGGGACAGAGTGAGTACCTCAGCACCACGAAGCCAGGGACATGTGCAGAGTCTCCCAGGCACCCATGTGCAAGACCTGTTCTAAGACTCAGGACCCTGAAGCAAAATGTAGCCCTTGAACAGAAGATTTGGGCCTAGGATGAACTAAGCTGTATTTTTCAGTGCTGTTCCTACTGCTACTTAGAGAAGAGAGAGGAGGTGAGTCGTTTTAGGGTTTGGAAAAACTTCTCCCCTGCTTCTACATTAAAAATCTGCATTCCCACATCCTGAGCAGCTGCCAGTGACACAAACCTCCAGATCCACAATGCAAAACACCTTGAAATTGGTAAAGGGTTGAATGAACCACCTGTCCCAGCAGTCGAGGGATGTCCTCAGCCCACTGTCCCGGTTCAGATCCAGGTGCTTATTTTCTGTGTGCAAAGCCAGGCTAAATTCATATCCTAGTTCAGATCCCAGTGGAAATGAAAAAGACAATATTTATATATTTGTCTGTTTGCAAATTTTCTCATGCCACAACATGTGAATTGAGCCCAGCACTTCATTGCTATTAAAGAACCAGGAGGCTACACCTCAGCTGCCCCCATGCCAGCTGCCAGGCCAGGTACAAACTGGGGCATTTCAGATGCCCATAAAACATGTCCTGTCACACTGTGGGAGAACTGTGTGTGCTCCTGTTGGGCATTGAGTCCTTCCTCTAGTAGTTCTCTGTATTACATTGAAAATTATGATTAATTAGGAAGACAGAGTCCCCAAAGCACACTTTAGTAGAAGTGGCAACACCTTCTGTAGACATTTTAGGTCAACTAATTTTCCATGAGAGTGTTGCTTCATCGAACGCAAACAAGTTCAGGCAAGTGCTTTTGTGTTGGGGGGGACCCCATAGGGCCATGTACTGCAGATTAAGGAAACTATTAAAGAACAATAACAGATTAAATGGCAAAAATCAACAGTGTGATAGGGAGGTTACTGATAACATTGTGCCTCACCTGGGTTTTTAAACCCCAAATATATCACCTCGTTCAATCTCCTTGCCTAAAAAACGTAGGCGCTCAGGGACAGTTTTATTCCTCAGGAGGACTTGTATGAAATACATCTTGTGAGAGACAAACCAGGTTACAAGACATTGTTCTGGGCAGAACATCTAGTAACAGTTAGGAAAAAGTACTTGTCTATCCATATCTTATACTCCTTGATGCAGAGAATAAAGTAACATACTAACACAGACCAAAAAAAAAGAGGAAAAATAAAGCAGCAATAAGCATGCACTGAGGGCAGCTTCGTCAAACCAAAAGCCAGGACCCAAATCTGTCCTCCTTCTGGCAGCAAGCGCTCAGTGGGACAGAGGAGGAAAAGGATAAAGTTTAGAAGCAGTGGGAAGGAATCACTCCCACAAATGCCATGAGAAAATGAAACTCCCTTGAAAAGACCACGAGAGCTCCAGCAGCTCCTGACAGCTAATACCAGTAGCACAGTCCCTGGTACAGAGAAATGTAATAATGTTAAAGAGTAAAATTCATGGCTTATGCAGTTTTATTACTGACATTCAAGTAAAACATCAGATCGTCTGGCAAGAGATATTTCTAATAGATTTGAAACTGTGATATAGCTATTATTCAATCAACTCAGTTTTGCAAACTAAATTGATATCTGAAACAATTCCAAGAGACATAATGAGACTGTAGTAGGTACATATTTAAAAGAGGAGAAAAAGTAAACCATCTGTTTGCTTATGTATAGTAATAGACAACATACCCTTGTCATCTCTTTTGATTTTGACACTGTACTCCTTTGAAGAACTGCTCAGAAGAAAAATGCTGAGGCTGTAGCTGGCTTTCATCATACTCCCCAAATCTTAGTCCTCTTTTACAGCAAACCATTTCAATTCTCTTCATCTTTTTATACTAACACATTCTTGGATATAAAGGCCATTTGGAACAAACATAAATTGATGAAACATTGGCCTTGTCTTCTGAGCATTTCAAAATGATGACATGCATTTCAGTATTTGAATTCCTCTAAACCTGAAGCACGATAGTGAGTGAAAGCAGAACTGAGCAAACTCACATCTGAACACTCATTTGTGATTTAACTTTTAATACCTTGTCAAATCTTCCTGAGGTTCTTTAATAACAAAGCAGTGCAACAGGTGTGTTTCCGCCAAGATACTGAGTCTGACTCCTGAAAACATGGTACAAAAAAGGTTAATCATAGTTTCCATTTTGCTCTCCTAGTGCTGACCCTGTCCCCACCAAGTTCAATAACTTTTCTCAGGTTGGCTAAGGTGACCAGCGTGACGAAAGTTCACGTTCACAACTAATATAATGCATGACAAATTGTTTGTACTGTGCTCACCCTCTCATATTGAATTCTTCTTGTGTGTGAAAAGGTGGCCATGGCCAGCACTGCAACTGTAATTGAGGTTCACGGAGTTGCTATTTTCATTATCAAGCCCAGTTTCCAAGGTTTAATATCAGCAGTTCAAATTGCACAAGTTATCAGCAGAGTCACAGTTTGTGCTTGTCTGTTTATAAAAGCACAGTTTAAATCCACTCAGCTGTTGCTGAATTGGAGATCTATAAACCACGGCCTGCATCTTCCATTTCAGCTCTTTAGGACTTACATGCTCTGAACACCAAATTTTCCCATGGCCAAAGCAAACAGAGCTGTGTTTCAGGGAAAGCATTAGAAATGCCTCCTGTCCAGCAAACTCAGGGGCTATTCCGATCACTCTCTGTTTATTCACACAGTCTCCAGGGAACAGAATGAGATCTTTACTTAGTTTTGACACAACTATGACAAAATTAAGCAACCTGGTAATTCAGGGTGCACCAGCTTTCATGACCTGATTGTATCAAGCTCTTAGGACAGGCAAGACCTGTAAAGGTACGCTGTTCAGCTTCCCAGGGAGTTCACGGGGAAAGCTGGGAGTGATGGCCCCTGAGTGTGTCACTGCCACAGGGGTTGTGCCTGACCCAGGCTCAGAGCTGGGTCCTGCAGTGAGGGGCAGTGCCAGTGTCAGCAGTCTCTATCCACACCGTGGGATTCAGCTCCGTGCTCTAGCACAACCCAGCCCCGCTGCCCAGCACACAGCAAGGGGTGTATGGAGCTGTGCTGGAGACATTGCCCACGCTGGAAACATTTGAGTTGGTACAACCCAACAGAACAAGGCCCAGGGAGGTGGAAAAAGTGGGTGCTGTTCTCCCCAGAATTAATAATTCCCTTGCAAACTCTGCCATCTCCTCTGTGGTTCAAAGGCCAAGTCTTCATCTGGCCTTCCAGGGGCCAGCATACTTACAATGAACACAAGCCAGCTTGCTCCTGCTTTCTTCTTAATCACTGAGTTAGGAGACAATTACACCATGAAAAAAAAAAAAAAAAAAGATGTAACTTGTGTAACTTGCGTAACTTGCAAGTTTGGCAAATATAAAAAAAAAAGCATTAAAAAATGGCAAAAATGCTAAATGGTAAAAATGTAATACATGTATGTGCAGAAACTGAAAAGACGTCTGCAAAATGGTAGATGAACCTTGGTGTGCCAAGTGTGCAGCTCTGCTCCTGGACACAAAACCTGCCAAGATCCCCACCAGTGATGTTGTGGCACATATAAGAGCCACTGTCAGGTGACAGATCACCACCCAGCCAGTCTGACTTACTACACTGCCTAGGTGCAGCTGGCCTTTAGCTTCCCAGGCTGTTCTTAGGAGAGAAAGGGAATTAATTTCATTCTCTGTAAGAAACTGCACAAGTACTTGAAATTAAACACCGGGGTAGATATCTCCCTCTTTTTTTTTTCTTTCCCCCCCCCCCCCACTGAAACCATTCATATCGAATATGGAAGAAAAATAAAGGAAAACATAATGTGCTTTTTGAACCATAAAGCAACACTGAATTCCTAAGAACTGGAATTTTCAAAGCTGTGTACGTATGTCAGGTACATGAGCCCCACAAGAGTGTGGCAACTTGGCTGGGTAATTTCTGAAACACTAGCTCTGGAAGAACATAGATATGGGCAAATTCTGAGATAAGGAAAGCCAACACAGACCTTTCCACTGAGGATGTAACATCAGCTGGGAGCTGACAGCTTTCCTCTTTTCAGGTGTCAGAGTTTTGGCCTCTGCAAAAAGGTGAAGTACATAATTCTCCTGCACAAAAGAGAAAATTAGGTAGTTTCTCAAGACTATTCTGGTCTTAAGATTATTTTAGTTTGGAGTAGTTCCTCCAAACTAAAATATTAAACAAAATAAATCCAAACTGATGCAGCCCAGCACTAACATACCCATGAGGGATCGAGGAAAACCTTCTGCAGTATGAAAAGGAGTGAAAAATGCTTAGTGAAATAGTTCAAGAAGAAAAAAGTCTAGCCTTGGTAATAACAATCTTAATATAGTAATAAACAGGTATATATATAACAGCTTATACCTGCTGGTATAAGCAGCCTGTGTGTCCACCATCTACTTATAACATTACTTTTAATCTCCCATATTTCTTCCATATCAGTGAGAGTTCAGAGCATCTTCTCTCAACCCAGTCTAACTATAATAGTAAAAAGGATGAAGAAACAATCAAATCCAGGCATTTGGTTCTCCTTCCTTCATTGACACACCTTCTCTTGGGTGAGTTATGGTTGCAAGGCAAACAAAGATGAAGCACATCAGGACTGAGACAATGAGCACATACAACTTGCTCAACTATCTTTGCTATTTTATGCAATGTTCAATATTGATTTTGATTCAACTAAACTTCTACTGGAGTTATCTGTTCGAGCCAGCTGCCAAATATACCTGCTCAGTAATGTGTCCAAATTCATTAACAGTTTTGTTTTAATAATATTTCATTTTAAAGTTTAATTTTATCCACACATTAGCTTCATATTACTTATGCAAATAAAAGCTTTATGGCTATATTAGCAATAAATCATTATCATTCCCTACTGACTTGGTGAAGTAATTTGTAACTTTGGAGCACATCCAGATCTTTTAATTGAAGATACTAAGGGAAGTCTACATTTAGTTACAATCATTTGCACATACTAATTAAATATGATTAGCATAAGTCTCTCAAACTCTTTCCAGGTTCAAAGATTGTCTAGGACAGGACTTTTCCTTGAGTCCTGTCTGAAGTAGATTCCTTCTACTGTATGAAGATGGAATGTGATGGGCAACCTGGGAGAAGGAGGCTGTGACTATTGGAGCTGGGATTATTGAAAGTTACTGCTTCATCTTCACCATTATGGCAGAGGTAACACTTGACCTTTCCTCATCTATCTACCCCTTATCATCTCTAAGCAGAGGGAGACAGGAAAGCAGCGGTTCTACCCAGCGTGATTTCCCTCCCAGGGACTCACTCCAGGTGGTATGTGAGGGAGGAAGAAAATACCAAGACTCTATGTCAGGTTGCAAAACCTAGAATGTTTTAGTTGCTGGGACTGAGGGAGAATGTTGCGGTACAACTTTTTTGTGTTTCTTTACATCTTCACAACTGGCCATGGAATTGATCATAACTACCTGTTCAGTATTACCACAGAAGTCCTACAGGTCTGGGTGTTCTAAGTTCCAGTGTTTCTATTTCCACTCCAAAGGTGGAGGACTGGATCCTAAACTACCTCAAAAATCTTATTAAGAAAATTGCATTGAGTACATTCCTTTGCTTGTGCTCTAAATGAGGTCTTGTTGGATTGGGAACTGACTTGTGTTTACTTTAGTCTGTTCCAAGTCCCAGAAGGACTGTGGATATCTCCTCATCTCCTACAGAAGATGTTTTAATTAGCCAATTATATTAGTAAAAAGCAATCTAATTTCTAGGCCAAAGAATAGCATGGCACAGATATTAAAATCAAATTAGCAAGACATACCAGTGTTTTCCTTCGGCATGCAAAAGCGACCTCCTGCACGGATAATCAGCATTGTGTCTGGGTGTGATCTGTAGCAGTGAAAAGCACACACAGTGCTGAGTAATGAACACAGTGACAGGTAAATGAACTTTCCTCTACTGTCTCCAGCATTTGCCCTTTTAATTTAGTTTGTTAGCAATCATGGTGTGTCTTTAAATGTGTTCTTTAAAAAACAACAGTGTTTGCATACAATGAGCAAAGCACATATACAAAAAAAGGAAGGGGGAAGGAGCAAATAGATCTTACAGCTCAACTCCACATGGACTTTTTCTTTCTTCAAAAATACAAGTTTACACCAAAGCAGAGAATTAGAATGTTTGATCCAGAATGATGAGTACTTTGAATTGCCAGCTAGTGAAAGCTGAAAGGAATCTTTAAAATTGTGCTTAGAATCCACCTTCTGACATGAAACCCAACAGAAAACATGTTTATTTGGGCATTAAAGCCAGGCATTTAAAAAACAACTAGCTGCTTTGAAACATGTGTTTTCAGCTGCCCACCCGCCCCCAAAGAAAACAGCAGCCTGCTCTGTCCTGCCCAGTGCCAGCAGCCCTGCTCCCAGACCCCAGCTGTGCAGCACAGGGAGTCACTGGGAAAAGCAGCATGGATTTGTTTGAGTAAGCCTTTTATCCTTCAAAGGCTGGGGCAGCAGAGCAACGGCCTTGGCAAAGCTCACAGATCAGCCTCTGCTTAACCCCTGAACTCCGAATCCTTATCACAACCTTCCCCGGGCTCTGTGGTGTAAAACCACCTCTGAACTAAACAGGGACAAAGGGCAATGACAGGACGAAGGGGAAGAAATGGGCTCAGGTACCAGCTGTAGGGCGTCCCTGAGCCCACAGGATGCACAGACCATCTCTGCTGCACCATGTGCTGCAGCAGCTCCAGCCCCAAAGTTAGGTCAGACTTGGACTGGGAGTAGTTGTTCCCCTTACAGCTTGTGACAGATGCCCCAGATCAGCATGGACGCACTCTGACCTGCTCTGATATATATAAGGAATCATTTCCCTGCATAAAATGGGAGCTCTTAGAAGTGCAGTGCATCCACATATCTGAACCCAAATTTAATCTGTTCAAAATTACTGTAAGGGAGGGATTAGAGGCCTGCAGGGATCATTTCATACTCCCTGGCATTGGTGCATCCTGTGTTCCTGGCTGCATTCTGTGCTGCTGAATGGAGATTCGGAAAGGATCGACTGTCCAGATGAAAGGCAAATGAAATACAAAAGCATGTCAGCACTGCTCTGAATTTGCTGCTGCCAACACTGCTAGTTCCTCCTCTGAACAGAATAGAATTGTACATGTTTTATTTTGTTGAAGGAGCATAATGTCCTTGTACAGTTTTCGATCCATAATTCCTTCTCCTTACCTCACCCAGTGTATGGCTCACTTGCTACCCTGAAACAAACAGCTGGATCATGCACTGGATTAAACCACATGATCCACCAGTTAAACAAAAGAATCAATTAAAAACTCAGCTCTCCATGTGCTTTTTGACAAAAATGCACACAGAAGTTTCCATGTATTTCTGGAACCACTGATACTCAAACCCATGACCCAGGGTCATGTAAGTGCACTTACTCCTGCTGAACTCTTGGCATCAGAGCTCTCTTAACTGACTGTGTCCAAACAGGGACCAACACCAGCTTCTTATGAAGACCATGGCATTTTTTGTATCTGTTGGAAAGCACTTAGATGCATAACTTCTTTCTCCCATTTCCTACAGTAAATGAAATATTCTGAAATTACAGTCCAGTAATTTTGCAGAATTCCATTCAAGGGGCCTGCTTGTCACCTTCCCTGTGACATTATTTCTACACTCACTCAACCAGAATCCTCTTCCACTCCACAGGGTGACCCTTCATAAATGCTGCCAGATGCATGGGGGAGGCAGTGATTCCTGGCTGTGTTGGCATCCAGTTTCTGAGGTAACAGAATGCTCTGGTGGTATTACAGGTGGGTACTTCCAATATTTGGATACACATGGATTTCCCAGCACAGCAGCTGGGGAGTGTTCCTTCAGCAATCCTCAGACACACCCACAGAAGGGCTTTGACCACCGGCATGACTTCCCTGCCTACACCTGCAGCCCTTTCAGAGAGCGGAGCTCAGTGGGAGCTCTGCCACTGCTGTCACCTCAGCCAGCGACAGATGCACCACGGGCAGCACTGGGGAGCTCTGGGGAAGAGCCACCAGCCACTGTTGGTGGGGACTGCAGACGTAACCCCAGCACCACACCCATGCTTCACTTGGCAGCACATCTGCAGCAAAGGGGAATGCCCTTGTCACCGTGGGCGAACAAGCCTGGGTGACTGTCACACAGTGAGGGCTCTGACATGGGGTGTAAAAGTACTTTGGCACTGGGAAATCACTCACCTGCAGCTCAGGTCTGTCATTAGCAATTGCACTCCTTGCCTACAGAGTGACCAGGCCTTACCAGTGGGGAAGAGGCCAGGAAAAAACCAGTTGGCTGATCTTGGGCTTCTGCACCTCAGTGTGGGACTGTAAGGGGAATGGAGAGACAAACTGAGAGAACACCATGCAGGATCTGGCTGTGGCTGCTCTGCAATCTAAGTTGTGGTTGCCATGATTTTGGAATGAACTTCCCTCCCCTAATGTTTAGGTACAAAGTGTATGAGTAATGAATGCTAAATTACATGCAAGTCACATTAAGGACAATCAGTCACATGTAATAAGCAATCGAACAGTTCATAAATGAGATGCAAATTCATTTTTATGGGTGCACTATAATAAGCCAATTATTTCAAAGTTCTTCAATTATCCAATTTCAAGAAACTGAATTGCTTAAAAATTTTTGTAATAAGCTTTAGGGTTTTTTCTACAGTTTACAAGGAAAAGAAAATATATCTGCTTTACAAGCAACACTAAAAAAAAAAAAGGTGACCAAAACTCAAAACCCATCCCCCAAACATCATGCCAGGTTGCAAGCAGGAACAATACAAACATAGAAGAATAAGCCAGCTGGCAAACCACAAGTGTAGCAGACATGGAGCTCTGTGTTCCCCTGATCCCAGGCCCTGAGGACCCCAGCCTGCAGCACGCTGGGGTGAATGTGAGATGAGCACTGGGAATCCCCAGAGAAGCAGGGATTTACCAGGCCTGCAGCCAGCAGTGGTAATGCCACCCATGGCAATGTGTTACCACCATCAGAACAGCCCTGGGAGTTGTGGCGCTCAAAGACTGAAAAGAAATCCTTCCCTTTGAAAAAAAGAATTAATGCCAAGATGCACTTCCTGAACCCTCTGCGCTGTTGTTCTTTCAAGAAACCAGAGACAGGAGAAAGTCAGTGTCAGTTTGATTAAAAAAAACTCTAACAAACTAATTGAGAAAATCATTCAAAGGCAGAACCATTCTCAGTTGTGCATTGTGTGTAAAAAAGTGAAACAGTGCAAGAAGGCAGCCAGATTCCCTGGCCTGCATGGTAACACAAAACTCATCCTGCACTAACTTACAAGACAGATTGTGGAAGAGAATTGTGGAAGACCCAATCCTGGAAGTAGCCAAGGCCAGGTTGGATGGAGCAAACTGGTCTAGTGGAAGGTGTTGTTGCCCACCGCAGAGGGTTGGAACAAGATGGTCTCTAAGATGCCTTCCAACTCAAAACATTCTACGATTCTATTATTCAGTTCAGCCTCCAGTTTGACTTCACATCTTTTCAAAGTCAAGCCCCATTTGGGGAGATTTTGCAAAATTAAACAAACCCATTCTCTTCCAATGTGTGACACAGTTGCACTGAAATCTTCATTTCATCAATTTTGTTGCTTATGGTACTTTTACAGGGAATTAATTGCTGATGGTTACTTCCAGGGAACCAAAGCAAAACCAGTTCTCAGCCAGAGATCACATGAAGGAGCAAACCTCCATTTTCAGTTTTATGCAGCTTTTGCTGCACTGATTGCTATATTGTGTTTTTATGCAGGGCACCTCACTACTGACCTTGGCAGCTGGTGTGACATGGCCTGGTTTTGGTCTGTGATTTTCAACTGGGACAAAGCAGTTCAAATGCTGTACGGGCAATTCCCATCTGTAATACAACCATTTTTCATTCACAGAGCCACAAAACACTCTGCAGGGGGAGATCACAAAGAAATTGAAAAAATCAGAGTTGTTCATATCTTGGCCACATAACAATAACAAACGCAGTCTGAACACAGCCATGTACAGTTATGAAGTGCTTGACTCCATCCCAATCTCTCTCATTACTGTTTACCCCTTTTCCACATGTGCACATTTATGTGCACGTGTACATAAATGAACTGAAGAAAGGGCTTCCCTTTGTGTGTAATGAACAGCTGTATTTTTCACCCTTTGCTTGCAAGGTGTTTGGAGCAATGTGCTGACCAAAGCAAAAGTGCTCTGAGACCAGGTAACTGCAGTATAGTGTAACCTGTCCCTCTGCCCCAAAGGCTGCCAGCCACCGCTGTGTGGGCACTCAGGTGAGCCCAGCCTGGGCTGCTGAGCCTCACCTGCAGTCTCCCAGCTCTCTGCCTCTTGGCCTCTTGCAGCAAGTGCCAGGCTTGACGTCCACTGGCCTCACCCACCTGGGCTCTTGGAAATGCCTTCACAAGCATTCAGATTTCCCAGGGCAGCCTCTCTTAGGGATGCCACAGCAGGAAAGCAGGAAATATATCCAGAAAACTTAAGCCAGGGTTCATGTATAAAGGCCATATATATATAAAAAATAAACCTATTCTTACTACTAGAAAACTTACACAGGCTTTTGGGTACATAGATCAGATCTGAAACAGAGGTAGCAGACTTGAAATCTGCACTTTGTGATTGCTGTCCAGTTGCATTTTTTTTTTTTTTGAAGCATGCTACTTCTGATTCAAATTCCAGCATGCTTACATGCCTTAAGTGTATCAGCCAGCCTAATAGAAGGCTCAACCTCTGCTTGGATATCTTGTTTTAGTGCAAGTTGACCACCAAAACAATTCCATGCGTTTCCCTACCCTCACAGAGATGTCTCCTTAAAGCCCTATGGTTACAGCATGCTGAAAATTCATTTTCCTCCTGCCCTCTATGCCCCAATGAGGCCTAACCTGTTGTCTCTGCCAAATCTTCCTGGAGAGAACACCCCAACAGACCAAGTTTCTGAGTAGCAGCAAAAGAGGCAATAAAGATAAATTATAGTTTTCTACACTAGGTAGTCTAAAGATAGTACAAAAGGGACATCCAGATGTAGAACGAACTGTTTGGCTTAGAAAATCCTTTTTGACCATGGCCTAGAGCAATGCACGTCAGAGTTTGAACACTCTCCTATCAAAATCCACATGTATTGTTTGCAATGGGAAAATTATGCTCATTTTAAAAAAGACTTTATTCAAAACACAGAAATATAAAAGAATTTTGTGAAGTGTCAAACATCCGGATCCACGTGAGATTCCAAGGTGGCTTTGGAGAAGGACATCACCGAGCTGAGCTGACTCAAGAGCAGTGTCTGAATCTGAAGCCAGCTGACCTTCTGGGACCGAATAATTTCAATAGTATTCTGGCCTTACAATGCTGTAAACTATATCATGAATACATACATCAGTCTTGGTAAGAAGCTTAATAATAAATTAGTTAATTTTTTTTCCTTTAGCCAAAAGCCAGTGCAAGCCATAGCTTTATTTACAAAAGGTTAAACATTCCTTTAATTGGATTGCTGGCATTTAAGTGTGCAGCAGAATATCCTTCAGCACTGTCCCTTTTATTTGTGACTGGAGAAGTGCCTAGAGAAATGCCAAGGGAAGATTTAATTTTAATAAAAAAGAGAAGCTTAAGATGCCTTTGGAGGCTTATGTTACATCTCAAAACTACCAAGAATTAATGAATTTAATCTAAAAGGTCCCCAACCACAGGACTGAAGGGAAATTGCAACCTTGGTGTAGCTTGACCAAGCTGATTTTATGTGTGTGTTAGCAGTGGTAACTCTGCTTACATTGAGTAATGAATACAAACACACACATCTAAAGGCTTTTGTCATTTAAAAGATATTTTTAAATAAGAAATATGCCCTACAGCATCCTAAAGACACTTCCAAGAACTATTCATGTCAGAAACTTGCGAATAAATACAGCAAAAAGAAAATCCTCAGCCCCCCTTCCCCCTATTCAATGATTTGGAAAACATTACACACTAAAATTGCAGTGCCTGGAAACAAAACAGCCCCTCGTTTGCTCTTACTGGGGCCAAGCTGAGGGCCCCCTTTTGCGCAGTGCTGGAAGTTGAGTGCACTCAGCATCCCCAGCTCAGTTATTATCTCACAGTTGTCATATGCACAGTGTGGGAGTCTCCTGGGAGAGTGGGTATTCCTTCCTAGGAACCAAAGTGGGAATTTATGACAAAAGAAAATGGGGTCTATAAATTACACAACAGACCTTTAACTAGAGGGATAAGTTTCATTACTGGATCATGTTATTTGATAGTCAAAATTAAAAGCAGTTTCTAGAAAGTGGATTCCATTTAATTTACCATTGGGGAAAAAAACGCCAAGAAACAATTTTAGACACAGCCTCAATTATCTGGGGAATGTAAAGAGCAATGCCAAGTTTGCATTTACACAGTAAGTAACCAGCATGTAAGTTATAATGCACCAGGCACTTTTATTTAACATTGCATTTTGCATTCCAAAATTTGATAATTGGAGCATTGACTTAATGCTACAGTGGATTTAAGAGAGAGAATTTACCTATTTCCCTACCTCCTTAGACAATGTGAGTTGCCATTGCCTTTGTACCATTGCTCGTGCAGTGGTTGAGCTCCAACATTCAGCAGCTGAAGAGCCACGAGAGAGAGGAGTAAGAACTGGAGAACCTGAGAATGGGAACCCTACCTGAGGTGTCCCTCCCTTTGCTGGGGCCAAGGAGGAAACCAGCCATCCCTCCCTACAGGCCATCCCAACATCTGGCACTCATCCAGCCTCTGTTCCCCCCAGGCCCACCTGACAAGGCAGGATTCTCTGGAGACAAAGCTTTGCCCCTTCATGTACCCACTGTCTGAAGTTCTTCACCACAACACACAGCAGCAGTTTGGGGCACACCAGCTCTTTGCTTACCAGATCTCCATGTTCCCAAAAAGAACCAAACAATCCAGGAGAAATTTTCCTATTTAGAGATTTCCAACGTTGCTTTACTGTTTAAAGCCACAGCTCAGCTGTAACACTACCATTTAATGAAAGTGTGAATATTGTGCCTTAGTGGGGGTACAGAAAATGCAGAATATTAACCACAAACACTGTAACAATCCAAAAAACATAAGGCATAGCAAAAAAACCCCAACTTCATTCTAGAAATAGTTCATTATTTTCAAGGCACTCCAATGATTTTTAGAAATTTGCAGTTGGCAACCCTGATTTTTCCAATTCGATCACCATACTTGAAAAGGGGAAGTCTCACCAGTCCCAAAAATCAATATTCAGATTCCTTTCCACTACAGACCTTCAAATATAGCTGCTGGCACTTAGACTTTCTTGGGGTGGAAGCATCCCAATTCGAACAGAACACTTGGCATTGGTGTACCTCTTCCATCACAATGTTACTTGAAAAGATATCCAGAAAAAGGAAAATATATTTTGATTTTTAAAAATTTGGAATGGTGTTTTAATTCAGAATGTCAGTTGTTTCTAATCATAGATACAATATTTAAAACTACTCAAGACCAAAATAAAATGTCTCATTTAAGGTTAGGCAAAGCATTCAGTCTGCCTCAGACCCCAAATTTTCCATTAATTGTTTTGTTTTCTCCATCATTCATAATGAACCCATCTGGTTTGATCTGGGAAGAAAACAGGCCTTTAAGAGATGGAGGGTTTATCCTCCTGTCCTGCTGCAATTCTATGTCTAGTTCATGGAAGTGGCAGCTTCCTGCTTTTGGGACAAAATCTGTGAGGAAAAAAACCCAACTCAGGCAATAGCAGCTTTGGTTTCTTCTATTCTGTGGCCACATGTTTTCCTTGAAGTCGCAATTATTTTACTCTGGTCACCACGCTCTGTACTGGATTTTTACGTTTAACGAGGTTGCAGGCTGCTGCTTTTCACTATTATCCTTAATCAAATTTTATTGATTACTGGGACACAGCATCAGTGGAGAGAACATTATAAACAAATGGAAAAGCTGCCCAGTAGCTACTGGTAAGTGTTCTAGAAAAAAAACACCCAGTGTTAAAAAGTAGTGTTATTGCCTCTTCCATTCAGTCCTATGTACTACCTGAAGATAGTCTAATGATCCTGCACTATATTGTCACCTGTAAACCTGACAGTGCCTGGCTGAAAATGTGCTGGATGTGAAGACTGAACATGTATGGATGCAGATGCTGAGCCAAGAACTGGAGGCAGGAGGATCACACATTCTCAGCTTGATGTGGGCAAGTGAAAAACATGTTCCCTCATACAGCTTCCCTGGCACTCAGGCAGCAGGATCCTGCAGAAGGCTGAAGGAAAGCTTGGTGGAACACAGCAGTTATTTGTCTTGTAGCTTTCTCTAACAAACTCAATTATCTAAGCATTAATGGCATAGAAATCACCTGGCCAGGGACTATCTTAAATTGCAGAATAACAAATTAGAAAAAGTGACCAGTTATTCTCATTCAGGGGGGTTAAATTAAAATGCATATAGTATTCTAAATTATTGAAGATCTAAGAGTTAAATCACCTAAAATGTAAATCCTTTCACAGCAGCATATGTATTATCAAGGTAATGCTAAAAATAGAAAATAAGGGAATTAGGGAATTTAAAGTACACAATATAGTTGTGCCTGAGGGATTGAGCTAAGTAAAAAAATTTCTCTGCTAGCTCTTAAATGCTCATTATTATTTAGAGTGGCTGTTTGAATGGAAGCAGGGTGACAGCAGTGACCCACATTGACATGTGCATTTCCATGGACAGTGTTGTGAAAGGAAATTAGTCTGTTTGCAAGCCAAGAGCCCATTAAACACTGCAATCTGTTAACGGAGAGGCTCTAGCTCATATTATCACAGCAATCTTCAAACTCTTTCCATTCTTTTGTAGGTATAAATTGCAATTTCCCAAGACAGTTCAAAGAAACCAAAGAGTTGCTGCTACTCTGCCTCTACCACCTTCAACTCTCCTCTTTATTCCTAAGGACTACTTTTGCCATGGGATGTTCTGTGCCTTGTAAAAACATCCTTCAAAGAAAGCATGGTAGAACTCTTGATTTCTTGATCATAATATTCCCTACTGTACTGCATAAGATTAATGACTAACTGTTTTCTATGAAGAACAAACACCTTGTTAGGGGTTGTCTGCACAGGGTGGAAAAAACCAACTTCCTCAATTTCATAAAATTTATGACTGCTTTATGCCATGAAGAAAATGGATCTCCCTGTGCACCTTAGCAGAGCTCTACAATTAATAGTCAAGAAAAGGAAAACATAGCTCTAGATTTCTCCTTCCTGCAATTACAGGACCTACTCTGGAGTTCAGGATGAGCAGTCATCACAGGAGACAGATTTAAGTAAACAAACCTACCACAAACATAAGTGCATGTGAAACGTACCAAAATCCATGTCATGATCTTGACTACTTCAACCACCTCTACACTCTTTCTTAAGCTTCCACTCATTGTTCTGAAGAAAAGAAAGGTTTTATTTTGCACTGCTTAGAGACTGTAGATATTCCCTCATGTGACACTGTTGGATGGTGATGATGGCACCCAAACAGGGATGCAGATGAGCAGGACCTGGCTGACACTGCTGCTGTTCCTATCCCCAGCTTTGATCAACTACAGTGTGAAAAGGTAGAGCAACACTGAGCTCCCTGCCCCGCCAGCACAGCTCTGCAAGGCACCAGCCCACATCCAGCAGCAATCCCACTGCCATCCTTTGGTTGGGTGTCATTGTTTAGGAATGGTACTTCCCAATTCCATGGCCCCACTGAAACTCCAAGCCACATGCAGCTCACTCACTCCCCTGACTTCCCCTCCACCTCCCTGCTGCAGAGGGATGGAGAGGAGAACTGGAGGCAAAAAAAAGGCAAAGATCGCAGGATGAGATAAGAACAATTTACTGGAAAGAGCAAGGAGATAAGAAAACCAGTAACAGCAACAACAACAAAACTGTACAAAAGAATGACTCCCATGACAAAATGCTCACCGTGGAGCCCAACCCAATTGCAGCCACAACACCCCGACCACAAGAGAGCCCTTCCTTCTGGAAACAGACTCCCTTTTGCCCCCAGGTGATGATGTGAGGTTGTATAGAATAACTTCTGTGACCTGGTCATGCCCCTTCAGCTGCTGCAAAAGTTAACACTGGCTGGAACCAGAACACTGGGGATGCAGATGGCCAGAGAAATGTGAGGATGCAGCAGATTTTTTGTGCTTTGGAGACCACTGCAGCCTTCAAAAATCTCATCCTATACTCTTTTCATACACTGCAAGCAGAGAGTCCTTTGCTCACAGCTGTGCATTACCTGGTAATACAGGTCTTGGTCCTGTCCTGGTCCTTCCCCAGTGCTCCTGCACTGGATGTTCTATGTCTGAGTGTCACTAAACATTTTGTAGCTATCCATATCAGAGACAGCAGGCAGAGCTCAATCAGGCGTGGATGGGGAACGTTTTCCAGCTGGTATCGCTCATGCTCAGCGCTGGGTGATTGTGTTACATTTCTCTGCCCTTTGTTGCTCTTTGTTCAGAGATGGTGGGATGGAATTCACCATGTCTTTAAACTGTCACTTAGTGACACAGCTGCAGTGCTCATGTGCTTATCTTTTGGCTTGCACATTTTTTTCCCCCTGCTTTGTTTCTCCTACAATGTACATGTATTAGCAGCTTTCTCATGAATTTGCTTTTTTTTAATGTGTGCATTAATTCCTAAATTACAATGTGTCATATCCTTTCAACTGCTCATGAATGTCTTTGTAACTATGGTATTTTATGGCAATTTAACTCTGGAGATTACAAATAAAATTATCAGCTAAAAACAGAATGATTAGTAAGCCAAGATAAATGGTGTAAATTAATCATAATTTCATACATTGTACCAAGGTTTTAAATTCTCATGTTAACATAGCAGATGCAAATTTTTGAAGTGAAAATAGTTGTAGCAATTTTAACTATACAAACTATCAATCCTTAAACACAAACAAAACACAGATAGGAAATTTCTAGCTAACCTTTCAGTCACAGACACCTTTACAGAACAACAGCCATTTTTAAGCAGATACTTGCCAAATGGCCACACTATAGTTATTCTGAGAATTCCTGTTCTTTGGTTTTCCAGTTGCAGTGTCAAGAAGGGTAGTAGTGACACAGCACACTCTGCAGCCACGGCTTCCCTTGGTGAGATATGAGAGAATGAAACTCACTACAGGCCATTTTGGGATAGGACACACTGTACCTTCTGAGTCCTGCAAGGCTTGATCCAAGGGACACCTAATCCTTGTTTAGGAAAAGGTCCTTAGATGTGAAGAGAACATTTTCTTCTGTAAAATAATGGAGGGAAATCTTTTAATGTTAAGAGTAACAGATCAGCACCCTGACACACTCCAATGTGCAATACACAGAAACATATTCCTCCTGTGTCCACATACAGACAACACACTCCCTTCACATTTTAAATTATGTTGCACTGACTCAACTAGACAGAAAATGTGCAGGGTTACTCCCAGACAAAGATTAATCTTTCTTTGATATATTCAATACTTCACATACTCCACATTATCTGGTGAGTATATATGCCTTGCCTTCAAGAATGTGATGTACTGTGCCATACATCATCATCTAATTTATTGAGTGCACCTCTGCAGCACGCACTGTACATCCCTGCCTAGGATCAGGATCACATGCCAATCTGCAGCCTTGCTTTTCCCAGCCCTAGGACTCTTCCAAGTGCCACAACTGCTGTGGTCTGCACAGCCAGCACTGTCCCAGGTGTCACCACTCACCTGCACGGTCCAATACAGCTTTTTTCGGAGCACATCAGCATAAGGCTGAACCAAAAACAATCCATGACATTCATAATAGGCAATATGCTGGGAAAATCTTTAGGTGGAAAGATGACACGCCAGCAGGAGTACTGGAACAAGCAAAGCACCTGGATCTACATGCTCAGATACTGGCACCTAAACAGACTCTCCCAGCTTTATTTTACAGAAAGAAAACACTCTGGGGGCAGCTGGGTTTTCCATCTGCCACTCTTCCCTACTTGTATGACAGCTGCCTTTTAAAGATGAGGAAGTTGAGAGACAGAAAGATGACACTGACTCAGCCAAATTAGCCTCATCTTCAGAGAGATTTCCATGGAAATGGAGCAGAACATACTTCTCATTCCTACCCAGATCCTCTCAATCACCTGCTGTGCCCAGCACTCTCCAGTGACAAAGTTGTAGGCCAAGAGGTGCTAACAGCCAGTATGGTTAGAAATGGGGGGATGCAAAAATGAACAAATATAAATACAAGTCCTCTATGGTGCCACACGTTCAGTTTAATGACCTGGGACTTCCGCTGAGGAGCATCCTGGGGTGATGTCCTACACTCTTTGCTCTAACCACAGAACAATTAGCCTCATGTCATGGAACGGACATAACACATCCTGGTGTGATTAAAAGCTCTAACCCAACATATGCCTCTCTTTGGTGTATGTGCGAGCAGTGCTGCCTACAGCTGCACTTAAATGGAAACATACTGCATAAATATTGATACTTGCTGTGATTAATATTGCTATTTATATTAGCAATGAATTGGGTTCACATAAAAATAATTAGCACAGCATACATGGGTATTATTTACTACTAATTATATCATAGTTCATTTCACCAACAGCAAAGAGTCAGCAAGTCAATAACAACCAATGATTAATAGAGAGAATATATTACTTTAAAATAACCCCTGTGTAACTCCCTGTGTTATAAAGAAATACTATTAGGAAGTCCCTGGATAATTGCTTCAGGTGAGTTCCTGACCAGAGTTACTACTGCTAACATAAATTGCAAATGCAATTATAGGATAATAAATAATAAGGATTAAAAAAAAGAGTGTTACTCAGTGGTTTTATTTGTTCATTTTCTGGCTCTTTTTGTTTGTTTGTTTGTTTTCCCCTTCACACATCTAGGCTTAGGGGTGACTGGGCAGACCAAAGCACGAGCTCTACCATTCTGCAACTCCTCACCCCCAGCACTCTGACCACTCTGGGAGCAAGTTGGTGTCACTCAAATCCCCCCATTCAGGAGCACCCAGAGCCGCTCCACCTTCCATCTAAGAGCTCTAAATACACTCTTAGAAAACACCTCACAGAGAAAACTTGGGCAATTGCAGCCCAATCAGTACCACCCAGGCAGCAGCACGAATATAACAAATGTAATAAAGCCAGACAACGAAATCCTTCCCGGAGCCCACCTCCTGCATCTGCCCAGCCTCCTCCTCTCCCAGCTCCCCTGAGCACCTCAGTTAGCCATGCTCATTGCCATCTGGAAAGCAGGGACACTGCCGCTGCTCCAGCACTCACAGGCTATCAGGAGACCTTGTTTACTGGAGTTTGTGAAGAAAACTGAGATTTTTGGGATGAAATGAGTTGTCATCAGCTCTGTTCTGCAAGATGCGGCTCTGGCCTGGATCCAGCAAGGCACTTAAGCACTTGGTTATCCCTTAAAAACATAGAGCAACTATTCCACTAATGGTATCACAGAAAATATATTCAAAAGAGCTTAAAAAATAGCATAGACAAAATAGGGCAATGTAATGCAAGTGCTGATTCCAAACACAAGAAGAATGGTTTCGTGTTGCTGTCAAGAGCAGTCTTCTCACCTTTGGCTTCTGACGGCACCTGCAACATTTAAACAGATGAAAGTGGTCACATGTCAAAGCTGGAATAAAAAACTTTGAAGGATAAAGATTCATAGGTAATTTCAAGACAGCAAATGCATCTCTTTGCTCATCACTGATTAGGTAAGATGAACTTGGATGTAAGTTAATATTTTTTTGCCAATATCTGTCTAACTCGCAGCCAGGTAAGGAAAGCTAAATAATCCCAGGATATGGCTCACAGCCAGACATCATCCCAGCCAGGGCTCCCACACAGCAGCTCTGTGGTGTGCTACTGCCCCCGTGTGCAACAAACAGTCCTAACAGCGATCCCTGGGAAATGGTCTGGCTTTTCATCATCACAGAGCTGGTGGAGTGACAGAGAGAAAACGTCCTGCTGCCCTGCACCTGAAAAATCCAGGGAATATTTCAGTGTGGGGATGTGTCTGACTCTGTTACCTTGTGAATGATAGGACACTGTCCCTTCTCGATTATTCTGTAAGAATACACCTGGGACAGGCATTTGTAACAATCTTGTTGCAGCACAAAAAAGAATGGAACTTAAGATACCAGAGGTGAGATTTTTTGGAACAGCTCAACTCTTATTTGACTACAAAAATACTCAGAATTAGAAGGGTTTTAGTGCATTAACTGAAGTGCTTTTAAAAAATTTATTTGAGAATGTTACTTTATGAAGAGCAGGTCTCTCTGGAAAAAATAATAAAAAAAAAAAAAGTACTTTTAAACATGAGGCTGACCATAGTGCAGGGCCTGGAAGAGCTCTGGAAATGCCTCAGTGGTCAGTACAAACACCCAAAAGGAGACAACACAGACAATTCATTAAAAAAGCAGCAGAAATTCTCAGTTCTGATCAGCTGCCATGGAACAAAGGTTTCTCTCCACGCAGAAAGCAAAACCAATTTCCTCTCCTGTGAGACTTTTCAGCTGCCACTCACCCAGTGATCTCCATCTGCAGACACAGCTAAAAGTCAAAATTTCTGATGAGGAATCAAAAAATACTCAAGGAAAGAAAAATTCAGGTTTATCATTTCACTTTTATTTCAATCAAAACCAATACTTCTAGCTTTAAATGTTGCTAACAATGTCAAATAACAAAGCCCATTTTGTCATTTTTAAAATGTTTAAACAGGACATATTGAAATTAATCAAGAAAGGAAATTGCTGCAGAAAATCTGCTACTTTCTCTTGCCTACAAATCCAGTTTTATAATCAGCGGGTTTTGATTAAAAACAACATTGGCAAATGGCAAAAATTCTCAACAGCTGTACTGGGTACCTTGAGAAATTAATTGCTCAGCAAGCACTTCTCTTCCTGTCTAAACAGCTCATTGTCCCACCTGATGTAAATGAAAGCAGGGCCACGCTCCCATGCCTGCCCCACTCCTCTGCCAACACCGGTCTCAGGGCTCTTGTCCCCAGCACTGGCCTTGCAAGCCAAAGGGCTACAGGGACAGGGACACTTCCATTAGAGCACTTCTTGGTTCTCGCTCCTGGAGACTGGCATGCCATGTGCCAAGCATGGTTTGTGCCAATCTCCCAGGTGCCATCTCACTTTCAACATGAGTTGAATGAGTCAGAAAGCAGCACAGGGGAGTACAGCATCTGTCCTGCTCTGCTCCCAGATCCCAGGATTTAAAAACATGCACTGCCATCTCTGGAGCAGAAGCTCGGCTGTCAGGGTCGCCAAGCAGGCTGATTGCACACAGAAGACCAGCCAAGACAACATCAGAGTTCAAGGACAAGAGTGTGACAAGGACCTGTGCCCATGATTCTTCTCAGGAAATAGGATGACCCATCTCTTATTCTCAAATCATAGCAACTTGCCTTTTTTTTAGCAGAAACTGGGGACTGAGAAATCCCCTCGTTGCATTTGAGATCCTTTCCAAAAGGGAATTGGACCACTTCCACTGTCTTTCAATTGAGTCCACAGAGCCCTGGGCATCCATAGGCTTGTTCTAAGGGAGCCACCAAAGTAACCAAGAAAATGACAGTTGATTTACCCACAGGCTTGTACCAACACAGGAAAGCTTTTAGGAGTCACACTGGAAGAGAACAAAAAGCGCTTTTCTTCTGCAGTGGTCTCATATCCTCAGTTCAGGTCATGGGGAAGGTCTTTGACAGTCACTGTCACCAAGTGCTTCAGTGACACTGCTCTGGGGGTGAACCCCTGATTTGGGCCTCTGACACACTGCAGGAAATGTTTTGTTTGGAGTTAATATTCTACCAATGAAGGTAGGGTATTATATGCTTGTACTCTGCAGGAAGGTGCAGAGTACAAGCCCCAGAGAGGTGACAGTGGAATGGCTCACAGGCACCTTCCAGACTGACTGGGCTACAACACACCATGGGAAACAGAAGGCTGGTCCCACCCTCACACCTCCTTCTTCCTACACCAAAGGCATAATAGACATGGAAAACAGCTACATTTTAAAGCTCCAAAACAGTACCTCATGTTCTGGCCAGACCTAACCTTGTCTATGTAGTAGGTCAGCAATGGGCTTTTCTGTGCCCTTTCCAACTAGCAGAAATATTCCTTTGTATTTCCATTTTACCTGTAGTTTCTGTCTTTCAAGATAAATTAAGCCTTTGAATGCAACATTAAGTTCCCAATGAAAAGCAGACACCTAGAGAGAGTCAAAGCTGTAATGGACACCAACATACCTGCCAGGTGTAAGCAGCTCCTCCACAAAGCCTGGTGGACCACTGCAGAACATTCCAAGCCACACAGCCTCCATCCTTCACACACATGCATGGCAGGAAAGACATATGATGTATGGTTCCCCACAGAACTTTATTAGCACATTCAGGTTTGTGAAAATATGCAGGCTAAGCTTTTTCAGGTGTTTCTTTGTTTTGGTTTGGTTTTTAAATAAGATATTTTCCACTAACAAAACTGATTTTTAAGTATGGAACAGTCATTTGCCAGGTTTTCAAAGCCATCTGTTTTCAAAGCCTACCTTCCTTGTTGTTTACCACAGGCTGTCTATCTGTTTTAACAACCTCCACTGGGATTTCACATACCTCATTATGCAAAATCACTACTTATGCATTCACTACAGCACTTGTCTAACTAATCTGCACTCACAACACCTCCCACAGAAGATGCAGCATCCCTCTTCAGAGGCTGCAGATCAAAAACAATAGTAGCTGGTGTCATAGCAAGACAAAACACAGCCTCCTGTGAATTACTGTTGTGATACAGGCCTAATCCATGACTGCTCAGAGCTACTAAAGTATGATAGAAAAATACCATATCACAAGAGATTTTGTATCATATAGAAGATAAAAACCATCTATTTTTAATGTTCAGACTTCTGCTTTTCTTCATCAAGGGATTCCAAGTATTTTGGTCTCCTTGGCAATTTGACGAGCACCCTCAATCTACTGTGAAGTGCCTCAAGATCTACTGTTTGGTTCATTCCTGGCACCATGTGCTTTTCTTTCCAGATTTCCATCTCTATCAGGAGCTCTAACCTTGGACAGAGCTGAAGTTGCTGTTCTCAGCCCTCCTCTGCCTACTGCTCCACCCTCCTCCAGAGGTGTCTGCAGAAGCAGCAGATCATTGACAACAGACTTTCCAAACTGCTCCAGTCTACCATGTCCAGGCCAGCACTGATACAATCCATCACATTCAGAGCTTGGTGGGGGATGGTTTAATTCATGAATTATTAACACAAGAGACTATAACGCCTGGCACCATTATGGCTGTGTCACAGAAGATCCTCAGGTAGGTTAAAATCCAGAGAGAAAAAGAGAAGAAAATAAATTTCTCTATTGGCATATTAGACCCACCGTATATAGTATTTTCCAAATCATTAAAAACAAGATAACACAGAATTTATTAATATTATTTCCCTGAAATTAATTCAATACCTCATCTTCCTTGAAAAACACATCTACTACCTCTATCTGTCAATATACTGCAAATGTGAGAGCTAAATGTAAAGGCAAAACTTGTCGTTCTTACATCTTTAAGCACATCTCTGAGTCACAGCTGCAATGACACTGCTATGGAAAAATATAAGTCTAAAATTCAAAGGAACAAAGTGACTTTAAATTATGTTTATTTTACATGGAGAGCAAGGGGAATTCTTGTTGAGCAAAGCACAAGAGATTGAGGCTGGCAACAGAAAAGTGAAGTTTCATAGTTTAGTTATAATTTCTCAGGAAAAAAAATATAATACATCCATCCTATAAAAGGCTTTTCATCTACCAAACCAAAAATGTTTTCTGGGTGAGGTAAGCATCACATCGCTATCCCATTTCATATCTAAGCAAACAAGAGACTGGAAATAAAACAAGAGGTGACCTTTCCAAAATGTGGACCTGAAACAGGTGCAAGAACCAGAACTCTCCACCCTGCTGCCTCGACTTCATTTCCCACTTGGAGTGCTATTGCATCAGAGCCTCGAAGTGCTCCTTGGGGTCACTCCTGTGGCACAGCACAGCATCAGCACTGCCACAGTCAGGGACTGCCATGCCAGAGCCTCAGTGCTCAGGGGGAAGAGGGGATGAGAGAAGGTCCTGCCCACTGAGACAGTCACTGCTAAAGGAGATTTAAACTGCCAGTTTGGGAACTGGCTCTGATTTTACCTCAAGCTGCAGCTTGTGAGGGCCAGACAGAAATGCCACAAATCTGTCACCACCTCATAGGAGCCTTGGCCCTCCCAAAGTAAAAATGTGCTTTTGTGGAGTGACTGCTCACAGAGTGAGACTCCAGAAGAGAACTCCTTGCAATGGCCATGCTCCTGCCTCACAGCATGACAGAACAAACCCAGAGCCAGTGTGTGCATTTCTTTGTGTTTTTGCTTTCCTCTGTCACAAAAGGGAAATCACTCTAAACACTCACTGTTGCAAACCATTTTATGCCTAAATAAGCTTTTTTTTATAAATGCCTTTATATTGCAAAAGACTGAATTAATATAGCCGCATTAACATTTTTCTATGTAAGGAAAAAAAATTCACTCAAACCTATTATTTTTAAACACTAATTAAGTTTGTATACACCTATATGATACATCTTAACTACCACATAAACTACTGTTTCTTTTCCCTGCATTTGTGTTACTTGGCTGGTTTGTTGTTCTCCGCATTGCAGGTTCAACAAGTACCTGCATTTTGCCAGGGGAACACCTCATATACTCTTGGTTGATACAAGTCTGCCAGCACAGATGTTCACTGAAACAGCTCTAAATGCTTGATGTTCCTTGTACACTTACAAAATGTGTCAGGCCCATCACTAGGATTAAACACAGTCATGTACTAACACAGGAAATGGCAGATATGGATCAGGATTATGTCAGCATAGGCACTGGTTAAATGCAGAATAAAGAGGAGGCCTTGCACAAAGTTGTCCAAATGATTTATATGAATGCCAGCTACAAATAGGATCAGATTAACTTTCAGCTTTGGTAAATACTAGTTTCCCTGGAACCAAATCCTCTACTTCTACAGACTCTGCTAGAAACAGCAGATTGGCTATCCAAGGGGCATCATGATTCCAACACTTAAGAAGAGTGGTTGGATGGCCCTGAGGCAAAACCTCATTTGTTTGGATTACAGGTGGGATAACTAGGACAAACATACAAAATGTTTGTATTTAAACTAATACCCTCTCATCAGGAACAGTTCTATTCCTCGTTGCACAGATGGTTTTCCAAACAGCACAGAGCAGCAGAAATCATCTTGGCATTGTTCTTAAATATTCCTTGTTAGCTCACTCCTGACATAATTTGGAAAACCTCTAGAATGGGAATTGAAACTGCATTGAACATTAACCCAATGGAAGACAAGCTGCTGGAGACAAACATAGCAGAAGCAAACATCCTATAAAAAACTGAACTAAGTGGTATCAGGAGCCCCAGCCCCTGCACTGTCAGAAGTGTCAGAGCAGCAGCACTGTGTCACCACAGAGGTGGATCCAGGCACCCCAAACCCTGAGCCACAGCAGGTCAGCCAGGCGCTGACAGAGGGATGTGCTCTGCATTGGACGAATGCTCAGACGTGTGTTTATCCAAGAGACAGCAACTCTTCTTCAGGCTTGTTTGGTGGCACAGAGAGTTTCCATCAACAGCTGCACCACCCACCCCATTGCTCCCATTTCAGACCCCACTGCTCCACACATGCTTTTGCTTAAGGCAGGAGAAGGAATAATTTCTCACAGTTCTCTTTGGCATAACACGGTTGCCAGAACCTGGCAGAACATTTTGATCATGAAGTGGCCAGAGGAGGGAGGAGCATCCCTCAAATGCACTGTTGGCACTACAGCAATAGAACATTATTTTTTAAAAAGAGTTTAATGTGAGATTCCTGTCAACACTTATTTAACAAGCACTCACTCCCCATTTCCTCTTTGACCTCGAAAGTACTCCTCATTCCAATACTTAAGCACCACACTAAAACAAAATATCAAAGGGTCCAAACTACAGCACAGAGGATGGATATAAATATCAGTCCTTTTGCTTCTAATGGGGCTTGAAATTAACACCACTTTTCTATTTCAGCACAATTTTTCAGAGAGTTTAAATTCTTTCGGACAAGGGCCACTTCCTCTTACTCCAAGGTCTGCGGAGTGTGAGGCTAAAAGATGGGTCTTGGCTGCTGCAGGGGTGATCAGAGAAGACACAAAGACTGCTTGCAAAATCCTCCCATAGCAGGAAGCACAGAGAATATACAGGTAATATTTAATATATACTTATAAGTGGAAAGATAGTTCTCTGCAGTTTTTAGCCATTTTCAAGAGGAATAATCTTCAGTACATTACTTGAAAAATCTTCATTAAATAATCAAGTGGTAAAGATTAAGCTATAAAATGCAGTTACTGAGCAAACTCCAGAGTTAGGATTATAGATCAGCCTTAGAATTAACTTTGACAGCAAACACTGGGGAGAAACAAAGATTTTGCTCATCTGTGGGTTTATCTTTCGGGGATCCTTTGGCTCCAAAGACCTCAGGGCCTAAGAGGTTCCCAGTCCTTATAGAACGCATATAGAATATCTGTCTATATTCTCTATACAGAATCATAGTATCATAGAATTGTTTAGGTTGGAAAATACCTTTCAGATCAGGTCCAACCATTAGCCAAGCACTGCCAAGCCCACCACTAAAATACATCCCCAAGTACCACATCTACATGTTTTTTATAAACTTCCAAGGACGGTGACTCCACCACTGTCCTGGGTAGCCTGTGACAGTGCTTGACAGCCCATTCAGTGAAGAAATTTTCTCCAATATTCAATCAAAACCTCCTGGTGCAACTTGAGGACATTTCCCCTTATACTGTCCCTTGTTCCCTGAGAGCAGAGCCCGACCCCCATGGCTCCCCTCTCCTGTCAGGGAGTTGCAGAGGGTGAGAAGGTTCTCCCTGAGCTTCCTTTTCTCCAGGCTGAGCCCCTACAGCTCCCTCAGCTGCTCCTGCTGCTCCAGACCATTCCCCAGCTCTACAGCCCTTCTCTGGACATGCTCCAGTATCTCAGTGTCTTACCTCCTTGTACTCAACCAGAAGAGCTTCTACTACCAGTTTGCAAATGGAAAAACATCCTGCTAGACTGATTCAACCTACAGTAACACTATGACACCTCTCCTACAGGTATCTGCAAAGTACAGGAAACGGAGAAATTCTCAAAATCCGTGATGAACATAGAGAGCTGAAATCCCATTGAACATCAGGATTTATGCTCTCAGGTTAGATAACTTGTTTTAACTACTGCCTTGAAGGATTCCTCTGCCCAAAAAGATTTCCAAAGCTCCCTCGGCTCCTACACATCTCTCACAGCCAACCTAATCAATAATGAGGTGAGCGAGGGAAGACCTGCTGCTCACACTGCTCTACTCCCTGTGTGCTTGGGGCTTACACTGCAAAATCTCAAGGACCTACATTCCAAATTTTGAGTCAATATGTTTAAATAAACTAATAAAATCCATAGTATTCAGCAGTCTTTCTTCCCTGAAAAAGCCTAAAACCACATAAAGTGCTCCCTGATTTCTCCTTGAAGAGCATGATTAACCAAACCCGAAGGCTGCTGGATAGCCAGGTGCAGGCTGGTTCACAGAGATACCAGCACTAGTGGGAAGCATTTGTGATGCACTGGAGAAACCCTGCAGCAAAGGGTACAGCACATATGATGTGTTCATTTTTAATACCAATAAACACTCCAGTTTCCCAACAGCCCTTCAGAGTTCTCCGGTGTCAGAAACCTGGCAACAAGACTGCACCTGCGATGTGTTCGCCTTTAAATCTTGACATCACAGGAATATATTAATCAGAGAGATTTAGGTTTGGATTAATATTTTTGCCCCAGCTTAGTTCTAGAAATGAGTGGTTTGAAACTGCCAGCATTAGGATGATTGCTTTACTATGTCATTTAAATTTGGATTTTGCAGCAAGGCTGCAGAGAATTTAATTTACTCCTTTTATAGCTTAACTCGCAGCTACAACATCAATATTAGAAGAAGAAATGTCATTTCTAATTTAACTTAATTTTTAAAGAACATGTTTCGTTAACCTTTCATATATAATATCTTTATATTTTACTTGAAAAACATCTCTTTTAAGTAATAAAGAAGGCTAATATGAAAGCTGATATTCAGTTAACCCATATTTTCAAAGTAAACAAGCCCTTTTTGCATAAATGGAGGCTATCAACCAGCTTTGGTCTATCTTCCCTGAGCTCACAAGAAAAGAAATGTACCCCAGAAAAGAAATAACCAGAACACATTCCATGAAGATTTGAACTGGGCTTTTTCTGTAGGCAAAGCCAGTGGCTGTCACCACAAACCATGCTACCAGGGTATGGAGTTCTCTCCTTTTTAGAGACTGTGGGCATATTTATGATTTTTGAAAAGCCAACATTCTACCCTGAGATTGGAAGCTATATATTAGCTGTCTTCAATTAAAATATTTAAGCTTGGGTTTTAAATCAAGCTTCAGCTCAAGCTTAGATTCCTTGCTTCTAAGGTTCTGGTCCCATGTAATGCATCCTATTAAAGAACAGGGAAGCAAAATCAGTACGTATGTGATTTAAGAGGCACACTGCAACCATTTTAAAACCAATTCTCTCTTCTCAAAATACTATAGGGGAAAACCTCCTACTCTAAACCTTAGCTAGACTCCATCCCGACCCCTTAGGCCAGGAACTCAAAACATGAATGCTGTCCTTTTTAAAGTCTTCTTTTAATTGTTTAAAACCTCTTGTAAAGTTTGCGTTGTCTTAGCTATACCCTTTGAGTTAAGATGGCACCTTAAAATGGATATTTAATGAACCAAACATGAAGTTCAAGTTTTGATGAAAAATACTAGTCTAACCTTTCCTATGCTTTTGCAATTACTGCCTCGCTCAGTTCCAATTTTCTCTCCTTTATTAACAATCGCCTTTAAATCAGGTAACCATAGTGATGCTTTTCAACCTGGATGTCTTTTGTTTGGTTTGCTTGAAGATGAAGTCACAACACAATTTTTATCAACAGCTCTTATGAAAAACTGAACATCGAGACTGGCATTATTTCAAGGAAGGTATGAGAGACAGGGACTTTCCATGGAAAAAACTTATTTAGCTTCAGCTTTAAATAGAAAGAAAGTACAGTGCCTGTTAGTACAATATTCTTACCTCAATTTAGAGCAGATTTGAGTTCTCCTAAACTTATTTCATTCTGCTGACATATACAGACAGTGAATTGGAGTGAGAATCTGAACTTGTGTAAGCAGTTCCTTAATGTCTGTGATAGGTCACAAAACACACTGTGCCATGTGTTTCCCATGTGCTGATGGCACCAAGTCAGCAGAGACCAGCATGAAAGATCAGGACACCCTGGCACAGAGACTACGGAGCTCAAGGGATTTCATTAGCTATTTCATTAGCTTTGATACAAAAGCAAAGACCTCTAGCAGTAACTACATTATATTTAAAAAATTTTAAATCTATAAATCTTCAGCCTAATTTTTTCAGAAGGGGCATAAAGGTGGATCACATATTAACTCTCCTTACCCATGGCTCCATGTGTCACACAGAATCTCAGAGGTGTGAGGGAGTCTTGGTTTGACATGGTTCTGGCAGCACATAGATACTCTTTACAAATCCATTATGTATCACAGAGTACCTATAACTCCAGTCTTACTTAAAAAAGGCATTGCCAACATAAATTTTCACCAAAAATAAGCTTAACACTGTACCCTACAGAGTACACTGCACAGCTCAAATGTGCCAGATATTTCCGCCAAGAATATTTTGGATTGAACTGTAAGAGTGGAAATGCCATCTGGCAAAAAAAGAACAAAAAACTGTAACAAAATGGAAATATTTTGTTTTATTTGAAAACACCTTGCTGGTTACCTCTAAACTAAAGATTACCATATGAATGCATGAAAATTCTTCGGTCTTCTTTTTATTCTCTTGAGGCTGTCCCAGTCCCACCACAGCCTTTCTGAGTCTCAGGGATGGCCTTACACAAATTCAGCCATTGCTTCAGCCCTGGATCAATCCTGGAACTGGATTACAGTCCACTTCTATGGACTATAGTGCAGAAATACCTTGCCTTGGATAGCTGCAGGAATGTTGCTTTGAATACTTCCCCTCCCACAGGTGGTATGTCATTAGACTGAACTTACGCCATTGTCTTTGTGAACTGCTTATGTACATAAATTATCTTGTGATTAAGTGTATGCAGACTGGGGGCAAAGAACCATTTATGATATTGCTTGTGCCCAAGAAAGATTAATTTTAAGTTAAAGAGGCACTATGTCCAGCATTAATACTGGAAAGATTGGGTCACTGCATGATCTAGTACTCTTTTCACCTGAAATTACCAACACTATCACATTATCATTCTGATCTGAACTTCCTGCAAGGAGTCTTTTTTGACCTCTAGAAGGTCCTATTTAGCTGTACTGTTACCCCTCAGACCAGTCACTTCCTTCAGCTACAGGATTCTCCTCCACACAGAGAGGCCTTCTCACTTCTCATCCACTGGAAGTACTAGGCTTTGTACAGGCTTCAGATCAGGACACCACACTAGCTGCAAAACAGCATATCTGACAGTCTGGACAAAATTTTCTTGTAGTTTTTCCAAGGGAAAAGAGATCCAATGACTCTTTCCAAAGGGATTTGTTTCTCAGTCCTTCTAGTAAGATGCTTACTACCGTGTACTGTGTAGGCTGCACAAACTATGTTGCTGAGGCAATTTTCTCTTCTCAGCTGAGACCTCGTGTTTAATCACAATACAGAACGAGCCCCAATACACACAGGCTGCTACTACAGTTTGTAACTGCAGGCAAAACACAGAGCCTAGTCACCGCAACACTGTGTTTAGTTTGCCTTTTCCCTGAAGTGTCCCTCCTCTCTCATGTCACATTTTTACCTTCAAGCAAAAGTGCTAAGTACATTTAAGACTGGCAATTCCCCAGGATTATATTTTTTAAATAAATCAGATTTTCTGTTGCTATAGCCCATTCACCTCATCTCCCTCCCTCTGACAACTGCAAGTGGAAAGCTGATCCCCCAAAGTGTGTTTCCTGTGGCAGAGCTTGGTGCCAGCCCTGCACATCCCTGCAGCACATGCCTGGTCAACAGTGTCCACACTCAGTGCTTCTCAATGTTCTCCTTCCCTCCACAGTGACCACTCAGAACAACCACCCTCTTACCACACTCATCAACTCTCCCAAGAGCTTTCTGCTACTGCCACAGCAGTCTAATGAGAAAGTCAAAGACAACAACCTCCCAGAAGACCACTGAACCTACACACCAGCAGCCCCAGTGCGGAGCTCTTTCCAACTTTTCCTCTTTAACTTCTGTTGAAAAATCTTGGAAATTTTGTACTTGCTGTGGGAATGTTTGTACATTTTGGCCAAAATCTGGTCTCCTATAAGCAACTGTAGGATGAAAGGAAAATAAAAGTCAGACTGGGGAACCCAGGTCTGCTCTTTGCCTGCCCATCTGGAGAGCCCCAAATCATGGCTTTTTCTGTGGGGTGGGGATTAGCATCTGCCTGAATCCTTTAGGTTTTCATACAGAGAGGAAAATGTTCTCCCATTTTGGATCTCTTTCAAGGCTCATTCCTAAATCATGGCCTGCAAGTTTGCTCCAGACCAAGGGAAAACAAAAGAAAGCAAACAAACATGCCTTGTCCCTGAGAACAATGTGCATAGCACAGAGCACTACCCGGCAAAGGCATTGCCACCTGAGCTGCAGTGGCCTGAGGCCACCACCTGACACTGCCTTTGGTCTTTGGCAGAGGTGACTGGACACTGCCACCTTACTGGGGACAGTGGGACAGAAGCTTCTCAGTGAGCTGACCCTGACAGTATCTGGCATTTCTCTAAAACCACCTGCACCTGAAGGTTCAGAAACCATTCTGAGGAAAAGAATACCCTCACCTGCAGTATCACTTACAGTAAACAACCTCAAGATTAAAAATTTTTAAAAACACGGTGGGTTGACCCTGACTGGAGGCCAGGTGTCCACCAAAGTTGCTCTGTCACTCCACTCCTCAGCTGGGCAGGGGAAAGAAAATGCAACAAAAGGCTCATGGGTGGAGATTAAGACAGGGAGAGATCACTCACCCATTACTATCACAGGCAAACAGACTGGATTTGGGGAAATTAATTTATTACCAATCAAAGCAGAACAGGACAATATGAAATAAAACCCAGTCTTAAAACCTTCCCCACACCTTAATACTTTCTTCCCAGGCTGAACTTTAGTCATGATTTTCTCTCCCTCCTCCTCCCAGTGGCACAGGGGGACAGAGAATGGGGATGTGGTCAGTTCATCACACTGCTGTCTCTGCTTTGCCTTCCTCTGCAGTGGGAGGCATCCTCACACTGCCCCAGTTCCAGCGTGGGCTCCTCCATGGGCTGCAGGGGCACAGCTGCAGGGGCACTGTGGGCTGCAGGGGAACCTCAGTGCCTGGAGCACCTCCTGCCCTTCTTGCACTGCCCTGGGGGTCTGCAGAGATGTTTTTCTCACATACTCACTCCTCTGCCTGGCTGACGCTGCCTCCCCCTGTTACCTCAGAGGTGCTACCCCTGATGGGCCCAGCCTTGGCCAGTGGTACACCTGCCTCAGAGCCAGCTGGCATTGGCTCCACAGGACACAGAAGCTGTAGCCCCCCCACTAGCAAAACTTTGTCACACAAACAAAACACAAAAATTAAAACCCAGACTGCTACACAACCTTTGTGGGTTAAGCCTGACTTCAAAGGAAGGAAGGAATGCAAGTTCTGACTAACATTTTAGATCAAAAAGAAGCTAAAACACTATGCCTGACACTCACAGGACCACCAGAAGAAATTCAGAAGAATGTTTTGTGTTCAAGAAGAAGGATTTGTGGGGTATTTTTCTCATGGCTCCCACCAAACAAGACTGTGGAAGAAACCAAAGACACTTACCATCACATCCAGCCCACACACTGCACACAGATCACTGACCATCTCCATGATGGCCTAAACCAAAGCAGCTTCTTCACTTAAACCCCAGAGCATTTCACTTAATGCCACACTGAAAAACTTTTATGATTCTTGTGTTTCAAATGATTTTATAAATTTTTTCTTTAATTTATCCCATTTTCAAATGGAGGGGGGACAATTCTCCTTTCCATAAAAAGGTATATCCCTCTTCATATATTTTTATAGTACAACAAACAAAACATTAATTAAGAGCAAGCTTCCATGAATTTACTCTTTCCTCTGTGTAGGTGCACTTTTATGCTTGTTACCTGCCTTGTAACTTCCTGTTTTCATTATGTCTTTCTTCTTCCCTACAGCTTCCCTAAAGACTATATCCACTTTAGCCTAAAGAGATAGAGATGATGTACCACACATGGTGACTAATAGCACAGCAAGACCAAAATTCAAACATATATATCTGGACCAACATTTTGACTTTCCAGTTAAACTTGCCTTAATTAGCATGCAACAAGCAGTAGGATTTTTACTACCAAGATTTAAAACGAGAGATTCATGTTGTGTCTCAAGTTGATTTATATATAAGTAATATTTTATTTACTTTAGAAAATGGGTATTTTACTCTATTTCAACGCTGGAGGGGGTGATGCAGTTTTTAATTAGTTTACTGTTTTCACTTTTTTAATGTCAAGAAAACAAATGGAGCAATATAAAAATAATAACAAAACAGCTAACATGGGGGTCTCTAATGTAAGAGTAAAAGGAGCACTTTCAAAGCACTTGCAAAGTCCCAGCCACATGATTCCCATTAACTGTAATGAGCACTGGACAGATAAATTCACACATGTTGCTTTGAAGATTTATACTAAATTGGCCTCATCTTTGTTAGCACTGAAGGAATACTGATGCTATACAATATAAAAGAGAAATCTTTCAATTTGCCCCCTGCAATCTTCTTCATTATCCACAGAATTCTCCTGCAGCCAGTCATAACAGAGATTCATAATCTCTCCAGTTTTACAGACTGTTAGAAATATTAACTATAGCACAACAGTCACTCTCTGCAGAACTGAGTGCTCAAATGCTCCTTTGTTTAAGCACAGGCCCAGCTAGTTGTGCTCTGAAGCACATCAAAGGCCTGAACAAGTGGAACAGCACAGGGAGAAAGCTGCTGCTGTGGAAGCCAATCCATATTACCTTGCCAAGTCTTTAATTGCTGTGCATGTACATTTGGCTTGATCTTTTGCTGCTTTGAAGATATTAGCTTCAATTAATCCTAAAATGACCTCAAGTTATGAGCTTTGGGGGGAAAAAGAAAACAAAAGAAAACAAAAGAAACCCAGAAAATGGCACACAACCAGCCTGAGCTGCTTTCCCTTTTATTTCCTTCTTTTCCTCCTTTCTCCTCTTGTCCGTTTCAGGACAGGATTTAGTTTTCACGGCCAATGCTAAACAGACCCACAAATGAAGGTTCTTCCCTGCTCCCGAGGCCAGGGGAGCCCTAGGCTGTGCAGGCAGGTGAGTCCCCAGCACTCGCTCTCTGCTCCCTGCTGTCAGAGCAGCTGCTGGCTCAGACGTGGCACGTGCAGCACAAACACCCTGCAGCTGATGCAACTAGCCAACATAAACAACAGTAACATGAACACAAAATCCCAGAATACATGGATCCAAAACTATTCTTCAACTAAAGGGCTTTGTAAACGGAGGATTTACACGAGCTACCAAAGGGAGCTGAGGACTGCACTGCTACTGGTGCTCACAAAAGCCCTTGTCACCATCTTCCTACCTACCATTTTCATCCCAGTGAATACAAAGCTTCTAAAATTAGTCATTTCAGGGTTTTATGAAGGGGGCATACCAACACTCTTAGTACCCAGAGACTCATACTGAAAAAATCTATATAAGACTTTGCTTAAAATTGGGGAGAAAAAACTCCCAATCCACCACAAATTCTAAGGTCTCAAATAACATTCCTGTACCAGAGTCAGAAATCAAAACTGCAATGCAAGCATGTGCTCTCTGACAACTTGCAAAAAAAATCCCCAGAACTCAAAGCCCTAGAAAGAAGCAATCCTTGAATCTTTTGCTTCTGCTACAGCACCATAAGCACGGCTCAGCCTCCTGGCTCTGCTCTGAGTGTAACCACTGGAGAGCACCTTAAGAGAGCAGCAGGGGCTCCTCCTCAGGACAGCCCTTTCACGAGGAAAAACTCTTTTGCATTTTAAAACAAGTAGTAAAACCGAAGATGTCTGAGGCTTCTTCTCACTGCAGGCACACTCCTGGTCACGGGCTGCGAACTGCCCTGTCCTCACGCACCACAGCTGGGAGAGGCAACAGCAAGAAGCACCTTCTTAAGCTTTCTCTTGCTTTTTCTGCATGCATTTTCCTTCAGTGGATTATTTTTTGTTGTTTTCTAAGGAGATGACATTTTTGTGCTGCTCCTTCTGACACATCAGATGCAAACATTACTGAATCAGACTCATATTTCTTGAGTTTCCTCCAAATCAAAAGATTATTGAACTACTCAGAATTACCTCTGTGTCAGCACATTCCTTCAAGGACAATACTGTCTTTTTCCCTTGTCAATTAATTTGCTCATTGCAACACAAGTTTATTGAAGGCTCTCTAAGTCTTTATTAATGCTCTTTAACTGCTGTTTCCCATAGCTGCTCTATCTCAGTTTCAAATACTGCCGGAGCAGAATTAACAAGAACTTTCATTATAATCGTTGCTTAAACATGAAATATCCTAAATACCTGTAGTAGCATATTAGCAACTAACTTTAAGCACTGAAATTGAAGTATTTACATCTGGAAAAAAACCCCCAGCATCCCTGTCATTGTACATGCACAGACATACTCATTCTCAAAAAGCCTCCACAAGGCCAGGCACATTTCAATATATTAACACAGAAGGAGAAGGAGTGTCCTGGGTCACTGAGATCCATCAGCCATTGAAACACACAAATGTACCTTACACGCATGTAAGTGTAAGTGTTAAAGGCACATACCTACATTCCCATTGACTCTAGCAGTAAACTGTTTCAAAAAATTCCAATATAAGCTGCCCTAAATGCTAGAAACCTTTTCCTAAATGAAGTCTAAATATGCGTTTGTCAATGTATGTGTCTTTAATCTTGCACCACTGTTGTCTGTGTCATTTAAGCATTTCCCCCCTTCTTCAGCCTTCTCTCTACATCGCAGACACGATCATACCCTGCCCCAGTGCTCATCCTGCATGGCAGAACAAGCCCAACCTTTCAGCTTCAGCTCAGCAGTCCTCTGCAGCTGCTCCTGTATCAATCCATTTGTCCTGTATACAGGTGACCTTACTTGAGCAAGTATTCCAGACGCACTCACTCCTGCCTTACACAACAGCAAAATAAACACCATGGCTATACAATCAATGATTTACTGCATGTACAGTGGAATTGCTCTGATGTTCCTCTTCAGATACTTCAAAATTACAAGACCCACCTTATAAACGGAACGCTTATTACTAGCCCCTAATGACTCATGAATTTTACAAAAATATATTTAACAGTCACTGTGACCACCCTCTGCTCGCAGTTCTGGTCTTTTGCCGTGTAGGCGAAAACTCCCAAAATCACATCACCAATAAGTAGTTAGTGACTTCCAAGCCATTCCTGCTGTAGTTACAGTTAGTGACATACTGGTTTGGGGGCATTCCAGTTTAATGTCTCCCCAGTCCAATACCCCCCTGAATGTCACAAAATGGGGCTGGTTTCTAGCTGTTTCCTTGTACCAGTTTCTACCTTAACTAATAATTTCCAACATGACTCTGTAGCTAATACCTTTGTGAAATCCAAACAGATTAGATCTTAGAGACTCCAAAATCCTGTCATGGCTTTGAAAATGACACCAGTAAGACTTTATGGTTAATGCTATTTTGTTTATTTAATTACATGCTTTGCTGCATATTAGAAGAAGGCAGCCTTTCGTGTTTCTCTGCTCTTGTGATAAGACTGATTGTTCTCTCCTTAATGAATCCTGGGTCTGCAGGTGAGGGAGCCCAGATACAGGCTGGAGCTAAGTCAAGCCGTTTTTACCACTATAAAAAAGTTCTGATTTCAAAGCTCTGCTGCTCTTGGCCAAAAGCTCCAAAGATGCAATGACTGCTAATGAAAGATTTTAGAAAGACAGGGCAATTGTTAATCCCAGTGACACAGAACAGATGGATAGAGTGGGAGCAACTCTTACCCACTCTATCAAATCCGGGCAGCTGTAAGACCCCTTGGAGCTGCAAGCAGAAAGCCCCTCCTGGCTCAGAGGAACTGCTGTGATCTCAGAATGCTCAAAAACTTGACTCTGACCATTCCCATATCATACCTCCTACTCCTATATACTGAATTCCTAAATACCTGCATCCATGGAAGCGAAATACCCAATAGCTTGGGCTTGCACAAAACACTGGTTTAACTTGCCTACCTTAAGACAGCCAAACAACAAATGCACTGTCACTTTACAGTAGCATTAAATGATGTGGATTTTTTTGATGTCCTACACAGGAGTTTGCATCCCATGAAGTGGCAACACTGACATGTGCATGCTGGCTGAATGCCATGAGCCAGACACAATTCAGACAGAGTGGCAAAAAGAGACAAGCTCTTGAACCAAGACTCTGCAGCACAGGAACACTTCCTTCCCAGCACCCACATGAGTCAGCAACAGCTGTATTGTTTCTCCTTCCAAACTCTGTTATCGAGCGTTGTTTGTACACAACAGCATCTTGAAACCTGAAAAGCGATTAAGGATCCTACTATGCCAAACTCACACACAAAGAAGAAGAAGATATAACAAGTATAATTTCAAGCAATTTTAAAAGAAATTTAGAAGTAATTTAAATTAGCCTAATAAAAATACCTAGCCATTGGGAAGAAAGTTTTCAAGTGGTTCTACATTCAAATGCTTTGAAACAATCACATGAAAATTATCAAAAACAATCAGATAAAGAAGTTAATGCAACAGCTCCTCTGACTACATCTTCCTTAGCAGCAGAAAAAAGTTCAGTCTGAGTATGAGAAGTAGAAAAACCGGTTTTATTACAAGCAAATAAACTGAACGAGAGTTACTAACCTAAGGTTTATTTTTTGTTTTGATTGTTACTAACCTATAGGCACCTCGTGAAAGTTGTAAGGCATCCAGTCCAGCTTTGGAGTGCATGTCAGGGACAGAGCGGTCAAGAATAGGGTAATTGCATGTTAACTAAGAATATAGCTTATGCAACCCCAGGCCCACATGGCTGACCATGCGGCCAGATGGAGGCTGACATATTGCCTGAAACTCCGTCCCTGGGGTGAAAGGGGCACAGAAGAGCCAATCCAAGGAGAAGAAACGCCTCCCCACATCATCAACAAAGGCGGACTTTGGGAATGTTTAAAAAGTGGGGTTTTTGAATCGGAAGGTGGGCTCCTAGGGATCCTGTGTGGTCTGGACACCCAACATGTGTTGTCACCAAATTTTTCTTTTCATTATATTCCTTTTGTTTCACAGACTTTTGCCAGTTTTTCCTAAATTTAATAAAAAAAATTTTTCTACCCTGAGCAGAAGGGCCAGCTTTGCTCTCCCCTTGGTTTTACTTTAGTAAAGGAACTACTGACATAGATTTTTGGTTCTGCAGCTTAGTTTATATGACAGTGTATTTCCTAAGATTGGTGAAGTATTTTGGATGTCTGGTTATGCTATTCCCATTAACTTTATTATGTTGCTGAGGAAATGCTTAGTTTACCAATCACATCGTCATCAAAATCCTTCTTTCCCCAAGCACAAATTTAGTAAATCATAACGGTAATTTAATTCTTAATCAAGAGGTCCTTGAGCCTGACTCCCAAGACTCACTTAACAGATTCTGTGATGCATAGTATCAAAATGAAGCTGCTCTGAGTTCACGCCCCTGTCTTCTGCCTTACCATCATTATGAACCTGAAATAAAACACTGTTGTTATTCATGTTCCAGTTGGTCAAGGAATTAATTTTCTGTGGAAAATATTGGTTACAATAAGGATGCAAACAGCATAAAGGTTTCCAAGCCTGAGGAAGCTCCACGGTTCTAATGATCTGTGGCCAGAACTGAAAACAAGATTTGAAAACAAATTTTGCCTTGTCATTGAAAACAAGAGATGACAGTTACTCCTGTACAAATTACGTGTGGGACACTTATTTGGGGGAGAAAAGAAAAGGAAAAAAACCCCCAAAAAACAAAACAACCAAAACCAACCAAAAAACCACAACAAACCTAGCAAAAATTCAGATGGTAGTCTGTGAACCATACTCAGCTATTTTTTAAAGGATAATTAGTTCAGTTGGCCACTGCATAAAAATGAAATGCTTTCCTTACTTGAATAAAATATTACTGCACTGAAAAAAACATGTATATGTACTTATGATTAGAGGCTGAGGTGAGTAATCAGTTGAAAATAAAACAAATTATTTATTTCTTCCCGAAGATTTCTTTCAGCAGTGCTGAGTAAAAAACACCCAAGAGCTAACTTAAAACTTTGAGTGTTGAAACGAAGCAGTTTTCCTTCCACAGTGTTGCAGTTCCCATTCCTTGCAGCAGAGCAACAGCAGCTGACCAGCAGCAGGCACCTGCTGCCACAGCAGAACCCCAAGAGAGAGGTCAACCTGCCCGGCCAGGGGCTTGGTGCCTCCCCACGTGCACCCAGCTGCTGTGGAAACAAGAGAGCTCTGCAAGCCTTACTAGTGCTTCGTCAGGTCATCAAGTTAGTGGAAAATGTTCAGGATCTCATTATAAAAACTTCTCCAAAAACTGTAGGGGCTGAACTTCACAATACTTGTATTAGCACAGAGCATTTCTCAGCCTGAGTTCACCATGTGGTCTGTGATAAATTCTAGTAGGTTCTGTTTGATGAAACAGCTTGGTGTGAAGGAGAAAGCCTTGGAGTATGAATGCTAAAGGCTTGTGTAAAGGTTTACAACAGGATAGTCTTAGGTCTGATAGATTCAAAAATCAAAATCCTGGTGACATAATTACAATAGTGAAGCCCGTGTTTTACTGACAGACTGAAGAGGAGATTGATCAGCATGGGAACTTGTTTATGTGATTTGAAAATACAAAAGGAAAATTGCTAGGAATAAGTATTGAATGTGTTTTGTAGACATAAAATTATATTTACACCTACATATGACAGCATGACACTGCAAACATGTTTAGTATGACTAAAAATACTCTGTCACAAACTTAGATTGGGTGATCTCTTATTAGGAACTCAAGATTCTGCAGAACTAGGAAAACATGAAATCCATTTAGATTTGATGTTTTCTTAATTTGAAGATGATGCACCAAAAGAGATTAAGTAAATGAGGGCAAGATTCCCCTTGAATTCTCCTTTAATTAATATTTTATCTCAGTAAGTAACATATTTGTATAAAAATTTTCAATAAATAATATAAAGCTTTCCAGGTTGGTACTGATGTTGGAAATGGTCCCACATAAATAACCTTTCCAAATGGCAACATGAATAAAAGCAATCAGTGCCATATCTGTCTGTGTTCAGTATAAAGTGAACATTTTAATGCAATCAATAATCCAAAGGTAAAGAGACGATGGCTACACAGCAAGACTTGGTGGGATATAGATTTCAGGTTACAAGTCAACAGAGATATAACAACTCACCCCAGCTGCAGCATATTCCTCAGAGGCCTGCAAGCTCATTCACCACCCAGAGATATTCTCAGGAGCAGATCAAACCACTGAAGGATGATTCTTTCCATGAGCCACCGGATAGAGAGCAGAAAATACAGTCACTGAAGCCCAAGTCACGTGTGCTCTGAGACACAACAGCCATATAAATACGAGCAAGTGAAGTGATATATCTCTATCCTGCACGGAGGCTCCAAGCCTGACTCGGCTGCTGCAGCAAGGAGGTCAGCTACTCCCACCCAACAAACACCTTCATCAGTCAGAGACCAGAATAACATAAGACCACACATTATCCTCTTTATGCAGCCATTCCCAGTGAATATTCCCAGGCACCTACAGCTTCAAGCAAGAGCTGGCATGTACCTTGCATGTGAAATTTACCAGCATCTGAAACCAAACTTTGTGAAGTGTTGGTCTGGAATGCTTGGTTTCACATAGTACAATTCCTTCAAGAGATAGACTAAAATCTCCTAAAACATTTGCCAAAATTTGTGACAGCCTCCAGAGATCTAAGGCAATTGCTGTTCTCCCTGCACAGGTACAAAGCTGTTGTATTTAAGGCTCTGTGGAGCTGGCTGCTCCAGAAAAAAGAGTAGCTGCCCTTGAAGACATGTGAAAACACTCCTCACTGAACACATCTGAGCACAGTGGGTACTCAGCAACACATTTCTATTTTTATGATAACAATTTTATGGCATTTTGTTGTATGTTGATTCTCTCCAGGTTTTAGACAGAGCTGGATTCCCATCTGGTTTGTACAGCACTGGTAGAATTGTTAACTGAGTTTTGCAGGGCAAAATTCTTTCAACTCCACACACCGCATGTTTTTCTCTCCATTTTCTCCCAGGCCACATTTTCTGCAGCTGCTGCTGCTGACTCAGAGCCATTTCAGGCTCCGTTCCCACAGCTCTGACTAAACTGTGTGCTCAGACATGAATCCAAGGACGTCGATTACTCCTCCTGTGCCAGTACCCTCAGTAGATGCACCATGTCTGTGCATGGCCATCAGCCACTGTCCATCTCTGGAGCTTCCTTATCTCTCTCTCTTCCCCAAATCCCTTCTGATAATCTTTCCCTCCTCAAGATGAGCACAACTGGTGGGCATCATTTCAACTCCACCTGGAGTACATCAGTTAGTGCTTCTGTACCATCAAGCAAGAATTAAAATAGGTGATTTTTAAAAGCAGAACAACATGAATGACAAAAGTTATTTTTTATATAATTTTCCTGTTCATTACTGGGAAACCAAGATTCCTACTAAGGCAGGAACATACAACCTTTATTGTAGGAACACATGAATTTGTAGAGGTTTTTGTAATCTTGCTTATATTTATGAACTTAGCAAAGTGTCAATGCTAATAAACCACTTGCACATATGAAACCCAGTAACACAGCTTACAGCATGTTTCTTCTGATTGGTAGTAACAGGTCATTTCATAAACTACATTACAGAGTCTTGTAAAAGATCTTGTGATTAAGGATAGCAGGCATGATGTCTGCATTATACAGATCATCTCGAGCAAAGAAATTGAAACAATCAGCAACCACCACTGAAGATATAACAAGATGCAGAGGCCCTTGTGTCCATTTAGAAACTTTCCAATGGAATATTTTCCACTAGGAAGAAGAAATTAAAACTCAAGTTCATCAAAACATCTTAGTTTATTAATTTGGCTAAAATTCTGATGAAAACCAGTCAGGTTTCCATTGAAAAATTACTTCATTTCCTCACAGCTCTGTTGCAATCATCCCAGCAGGGTGATGGAAACCTGGAGATAAAAAAAAAAAAACAACTCACCACTAGCAACTTCACAAGCCAAGTCTGAAAGGCTCCTTGCCAGCTTGGTAAACCCCTAGGCAAACTGCTTTGAATTTACAGAAACTTCACTGCTTCTAAAGTCTCCAGCTCCTCAAAAGCCTTTTAGCTGGCAAGCCTGACTCCAAGAGTCCCAGCCTTCTGGGTTTTAAGCACCCAGAAATCTGGTGAAAGTCTGGATACGCTTATTAAAAGAATCCATGTATTTGCAGAAGTAATGTTCAATTAAATTTCAATCCTTCTCATTTTCATGCCATTTGGAATAAGAAACTTCCAATTTTAAAGTGCCGGAAAATCAGACTTACACTTTCCAAGGAGTTATTGGTATCTGTTGTCCAGAATAAAAAACAGGTCGCATTGCTCTAGTTCTTTATTCAGAAGACAACAAACATGGAAGTCAAAGCTTCAGGTGCTGCTGACTTGTTCTGAAACAGCTGAATACTTATTAGAGTGGGAACAACCTGTTTTGTGGTGAGTCTCCTGGTCCCTGTGCATCCCAACGCCAAGGCATGTGCCAGTTTCTCTGGGCTGTGCAACAGGTGTACAAATGGCAGAGTGACCAGCAGCACCCTACAGCCCACAGCCAGCACACATCTGTTACGTCACAGCTGCAAGTTTTATCATCTTTATTTTGAAACTGGAACAGATCTTTTTTGTTGTGCTTTTAATTCATAACTATCCCCCCCTGAATCTTCAACAGTACGTAAGCTTGTAGGACACAGATTGTAGTCTGTATTCTTTTGGATGAGAACATTCCCAGCAAGTGGCTGTAGAATCTCTATGAGCAAATCATAACCAGACACAAAAGATGGGCTGAAGAAGCAGCCTTCATTCACATGCAAATTCATTTCAGACAACTGGGATTTCTGGATGAAAAACAGAGTGCATCTAGTCAATCACTTTCCTTTCAGAAAATAAAAAGATGTACTTAAATTATTAACCTTTATCCACTGCACTTCAACAAAACTGAGTATTTTTCCACGGAAACTCAATTTCATGGAAAATTTAACTGATTGGAATATATCTGTCTCCTAGCATGTCAACGTCTTGCAGATACATTCCACAGTTTCACACAAGCCCAGCAATACAGGCATGCAGCCTGCAACATGCCTATCACTGCACATCGCAGAGCTCTGGAGAGATCCCAGAGCCAGCACAAAACACGTCTGCTTTTGAGACAGAGGAGTGGTAGGAGAGAAGAAATGTTGTGTCTCTCCTGGGCTGACTTGCACTATCATTGCACTTATGTGCTGCTCCCAGGATCCAGCCACAACACCCCTGGGACACAGTTAACCCATGGCTAGTACTAAACACCTGAGTGGACACAAATCATTTTACCCACAGTCTACTGATGTTTCTGCTATGCTTTACTGTAAAAGCTGTCCCAGAAAGGATGACAAAATCAAAACTCAGGAGAAAACAGTTAATTTTGCAACTCTAGAATGGACTGACTGCATGTTACTTGATCATGGAGTACCATAGGGAAAGGATTCATCCCAGACCAGGAGCAAAGGACATCAGATCCTAATGTGCACATTGACCATCCCTCAGCACAGTCATCTTTGTTTGGGTTAGCTCTTCTAATTTCATACATTACGGTTTGCAAAGGAATCAATATTTGTTGAACACTGCCTCATTTGCTAATATCTTCCACTCTGTGCTATGGCCATACAGACATTACATACCTACCACAGACATTCTACACATAAACTCATTGTATTTGCATTGGCCAGACCTGTACATTTCTTATTTACAAAGGCATTAATTTATCAGTGCTTGGGCACTACTCCAACAACAGGGCTCAAAAGGTGCTAAGACTCAGACTATTGAAAAGTGGAAAACATCCAGACTGGCAGCACCTGGTCTCATAGCTACAGCTGTTTAAATGCGTTTTCTAGTTCTGTGGCCCAGATCTGCCAGTGAAAAATTATTTCCTATAAAGTAATGAAAAATTATATAATCAGCTAATATAATCAACTAATCTGCCTAAGTTTGTGAGACCTTCTGTGGGAAACTTCCTACCCAGAATGCTGCCTGATGCTGTAAATATGAACAGCTACATGGACTGACCTGCCATCCATATTTGTTTGAAGAAATTACAGGTAGAAACTGGTTTTGATGGCCTCCTTTATGATTTCTGGCTTTTATGATGCCCTGAGTTCAACCCGAGCCTTTACTTTAGAGCTTGTCCCTTAAAGTACAGATTTGGCAATGCAAAAATAGCCTGGAGCTGCTGAAGAAATAATAATCATTGTAGCTGTAACCAAGGGAATATGCAGGTAATACTATCACATCACACACCTCATAGAATGAGCCAAACATCTGTTTAGGCAAATATGCAGCAAAGTGTCATGCAACTAAAACACTGAACTGGCACAGGCAGGTCAATCTTCTCTGAGCTACTGACATGCATTAGGGTGACATAAAGCACTGGCCCTGAACTGAGAGGAGGCATCTGCTTTGGGCAGTGCCTGCTCCTTCCCTTGAACATGTCAGTGCATAGTCCTCAGGCCTTGGACACAGAGCTCCAACCCCCACACCCTCTGTGGGTTCTGAACCTCTCTGGAAGCATCTTTCTCCCAGGTACACCTAGGACCTACGTATTTTCCAATGTTTCACTTCCAATCAAGGACTGAAATGTCTAAATGTTAGTGTGCTGGAGAATTTGATCTGCACTGGGGAGATGTTAACATACAGAGGTTGTCTACAGAGTGTGAGAAACAGAGCCTCACCCAAATGAATTTTTATTTTTTTTTATAAAAAAAGTTTTATTATATGATAAGAGCAATGCAGGCCTGGACACGAGGAGGGAGTCTTCGCTCCACCAACTCGTGCATCAGGTACAATGTGTGTCTGGCTTTTATCCAGCCACCTTATACATATTCATTACATGGTATATGTAATAAGTGATAAAGGTAAAAACCTAGAATTTGCTTATCAAATTCTAAAACTTGTAAAGGTTTTCTTAAAGGTATCCAAATGTTAGGCTTGTGAAGGTTTTTCTTAAAGTGTCATGTTCTATTCTACTTGCTTAAGCAAGTAGAAGTTAAACCACAATGTTAAAGAACAAAGAGCTGTGTGGGTGGGAATGGTGTGATAAAACAGGACCATCGTGGACCATCGTGGACCATTATGGAAAGGAGGACAACTCCCTAGCAACAGAATCGAACCCAGGACCAGAACAAGTGGACTTTGATTGGAAAATTCAAAGGAAAGCGAGAAATGATTGGAAGAACCGAAGGAGGACAGAGGGTATAAAAACTGACTAGAGAGCCGTTAAGTTTGTGGGTTCGCAGTGGAGCTGGAGTCTCCCTCGACCACCCAGCACGCTGCTTTGCTCTTTTGCCTTTAATAAAATTTTGGTGGTTTAAATTTTATATTTGTAGTCCCTTGACTATAACAGTATACATATGAATTTTTACATACTTCTCCGTATATGACTACAGTTAAGTCATTATCTTTACAACTGATTAATTACTACATTACAATTTAGTATCTTGATAACTTCCCACCATAATTCAGGTATTCCTTGATAAAGGGGTGACAGGGGATTTTGGGGGTGATGTACAATTTAGTGTCTTGATAGCTTCTTACCATAATTCAGGTATTCTTTGATAAAGGGGTGACAAGGGGAATTTTAGGATTTAGTGATGTGACAGATTCCCTGTCATAATTTAGGTATTCCTAGATAAAGGTTCAGGGAAACTGATGACCTTACAACAGTTGGTTTTATGGTTTTATGAGGGTGCAATAAAACCATTTGTTTCCCTACTGGCACGAATCATATACATACTTATTACAAGAGGGAAGGGAGGTCAGAGTGATTTGTGGGATGTTTTACCAGGGAAAAGGTGTCTAGGGTGTTAGAGGGTTTTCCCCCATTGATCCTTCTGTGAAACACATCCTCCTAATTTCACATGAAGAGAGTTGTTGGATAACTGTAAAGCCCACACTTACCTCTCTGCACTTATCACAGCTGAGACACCTTTGAGGAAATCAGCTCCCTTGTATCTTGTCCCCAGAGCATCTGCACAGTATAGATAAAGGACCCAAGCACACTACAGATAAAACCCAAGAATTCATACCCTGCTCAGTAGCTTCTCTACACAGATGAGCCTCGAAGAATACAGTAAAGAAAAATAATGAAGAATCACTCAAAGTACTGATGAACTCCCACAGGAACCCTCTGCACACTTACTTCAGTCCTATAAGGCCCTTTTCTTACTTGCCAGAGAAGCCCATAACCTAAACTCACTGTTTACAAGATTATCCAAAAGAACAATTATAAAATCTCAGGTTCTCCATTGGTTTAATATCAGAATACAACCTGTCATTAGGTAAGAGGGACAAAATAACTGAGTTGATTGAGCCAATCTGATTACTCTTGCCCCTTGCTGATGAATATTGTTATAGTTTGGAATCTCGTTGGAATTCCTCCGTAAAGGTTTGGAACCAATGCCCTAAACCTCGGTGAAGATGATTAACAAAAGAACCAATGCATATTCATATACTGACATAAAGACGCAGATCAAAGCTTTTGTTACGTTCTCCCAGTCTGAGAGAAAAGGGGGAAGAGAAGACATCGGCTGAGGGAAATCGCCGGGGAGGGGGGTAGGTTTCTGCTGGGTTTTTTTCTTTTCCTGCACAGGCTTTGGAAGCTCAGGGTTCTCGGTGGAGTGAGCGAGGCGGAGGCACACCGGGGTCCGGCATCACTGGGTAGCCAGGACTCTGTCTTCCCCTCCCTAATTCGACCATTGCATCTGTGGGCGACCATGGGCATTGCGGGAGCTGCCGTGGAGAAGAGAGGGAGCACGCCTGGTTCCTGCACTACAGAGACAGGTTTTTCTGGTGCTCTCACCATCTACACCGCTAGAGCTGACCTGGTGACTGTGCTTCTGCATTCCCCGGAGAGAGGGGGCAGCCGGCCGGGCGCGACATCACCACCTGCTCTCCATAAATATAACTGCATTTCCCTTTTTTTTTGGAGGGTAGCCAAAAGGCCTTTTAACTGTTTGCCTTGTTGTTTAGAAGGTTTATTACAAACTGTTGTTCTTTGGTCCTTTCTGGAGATATATATATACATATATATATATATAGAGAGAGAGAGAGAGATATGTATTGTAGTTAAGAACTGTTATCCTTTTCATATATATATACTTTTCTAATTAAAGTTCTGTTTTTCTAAATTTAGAAGAGAGAGATTATTTCTTGGCCAACATAGTTCTCCCCTTGAACTAAGATAAATATAAAATATAAAAAAAAAAAAAATATATTAACTATTGAAAAGAGTTTTGAACAATGATCTTTTGGATGCATTATTTCCATGTTTAAATATCAGCTGGTAGAAGCACAACTGCTAATACAGACTGCCTGAAAAATCAGTAACTGGATAATGGTCAATTCCTTCACTGTTACTGTCTAATTAGAGAATTCTGCTTCAGCTGAAATCCATTTAAGTGAGTAACATCCACATATTGTAAAGAAAGATTAAGAATATGTTAGTTCAGAGTAAGAATCCTTATGATGTGAGTAGGCAATTAAAAAAGCCATCTCTGATTTACCACCTTCACCTCTTTTATTGTATTTTCCGTTCTGTCAATACAAAACAGTGGCAAGAACTGAAATAAATAATAATTGTCTTTCCCACTTTTTCTTCTTTTTAAATTGCCACAATAGAAAAAAAATAGATAGCTACTAAAAAACAACAGTGTTGTGAGAAAGTACAAACATCTGCTCTCTAGAAAGAGTAGGGAAAGAACAAATATTAGCATTCCCTCCCTACAAAACTAGTGGCAGAATGTGCTGGAATGCTGTACCCAGAGGAAATGCTGCTGTGCTGTAGCTTGGGCACAGACAGTTGACAAACCTTAAATAAAATAAAACCAGCCCTGCACATACACATTCATGAATAAGAACAAGTGTCTAAGGTTCCAACAGCATCTTCTGAAGGGCCTTATCTGATGGTTGAGCACTGAACAGTCCCAAAAATAAAGTAAAACATCATTATCACCACCAAATTTGGTTAAGTGAGTCTGCTGTCTAGTGCTCTGGGTAAGATTTGGTTAGAACAAAGGGCAGACAGCCCAGCAGCACCAGCAAAGAAGGAAAACATTAAAAAGTTATCCAGAAAACTATCTGAAAATAGATACGATAAATTCCCTAGGAAACAGTTATTGAACGATCAGCACTATGAGGTCTAAGGCTACACTTTTACATGCCCGTAATTCCCTTAGCCTCCAAATCAAGGGAAAGCAGTTTGGGATTTGTAAGATCTAACAATCCTGCAGTGGTAAGAAACTATTTTCCATGGGACACAATTGCATAATTTCATCATAAGGCAAAAATACAACCCATACATGATTAATATTGGGCAATTATGTAAAGTTTTCTTTTGCTTTCAAGATTATGTTATTCCTTTTAGTTTAAGATATCAAAGAAAAACATTTTAAAAGATCAGGGAATTTACTGACTACCAATGAACTTTCACAAGTGCTGATAGTTAAGACAGGGTCATGGTTATACCACTTGCGACGGTACAGCCTCTTAACAATCTTCCTTTCTTCCTCAATCAAGACAGATAACAAAAGCAAAGTGAAGGCATCAGGTATTTGCAAAGTTTCCTCAATAGTCTTTCATTTCTATCTGGGATGAAGCTTGATGTATTCTGCATAATGGAAACAATGTTCAAAGCATCCTTCCCCCCAGCATTATACTTGCTTAATGGTCCTTTACTTGTGATACTGTGATTTTTATATTCCATATAAAGGTCTCTCTTGGGTTGGGGGAAAAAAAAAAAAAAGAAAAGAAAATATATTTTAACATTTAAAGCAAAGGTAAATAATACCGTACTGCTGGGCAACTTTCAAAGCCACATTACAACATGATTGTAGGAAAAAAAGACATCCACTACAAAAACACTACATGGCTCCTTCTCAGTGGTCTGTGATTTTAAGATACCCTTTTAATCCAGCCATTTATAGAAACTCTCTAAGTAATGGGAAATCAGGCTTTATTATAACATATATTAACTCTTATTGAATTCTCTAACTGACAGATCAGATTTGGTGAATCTTGACCCTTACATCAGTTCCCCAGAAGCCACGAGACAATATGAAAGTGTTAAGAATATTGGGAAAACCATAAGAAAAATACCTATTTCCCTGATGGATCACAGTTGCCACAGGATGTCTGTCTATGGCATACGTGGGGGAGAGGGATACAGGTTTGCAGAAATTGCTGACTGTGCAAAGCAGCAAAAATGCAACCAAAAAAAAGCAGTCAAAATGCAATGCAGAACATCACAGACTGGAATTCAATGTTGTTCACACTTAAATGCCTCTGAAACTTTGCTCATGCGAATAAACCCTATGGATGCATTTAGATGCCTCTGCCTCCAGATGTGCATCATCTGAGCATCTCCAGTATTAGGTCCATTATAACAATCACATTGTGCAGAAATCTCTCTAACCACCCACCATCCAAAAGAGAACTTCCAAACCAAAGAGTCACCTTTAGGGTCAAAACCACAAGTAGAGAATTTCTCTGACATTTCCATGTCCTCCTGGGGAGAACACTTGGAGGAATACAGCTCTATTTTCTTACTACCCCACTCAAAGGCTCTCAAGGGTTATACAAGCAAAGTCTTTTCTCAAACCACCATAGTAGGCACAAAAGAATTCCTGGGACACCCCTGCTGCAAGTGCTTCAAAAGAGTGACATGAAGAGGTAACAGGGAAGAGCATCAATCTAAGCTGCTGATCACCTGTTGAATCTTATCTGGCTCACCACTTGGCCTGTTCTCCCTTCCTTTTGGAAGCTTTTTTATGGGTCATGTAAGACTGGCCTAAGGTGCATCTGTGTCATTGCAGCCTCCCTGGAGCACAGGGGTGAGGGGCAGTCAGGGCTGCACACCCAAAGTGCTCTTTTGTGGTGCTGCAGCTTCATCACCTCTTGGACCACAGAGCCCAGGGAAATTGTCTGAAGCCCAGACACTGAGAAGCTTTACTATTGTATCCATCAATGGGCTGAGAAAGAGTCTTGCACAAACCATGAGATTTAGCAGGTCTGGAGAGATTTTGTTCAACTTACTTTAATTCTGTTGATTAAATCTCCTCTAGGAATGGTTAAATGCAGTTTTCCATACCCTTGTAACATGGATAAAAGTTATTAGGCAAAGATTAAAAAAGGATGAAAAAATCAAATGTCTTGCTTACCTTATCTTAATTTGCCATAAAACACTGAACAAATTCATTAAAAAATTATAAATAAATGAGGTTAATTCCACTTCCTTGAAAATCATCATCCTGCTATTCAGACAGTCCATCAGCATCAGCTAGTCTCTAGATAACAAAATCCGGAAGCTTCTAAGTCATCTAAACTTAGAATTTATTTCACTGGTTTCCGCATACATTCACGTGTACACATATGTTCAATACACATATCAAATTTTAAATAGATTGCTTTTAACTAATCACATCAAGTGGCATTTGTGCAATGTAAATATTTCCTTTGTTCCTTCAACACTCTTTCAATTACATTGAACATTTCAGAGAAATAAAGTTATAGCAGGCTGAATATTAAAAGTGGGGAGGAAAAAGAGCAAGAAACTAAGCTTCAAAGAGAATTCTACACTTTGATTTCAGTTTGCATATTCCAAATGCTCACATTTTGTGACACAGATGTCAAACCAGGAGGTAGGTAATAAAGTAGGTTCCTTTAAGATTAAAACTCCCTACATTTTAAATGATCAAATTAAACCATATTTCAAGCATGGCAGACACAAATGACGTATTATTAGTTTTTCCCTAAACCTCATTGAACCATTTCTTTCCATCGTAGCTGGGATCTGTCAGCCATGCAGATCCTTGCCAAAAATAAAGGAAGAATGGCAGCATTCCCCATCTGCTGACGAGTCCTATCTAAGGGAAGACAAAACACTGATTTTATTTAACTCTATTCCAGTTATTGACAAGGCCATACAGTCATCATGACACACAGCCAAGTTTACTCACGTGTCCAGCAAGCCAGGCCAGGCATAATAAAGAGATTACATACTCTATCCCAAATACAGGCAACTTGGAATGGCTTTTATTGAAGCTTAAGCATGGGAAATATTGGGTAGTAGATTCAGGTGTCACACAATCAGAAATATGTTTGGCTCAAAAACACAGCACATGGCACCCTCAGTGAATGAGGATGACTATTATTGCAGCACAATAGGCCTGCCTTTCTCTCTCTGCCAAAAGAAAAGGTTGGAATAGTACAGAGCACATGGCACTTTAAACTTAGAGGAGAGAGATTGGCAAGAACTTTACAGAGTAGGAAGGCGGGGAAATAAATTAAAAGACCTCTATAAAGTGCCTGTGCCCTTGAAAGACAGCATGTCATAAACCACCCTCAGTTGCTGCACTAGAGTCAGCTTGGAAGGGAAAAGACTCAACATCAAGAAATGGGACAGAAGGTGTGACAGTAGGGCTCTGCCCAATTTCTGGATTTCTCCTGCTCTCACTGGCATTAATGTCTGTACTGGGCAGAGACTTGGGGAGCCCACTCAGGGCAAAGAGGCTGTGGATGTGCTGAGGGCACTTGCTACAATGCTTACATCCATTCTGCTGCATCCTTTCCCTCTGCTACTCCATGTGTGTCCAGCTGCTGGATTCTTTCTGCTAAATACTTTGGGCTGGACTATCTGCCTACCCTGGGGTTGCACAGGTGACACACAATGTGTCCCTGATTCACAGGTGCGATCTCAAGGCACAACCTGCACAAAAACTAAGGAAACACAACTCCCATTTGCTATCTAAGGCCTTCACTTTGCAATACTCAGCCATCTCAGATGCTTTCAATTTACAATAATCTGACCATTTTCTTGCATAGAAGTGTTCTTGCCTGTTTAGAAAATACTTTCAAGTGCACCTAAGATGTTACATCTTCTGTATCAGAAAATGTCACTTTAAGAAAAGACCTGCAAAATAAAGATTTCTGAGTTTTTCTGACCAAGGTCATCAAGAGCTCAGACCTTTTTTTGACATGATGGTAATTGGTGCCATGAATGCAGGAACAAACACAGGCAGGAGGCTTCTGAGCAGTAATGGAAAAGAATGGATTTCTACTTGATGCGATGCTGACTGAATTAACTTCACAGGAAGCTCATGTGGTACAGGAGGATGAGGTGCCTAGAAACCAGGGGCCAATCAAATGGACAAAAATTGCTGATATTCAGACCACTGTTCCCATTCCACATAACGTTCCTAACTTATCCTCATAACATGCCAGTCAGTTCGTTCTTTTTATTTACAACCCTCTGCCCTGTGTCTGTGTATCAAGGTGTGCAACAACGACCTTTTTACAGTCAGCAGTTGAACTGCAACTTTACTCTGAATAAATCCATAACAAGATAGGTGAAGTGTCTACACAGATTCAATCCAGGCGATAAGTATTCCATAAGGCAGCAGGATCAGACTTAAAGAAAGAGGCAATTGGAGCACGACAAAAGGCAGTGGAGCTACACAATGATTAAATTTTCTTAGCCCAACCAGAAGGTTCCGCCTGAGCTATGGGCTACGACTGCTCAAGAAATCTGATACCTTTTTGTCCCTGATGGTTAAAAGGAAGAACAGTGTTTTCATCTGTAGGCTAAGCTGAGAGCCAGGATGAGGCTTACAGCAAGGCTTGGAGCTCTGTGACTACAAGGATATCCTTTCTCCTAACACACATGCTTGCAGTCCCATCAAGATGGCAAGTGATAGCAACAGGCCTCTGACACATAGACACAGCAGCAGCCCTTTGCTGTTCTTCTCAGCCTGCTCCCACAGTCAGGATGTGAGATAGGTCAGAGCTGTGCAACATCTGTTTGCTGCTATCACTGAGGCATTATACTGATTTCAGACTTTAAAGTCTGTTTAAGCCAGAATAAAAAGGACTTTACAACAGATATTACAAATAGAAAAAGAATTGAAAGTTTGAATTTTTTCTAGATGTAGTTTAAGGCTCTGTTGACAAGCCCAGCCAGTTTGCTGTCCAGGACACTCTTGCCTATCTTGGCAAGCTGAGACCATACATTATCAACAGGCTCAGTTTCTTGAAGGTATGACCATAAGCATAGAAGCCAAGACCTTGAGCACAGCACCATCTATGCAATCAATCTTTCACTTGCTCAGCTCACCTCCTTTTTCTCAAGTCCTCTTCTCCAACTAGGGAGATAGAGTAGACCCTCATCTCCTGCCTTCTTGAAATTGTTCCAAGAGACACAATGTCTCCCATAGTATTTCTGAGTCATGTCTTTGCAGTGTCATTCAACCCTACCTGGAATAGCAGGACGGGTGATAGTCTGTAGGCTTGACCAGCCTTGGCAGCCTCTTTGTGACATCATGGATGCAAGCTCCCAGCAGGCAAGCTTCTCCAAGACACTGTTTGGATGACAAATGGAGCCTCTCAGCAGGGAGTCTCCAATTACTAACCCCCTAGAGAACCAGTTCTAATGGGGGTAGATAGTTAGACCCACTTTATAGGTTGGCCCTTCCTGGGACTTGCCTGTTAATCACTCCCTCCTCATTTTCCAGCCCCAGCTGGAGAATTCTCCAGCATTCTCCAGCACTGTATCTGTTTCCTTAGGGCACTAGAGAGGGAAGAGGAAGATTCCTCTCCTGACCCAAGCATCAGTGAGAATCCAGTTTCCTTTGTCTTGAGAGTTAGTTGAGTCATTCATTTCAGGGCTGGAAGCAAATTTACCTTCCACTTGCAAAGACTTAAGGCAAGACTCTTGCTCAGCTGGTGACAGTACACAGCACCACATGTCCATCTCTCATGCAGGTCCCCAGACACTGTGTTGCCTGTTGCACTCCTCTTGTAACATGGCTACTTGCTTGAAGAGTCCATCCAGCTGGGCACACTTGCACCCATCACATGCACCTCTGCCTTCAGACTCTAGAGAGACTTCCAGGTTCTGGAGTCCCATGCAAGTCTGGGTCTGAGCAGCTCTTTCAGTTTTTGGGATGCCATTGTGGGTGTAGCTGTTGTACACCACGATCCTCATCTGTGGAACACACCATCATGTAGCTGATTGTCTTGGGGAGTATCACTGCATAATTTCATTCAAAAATGCTATTCAAGGTGGAATCATGCAACATCAACTGTTTTATTTTATCAGCCACTATATTTGACCACAGTCGTAGGGAGATTGTGAGATCTTTGGGGTTTGGCTTTGTGCTCTTTAAAAAAATAATGTACACCATAACACCAGTTGCAGGAGAGACCAGAACTCTGGGTCCCCTGGGCCCTAGCTCTGTTTAGGCTGTAGGGTATTTATACTTCTCAAATGTGCACTGGGACCAAGCTGTGAAACATCCTGAAAAATCTGGTAGGCTTAGGAACTCTAAACTTGCAGAATGAATTTCACCCTAATTTCTCAGGAATTATCTTTCCAAGTAGTGAAGTAAGGCATGTCTCTGATTGTAATTCAATCTCATAAAAACCCTGCAGAATATCCACACATACTTGGAACAATAAAGGGAAATGCAGTGATCTGAAATTCTCCATTCATTCAAAGCACAATGCTGCGGAAACCTGGCCTTAAATGTCTCTCCCCAGTGCTCACAAGATGGTGTTGTACTTGATGTCAAAAATTCAGAAGCTTTATCATATGCAATTTTTTCCTACTGACAAAGTATTCCACAGAGCTGTATTTAATTCTGATTCCATATGTCACTTCAATTTCTGATCAGAACTTGAACATAAAAAATTATAGCCCTTCTCAATGGACCAATAAAAAAGAATCATTTCTTTTTGCATATCAACATTTATTAGTCTCAATCACTTCAGAAATATAATCATTATAATCCCTTTTACTGAGAACAGCTTCTCCCACACACTCATCCTAGGGACTCCTCTCTACAGATGCTCCTTTTCCTTTTATTTCTGGGCATACCATGTTGTTCCACAGCAAAATCTGCCATCACGCAGAACCAAGAGAAAAAGTAATGAAAAATGCTGGTTTGGGTTTTTTTCCTATTCCCCAATACCCTGGGGTTTTAATATTAGTATTATTTCCTTCTCTCTTTACCAAATAAAATAAACTTTGACTAAAAAGTAAAAAGCAGGGAAGGTTTCAAGTCAGAAGGAATGATTGGGGTGACCAGCCTGAACACTGCATATTCCAGGCCTTTTGGTTTCAGGTGGGGCTGACATATCTAACCAGAGCACAGCTCACAGCTGGCTCAGCACATATTCCAGAAGCATACAAGGTCCTACAATACTGGGATTAATCTTGGTTTTCAGAATCACTGATCACATCTCTTTGTTGTATATTCTCTCAGAACGTTCCCAAAGAAACTGATCCATCCTTCCTACTGAAAATGTAAGACATATAGGACATTGTTTTCAAAAAGACTTTTACAAATCCCATCAATATTGGAATAAAACCAGAAAAACAAGGCAGCTTTATTGATTTACACATTAAAATAATACCTGCTTTTTGTGCATGTGCAGTCTCCCATGAGTGATAATTGGACTTCTAAAGAGAATCTAATATTGAACCTGTAAGTGTTATTCATCTCCTCCTCCTTTTCAGAACAGCCACAAAAGCTTAGAGATAACATGCCTAATGAGCACAGAATGATGTAAAAATCACTGCCTGGACTGAAACGTGTGGTGCAAACAATAACCACGTTCCCAGTTAGCTGCTGATCATTTAAGTCAAACCTGGATCTTGGCCTGCCTGGATACAGACCTGGAAGGTGAGCACTTCTATGGCTTCTGCAACATGTAAAATTTCTTATTGAAAATCTTCTCACTAGAGACACTGGGATCCATTCTATTGCTTCCATTAAAACATTCTTTCACTCAAAATTCATGTCCTTTTAATTCAAGCCATCCCAGCTCAAAAGAATCTTATCTCAGCAAAAACTGATCCAAGTATTGCATGAAACAGAACAGAAACAAAACATGTTTTCCATTTTCCACGGACAACTTTCCAGCTTTATGAGTTAGATTAGAAATGTTTAAGAATCACACTTAAGCTACACCTAAGTTTCCCTGCAAAGTGAAGCTAAGATAACTAACTGGATAGTTCTGCTTTACATATTTCTGTTATCTCCAAAATTCACATCCTCTGCAGGAAGTATTTGTGAAGTACAGCAACCCAGGACCTAAGAATCTGGAGTAGAGAGGACTGGAATAAACTGTATGTGCTATATACATTACTCCAATCAACATCACTCAGTCAGAAAACACTTAATTTCATGATAAAATAAATCAAGGATTTGGTTTGGGTTTTTTCTGGTGTGGTTTGTAGGTTTTTTTGGCATTGTTTGGTTGGCTGGTATTTTTTGATAATACAGGATCCGTGCAGGATTTTAAGAACTTGTGCTTAAGGCAGAACAAACAATATGAATCAATTGATAACCAGTTGCCAGCTTAAACACCAGAAAGTGAATAAATCCTTCATTAGTGGTGCTACAGACATAGCTCAGCCACAGCACAGGGCTGCCTCAGCAAACCAGTAACACCCAGGACTGCACCAAGGCACCCAGAGTGGGATCCCAGCCCTGGTTCTAAGCAAAGGCCCCACAATCACCTTTTTTTGCTCAGTTTTGTCCATGCTGGAGCCACAAACTCAACGACTTCCTGGCTCATACAGGTACAATGTGGAGGCCTGACCATGTGGTGTAGCCTCACCTGCAATATTGGGGCAGTTTTGGGTACCACAATATAAGAAAGATCTGAAGCCATTCGAGAGTGTCCAAAGGAGGGCACAGAGATGGTTCAGGGGCTGGAGGGGAAGCGTGGGAGGACACTGAGGGCACTTGGGGTGTTCAGCTGGAGAAGAGGAGACTGAGGGGAGACCTCATTGCAGGGACAACTCC